>JAXCLR010000092.1:23162443-23179869 GCA_035584095.1 Annona squamosa
TAGATGTATACTTATGTTTGATAGATATATAAAATTTGAAAATTATCTTATTTGACTCGTATTTTTGACCCGACCCGTTATTCCGAAACCGGTCCGACACCGACCCGAATTTTGTCCTTAACCCTGGTAGAAAAAAGTAAAGGTCAAACTAACCTTGTCCCGACCCGGTATAAAATAAGGGTCAAATAAGATTTTTGAAAAATAGGGTCAGGGTTGTGCAAACCCTGACCCGTCCCGACCCGCCCCGATTCCCACCCCTAGGTTCTACTGGTCCACCATTCAAAAGATGCAAAAGATTATATTCGCAATTGCACAGTCTATCAAAGGTACACTCTATTTCTAACAGTCCTGCTACCCTATTGCAACCCATCTTTGAAAAATGACCTTTCAAACAATGGAGTAGAGACCTAGTGAGACCTTTACTCATTGCTCCTAAGAACCTCAAGTTCATAATAGTTTCCATTGTTTATTTCTCAAAATGGGCGGAAGAAAAACTCCTTGGTTCCATCACTTCAACACAAATAATCAATTTTATATGGGACCAAATAATATGTAGATTTGGCTTATCCCAAACAGAGATAATGGAAAGTAATTCGATTGTCAACACTTTAAAGAATTCCACAATGGTAATAACATACAACACAAATTTAATAACATACAACACAAATTTTCTTTCTTCGCATACCCCCGATGCAACAGACAAGTTGAAAGAACAAATAAAAAAGAAGCCCCACAAAAAAAGTTATAAGATGAACACAAGAACTAGGTAGAAATCTTGCCCAGTGTAATTTGGTCTTATAATACCACCCCTAGAAGAGAAATTAGCCACACCACATTCTAACTTGTGTATGGCATATAGGTAGTTTTCTTTATTGAAATATAACATGTTCAATACCCGATACACAAATACAAATGGTGAACCTAGAACTCCTAGAAGAATTTTGAGACGAAAAAGCTCAAAAACTTAGTCTTTACCAACAATAGTTAGCTTGACACTTTAACAAAAAAATAGATTATAAATTTTACATCTTAAGAGATTTAATTCTATGAAAAGTAAATTTTTCATCCAAATTTAATCACTACAATTTTCTCCGAATCGGGATGGTCTGTTTCTCATATAAAAATCATTTGATGATGGTTTATATGAATTGAAAATGATAGAATGTCATCTCATGCTTAGGCTGTGGAACACATTTAAAGTGCTTTTAAGCCTTATTAAAAGGAACTACAACTTCAAAATAAAGGGCCACAACATCCCCTAATTAATAAACAAGGTCCTATGACCCTGGGAAGCCAAGGAAATCGTCATGATAAAGGGGCTATGGCTCCCTCATTCAATCGAAAGGGTCCTATGACCTTGATAAGGCCATTATGCCCAACATTACAAAGGGTCTACAACTTATCCATTAAATCAAAAGTGTCCTACAACCCCCACAACAGGTCATTGTGCCCCTCCCCAATCAACAAAAGACTACATCCCAATATCAATCAAACAGGTCTTATGACCCTAAAAGTAAACATCATCTTGTACTATACAAAAACCGTTAGCACACACAAAATAAGACCCCCAAATTTGTTTTAAAAAAAGAACATTTTCTTACTTACCTTGGTAATCACCACTAGTCGCACCATCATCTTCTTCTCCTGCTTCGTCCTCGCTCTCTAACAACTCATCACTGCCAAGCTTGATAGTATTGAATTAAGGGTTGAATTTCAAAATTTTGTCAACACATACATTATGCCTCTTTTTAAAGCAATGCTACCAAATTCAATCCTTCTGTGTTCTATATCCTCATTTTTAATGGCCAGCACTACTTTCAAACCACCACTCTCTTCCTCACTTAGATTTAGTCATTGTTCTAATATCTTCATATCTTTGATAACCTTTTTATGTTGCTCTTCCAACATTTGATAATGTTCACATTGCTTCCAATTTTCTAAATTTGCACATGAAATTTCCCATCACATTCAACAATCATTTTCACACATTTTTCCGACAACTTATCAGCTACAATCTTCACTTTCTTGGCTTGCTCCACTAAAGATACATTAACATTCCTCTGGCTCTTCAAATCCTCTTGCACTTTTCTCAAATTCTTCATCATCTCTTTGACATGAAAATTCAACAAATGAACAAAACTCATGTCATTAACATAGCTCCTCAATAGCAGAGATCATGGTTTTTTTTTGTTCCTCTCCTTTTAGTGCATTACTTTTAGAGGGAAAAAATGCCCTCTTCACAATCGTTAAAAAAAAATATCAGAATCATCTATATAAGAAGACGTCCAGACTCGCTATAAAGAAATGTACATCTCTCGGGCCTTATCTTTACTACTACTTCCCCTTTCTTTGGGTAATGATTTCTTTTCCACAACCTCAACCACCACTCCAATAGTAGGGCAGATATCCATTTGAACATCCAACATATATGTCAAGATGGGAAGGGCTTACCTTTTATTTGTCAACCTAGGATGCTTAGCGACCATTTTCACTATTGTCTCTAGCATAAGCCCACCCACACCCTTGGAAATCTCCTCCACGTCTACATCTACATCAACATCATTAATAATCATACCATATGTTAACTTTCCTATCTAAGCTAACTCATTGGCCTCTTTAACAAACCATTTATTCTTCCCACCACCTGATTTTTCATTTCAATTACAGGAGACACGTCTATCTTTGGCGTTAGGTTCCACTTCATAGGAAATCCCCACTTTTCCTTCCCATCACTTTTTAAATAGAAAAATCTACCTTTTCACCTGCTACATATTATCGTATTTGTCCCAACAACCTTAGCAGCCCCCATTATAGGTGTAAAATGACAAAATTTGTATTCCGTGGGGTTCATTAAGGTTGTAAATCTCAAAAAAATTCTAGTTCATATCAATTTATGTTTTTTTCAAGATTTCAAAAGTTAAAATCCAATTCCAAGCATTTGGATTTATTTGGGCCTGACAAAATTTATACAAATTTAGAACTCCTTGACAAAACCCCCAAATGGCAACTTGCTACTTACGTTAAACATTTCTTCAGACACAGACAAGGTTCCTTTAGGGTTCTTATGAACTTTATCATGAGATGATGGCAAAATTATAACATACCTCTCAGGGATATAATAAGATGCCCTCATATGAGCGACATGTGATTCGTCTTTAGTAAAATTTGATCCCAAAACATCAGGAGGATCAACCTTGATAGATGCCTTTCTAGCCTTCACTGCAGCAAGATTCTTTGCTGCCTCCATCTCTTCCCCTGCATCTTCCATACACCCTCTCCTTCTTTTCCTTTTTTAGACGACATGACACTATCAGTAATGAATGAAAGAAAAAACTAGAACAACAAATTTTTTTCAAGAAAAAAAAAACAATCAAACCTTTTTTCCTCTCGACACAGGAGTTGACTAGACACCTCAATGATAATCTCGCAAGACATGACGCTTGATACAACAAAAAATAAATAATCCTAATTGAAAATTTAAACTTCCGCAGAAAAATAAACAACAAAGAAATAATCCTCTTTTGCGAATATACCTCACTGAATAAAGACAAATACAAAAAAAGGGGGAGGGGGGCTATGTAAAGGCCAGGTCAAAAATCGATTCTAACACGTGCCCTTCCCATGCCTCCACATCACCACCTTACAAAGCAAACTGGGCTCTAATGCCCACTCAGTTGAAAAATCTTCTAGCCTTAAAGGGTTCTAACAAACAGCCAATTAAGCTTATAAAATGTGGAAGAGTCCGCATAATAGGGAACTTAAGACTCCTACCAAGGTCACACTTCTTTTCTTGTCCAAACTCTTAAAAATTTTAATCCTCCTGAGAATTTCATTCCCAAAACCATAAACGTGTGAAGATCTATTTTGGACTTCTAAAAATACTTTATAAAATTATTTATTTATATTGTAATGATATTTTAAATATTTTGAATGTTGAAAATACAACTTTACAGTTAATATTTAGTATTAAACTATCTTATTATATTGATTTTATACATTTGTATAGGTAGTTATGTGCAATGATTTTAGACAAATGAACATGTTTTTATGATAATATAAATGATACTAAATATATGAAGAAAGTGAATTTTCATAAACAAAAAATTTTTAAAATGAAAGAGGATACTTAGAAGAAGAAGCATTTTATACAAGTAAAAGCTAGCAAATATATTCTATTCAAAATTAGTAATTTACTAACAATTGATTTTCATCTAAACCAGAAATTAACATGTGCATATCCATTTACACTATAAAATCCATGTAAGAAATTTTTATTTATATATCAATTTTGAAGTTATTAATTTAACATTCATACAATCCAAAAATATTCTTTTTACATAAAAAGATGATTTTGCGAATTGTGCCACTTGCGACTAAGGCAGGTGGAAGAGAGCATGTCCTCTTAGGTAAGAGACTCAAGTTTGAAACCCAACACAGGAGGTTTATCTCTCCTTTAATATTTGGGTGCATGTAGAGTGTGTTTCAAAAGTAATAAAACTTTTTAAATGAAAAGTTTTTTTTTGTATAAAAAGATTTTGAATTGGGAGAAAATTTTGTGACATAATGTAGGTAATAATTACGAGTAAAGAGAATGAAGTTAAATTAGATAACATAGGTAAGGTAATTATATGGAAAGTGAAAAATAATTGAAAATAGGATAATTATAGTGAGTAAAAAATTTTAGATTGAAAAATTTTGGTTTAAAAAGTTTTGTGTTAAATAAACATGCTCTTAGTCTCCCCTATTTATATCTACAAGTTTGTAGTCTCTCTGTAAGAATTATCCCAGGACTTGATTGTAAGATAAATTGAGATGCATTGTAAAATACAAGAATAAAAAAATGACTTTGTGAATTATCATAATATTTTAATTTGTCTATCAATGGATCAAACAATTTTCACATTTCATATGATTACATGGTTTTTGAGCAGGTATGACCTTCTTAAAAATTAGATAATAATTTTTAATATAATGATAAAATAAAGAATGTATTTAGCTATATATAAAACGTTTCACTCTCCACAAGTATTCTATATCTTGATTATTTTTCATACATTTGTATACAACTACGTTATTTTTCAATTATTTTTATTCACCTATTTATACAACTAATATATCTATTTTAACTTTATTTTATTTATTCTTTATCATTATCTACTCATATCACATCTTTTTTCTCATTTCATAAACTTTTCTTCCAATAGTTTTTTACTTCTCAAATGCACTCAAAACAAATTATTTAGATGTAAATTTCATCAAAACGGGTACAATTTAAGAAGTTTTTGCCAAAATTATAATGAGAGTGATTCTCATCTTTGTATTTTTAAAATTTTAAAATTTTATAATTTTTATATGAGATCACGTATGGATTAAAGTTTCTTTTATGAGAACAATATCATGGCTTACAACATACTAAATTCAAACGTAAATGGATAAAATCTAACCAAGTATAGTGTGGCTAAAAATATTGTGATCTAACTTTGATTATGTCTAGTTTGAATATAGTCCAAATTGATAATAAGAATTTTTTATAAAATAAGTTTATAAGGGTCCATTTTGTCAGTCTCGCTTCAAAGCAGTTTCATGTAAGCCCATCGATTTTTAATACTTTGATAATTGATAGAAATGTCATTCTATCAATTGTATTTATCATTATTTAGCATTTGTTTTAAAAAATATATTTCTTCATATTTAACCTATGAAAATGCTTATATCCATTTATAGATGCATTATAATATAATGATACTTAAAAAATCATTTATCCACATGTTAATGATTCTTTAAGTGGTTTAGACATTGAAAATGCAACTTTAAAGTTGATGTATATTATCAAACCACTTTGTTACTTTGATTTTACACATTTTTAGATGGGGACATGCATAATGTAACTACAAAAATAAAAAAAGGTTTCTAATCAATGTAAATAATATAGAATATAACGAATGGATTGGATTTCTCAACGGTCATAAATGGTGTAAAAATAGATGAGTTGCATAGGAGAGGAGTCTCATACAAGCAAAGCTCCCATTTGGTAATATGTATAAAAAGAATTTCACTTTTTCTGCATATTTTGACATGATCTAAAATCAAAAAATTTGTGTTCTAAGCCCTCTCTAAGCATGTGCATTTGTATTTTAAACTTCAAAATTTGGCTATAGATATTTTAATCCTTTGAAATTTAGTTTTATATATTTTAAACCTTAGGTCCTTACAATGTTAAAATCTTATAAAATATCTAAAATATAGTTTGCATTTAAAGCCTTCAACTCTATATATTTGCATTTTAAATTTCTAAAGTTTGTCATTTCATGTGTATCATATTATGTAGACCATAGGATCATCAGTTTAAGTATTCCATGATTAATAATTTGCATGTTTTCGTATCTACTCATATAATAATATTGCATTAAATTTTTAATTAACTATTTTAAAAAAATTTAATGAAACTTGCCGTTGACACCCCTCCCTCAAGCACAAAATGTACAACACGCGGAAAAGGTCCAAACCCAAGCAAATTCAAGGCAAAAGAAGGTTTAAGCAAGCTAAACAGACCCTTCCAAACTCAACCCACAGGAGCAAAGCTCCACCAAGCCTCGAAGCAGTCTTTTCAACAAACCAGATTTGGCCCATAAGAGTGAAGCTCCTACAGGCCACTTTAACGGGCTCTATAAAGCAACCCACCATACGCAGCAAACGGGCTTAGCCAAGCTTTAGCCCACCAGATCCAGCCCAGCAAGCCTCATAAGCAGTCTTCTCTACAACTTTGGGCCTCTACAACGGCCCACCCAAAGCAACGGACTTAGCCAAGCTCTAGCCCGCCAAGTTCTAGCCCACTATGGAAGGAGTTCGCTAAGCTCAAGCCCATGGACCAAGTCCAATCCTTCAAGAGGCCCAAAAGCCCATGATCTCACTTCAAGCTCAAGCCCATGGACCAAGTCCATGACCCCAAGTGGCCCAAAGCCCACTTCAACATCTATAAAAGGATTAGCACCTCCTCACTTGAGACACACTTGGAGAGACATCTCAGAGGGGAGGACGGGAGTCTGCAACAACATCTCAGCGTCCCGACTTTCCTGCTCGTCAAACTCCGCACCTCTCTTCCCATTTTTCCCTTTCCATCTCTCTCATTCTCTCAAATATTTTGTTTTCCTCCTTTTCATGCCCATGTAAACCGCCTCGGGTTGGCAGATTTTGCCATACTTGCTTCAACCCAAAGGCCGGAACCCGAACTCTATATGACTAGTGCCTTATTTCAGTAAACAAGGGCTGATCTCCCTTTAAAGATCAGTGGCGACTCTGTTTTTTTTATTTTTGCGTGTGTATTTGAGTTAACACTCTGAAAAGGCGGGTGCACGCGGGTCCACAAATTTTGACATAATACGCTGCCGTTATGCTGTCAGATTTGTGACTTGATCCGTGTAGGGAAAGCCCCATCTTAGAAATTATGCTGCCAAAATCACGAGAAAACACCCATATGCCAGATTTATCTAAAAACTGTGAATCCTAACGCGTTTTACCCCATGTTGATGCAAGAAAACTAAGCCCATGTTGCTATCCAACACGATCTAAATTTTCAAGATTCGGGAAACCATTCCGAGCCCATCATAGCGCTAGCGGCGGGTGCTACACTTGCGTATAAATAATATTAAGCTCGAAATTTTATTCAATTGATTTGGCTATATTAAGCAACAAAAGGTAGCAAGTTTGAATCTTCTATTCAAAATTAAAATTGAAAATTTACTAAATTTAAAACTAAAAAATTGATAAAATCCAAATGATAGTTGTACATAATAAAAATATTAATCCTTAAAAATTATTATCATTAGATATTAAGTATCAAGTCACAAGCTTTTAACAATTTAACATGAGTCCAAACATAAATTAAAATATGCTTTTTTTTGTCTTTTGAGCCATATATAAATTTATAATCAATAGCATTTTAGCCTTTTCTCTTTTTTAGCCAATTTCTTTTCTTTTGTTTATTGCTTATTTTCACATAATAAAATAGTCTAACTTTTTGCGTTATTTTTGTTCATCAATTTGCATGCTTTAATGACGCAAGTGCCTATTTTGTAATGAAGAAAATGAGAAAAATTATTTTAAAGTAAAGTTTTTAGTTAAGATGTAAGATTGGGACTATATTAGAACCTGGTATAATATTTGCTTATAGACTATTATAAATTATGATTTTTGAGCTAGTATAATTCATATTATTAATGAAGAATTCTATCTTGTAATGAAGATGTAACATGCGTAAGTTAAAGTGGATGGAGTTTGGAAAGTTGTATAGAGAAAGAAAATATTACAAGATTTGTTTCATTATTACTTAACGATGGAGATATGAGGCTTATAATATATCAAATTAAAGCTTTTGAAGTCTAAAATATTGTGAAAAAGTAATTAAATTGAAATAATATAAGATGGAAAGAAAATGAGTTATCCACTACACCATGTAACCAAGCAAACCTGTATATTTTATGCAATTAATGTGACTTTAAAAAATTATAGAAATATCATCTAAAGGCATACAATATGTCAATTAAATATATTGAAGTCAAGAATAAAAAAAATAATCACATCAATCCAATTAAAAATGATAAAGATATGGAGAATTTATCAAACTAATATCTAGAAAATATGAAATTAACGAAAAAAGAGAAAATTATGAAATAAATAAAAATAAAAATAAATAATTAAATTTTGAACTGTAATTTTTACAATATATAAATAATTATATTAGAAATCCATTGGTATATAAAATAGTATAAGTTATGAAGAAAATATTAGTATAAAAATTCAGAACAATGAGTACCATTAAGGGATTGAAGGTTATTATTCATCCATGTATATTAGAGCAATATCGACCTCACGGAATGAGATCAACGATTAAATTTTGGTTTTAAACTTTAGACATATAATATTTTGTTATGGATGGATCAGATCGTGCACATGTATCATTAATAAGGTTGTGCGAAGAGAAGAAGAGAGAGTTCTGGAGCATGCTGCAACTGATGCCTGTTAAACTTTAATTAGACCATAATATTAACAAATCAACATTAAGTTCTAGAAGATTTTGAGCAAAATTGATGCCAAGGCATCTATTTACGGTAGTTAGAGGTTTTTAGGTTAGCAAAGAGTTGTGATAATCACATAATGTGAAAATTTAAGCGGTGAAATGGGTCATCTGGAGAAAGAGTTCAAGCAGAAGTGCCGACCTTAGAAGAAGAAAGAAAGGATAGATCAAGCATATCTTGATAATTAGATTCATAAGTAATAGTGTTTTCATAAAGATTTTGATGTTTTCTTTCAAATCTATGAGTTGGATCATGAAAAAGAATGAGAGATCAAGGACATCTAACTAGATCTTTCATAGGTCCATAAACCAAAATTTTAGAAAATGATTTTGGAGACAGTTTAGTAAAATGATATTATCTCTCTCAAATTGAAACCAAAATTGATGATCAAATAGTGAAAATTGAGTAGGAGAACAATTATGTTGAACATTCGAGCTAAAATTGATGATTAAATAGTCAAATATGCGTTGTAATCTGACCCTATTCCCGCCTAAATTTCTATTGAGACATAGATGTTGAAAAAGGTGATGATTTATTGAATACCTTCCTTTATGATGATGATCTAATGTTAAAAAAGGTATAAATATGATATAAAAATAATGAATAACATGATTTATGAGCTAGATATGACATAAATTTCATAACATATGAAGATATCAAATTCAATTCTTATATGTATTACAACTATGCTACTTATAGTGGTGCTCTAATGAAAAATTGTCAAATGGCTATGATTTGGCTTGAAACTTAGCTCTCCTCTAACTCAATATTAAACTATGTATCCCTATTGTTAGTTTTTAAAAATAAAGCCTCATGATATTCATTTTTTAAGAGATCAATTTACTGTGAATAAAGGGATAATTAAATCAATTTTTTTAGAATATGTTGCCAAATACCTATATAAAAATGAAACTTTAAAAAGAACTATTGAAAAGTATTATTTTTTGAAAGATATATACAATTAATGTAAACTACTTGTGGCATTATATTGGAAATAAAGATCTAATTTCTACAAGTTGATTTCTAACAATCCTCGTTTGACTAAAAATTTCAATTTCAAGTACCCTTCTTTATGCATGTGGATGACCCATCAAAAGATTATCGAATTGCTTGAAAATTTATAGTCATATAGTATAATGATTCAAGAATAAACTTCAATCAAGTGTTAAATTATGCTCATGACATAAATCAAAAATGGACCTAAACCTCCTAAAAACTAGACTGCACTCTATAGGTAGCAGTTTTGGTATTTTCGGAAACTTGAGCATATGAAATGCCTTAAAATACTATAAATGGGTAAAGACATAGATAAATATGTATATATTGGTGTTATATAATTTTTTTCATTGACTTGTATGGAAAACTTTTGAAAAGAATGTTAAAAATAGCTCCACTACTATATAATGATGTGCTCTAATCAACCTAGTCTAGATGCCTTCTATTGAATAGGCAAATGATGTTCAAAAGTTCTAAAAATTAGGGAGTTAGAAGTTGGATAGATCTATTTTAAAAGGGCAGTAATGGATTTTCAAAATTCATTCAGAGATAGAAACAACATGGATCAAAATAGGGATACCTGAACATGCAAGGAAGAAAGTCAACTTTGAACCAAAATTAAGCCAACTATTTGGCCCATAAGTCCAATTCCTATAAAATTTTGTAGATATATAGTTCTACATATGAATAAGAAATTTTTTAAATTTCATGGCAACTTGAGTTTCCGATGTTCCCCAAAGAGTAACATCAAGAAGGACCAAAAAACATAAAATTTCAAGTGCAAGAACATAAAATTTCAAGTTTAGAAAGAATTGGAGTTCATTTTCAAAAAATAGCGGAAAACAAAATATTAGAAAAGAGGGTTGTTTCTGTAAATTTTTAAAAAGATGAGATTTTGTAAAATAAATGAAGAAAATGATTAAAGCCTAAAATATTATTAAAATTAGGATTTTGAATTAACAAACTAAGAATTATATACATCAAGGTAGGGTCAAATAATCATTTAGACCTAAAAATGTAAAGGCAAAATATGAATTTAAATTATAAAAATACAAGAATATAAAATATGAAAGAACATGTATGAAAATATGAGAGATAAATATATATGGCTTTTCATAAACTAGCCTTTTCACTTGTTTAGAAAAAGACAAAGAGAAAGATGAAGATGGAGACTAAAGTAAGGAAGCGATGCTTTTGAAATCATTCATTTGAAAATATTGAAATGGCTTGCAATTTTTTTATTACGATGTTTCTAAATTTATTTAAGGATGATCATCTCTATAATATGATTGAGAGACATGTTTATTAATTTTTTTAAAGATGATTATGCAAAATTTGTCTTAACTTGAAAATGAAGTAGAATGATGAATGTGGTTATTTCTTAAAAGTCATGTCAGCGTATATATGATATATGATGCACAAAGGTAGATATCTATTTTGGAGGTGTGAGCGAATCAAAGTCCTTATTTAATGAGACCAAGTTGCTAATAAAAGCCCAAAGGCTGGCGATGCACTTCCTAGAATTTGGAGTAAACGTATTGATGATCGCCTAACAGCATATCATCCCATGAAGGTATAAAGCATAAATGTGGAATATATATTTGCATATGCATTTACTATGAAATGCTAAATTTTAGGTTAAAAATGTTTACTTGAATGAAAATGCTTGTTTACTAAGTCTAGTGCTCATGTTTTGTTTTCCTAATTTTAGACATGCAAAGGAATGTTTAAGAAAAGATATCTCCGTTGAGAGACTTTTGAAGTTATATTCCTTCCATGTACAATGTATGTGTAAATACATTATAAAGGTTCGGTATTATATAAGAACAAAGTGCAAAGAACTAATGATGTAGACATCTATATTGTAATGTGTAAAAAATATTGCATGGTTTTAATTATAAGTTTGTAAATACTTATAAATTAAAATGAAATTAAATTGAAAATTTCACCGTGTGAACATGGCCACAACCCTGATCATAATTTACCAATTAAATAATTTCAGGGTAAGGTTAGGCGCCTCAGTTTTGAGGTGCCACATAAGAATATTTAAATGTAATAATATTATATAAGTAAATACAAAAACACGTCAAATATTAGTGATCAAATGTTTAAATTGTTGCTCTGGTAGTGTACATAAGATAATTCATATGTAATGGTAAAATTTGGGTTTAAAATGCATGTAAAGGTAAAGGATTAAAATGCAAAGGGCATTTTAGATATTTTAGGATCTTAATGATGTTTATTTAACACTATAAGAGTCAAAGGTAAAAAATGCAAAAAATAAATTTTAAAAGATTTAAAATGTTAATAATCGAACTTCAAGGTTTAAAATACAAATAAACATAGTTAAGAGGGTTTAAAACACAAGCATTTCCCTAACATCTTAACAAATTTTCAAATCAAGTTGCTTTGGCCAAGTGGTTAAGGCATATGCTTGTTAAGTACATGGGATTTTTGGTTGTCAAAGTGATTCTTTATGATTAAATGTTTGCATCTCACTAGCGAGTTCAAAATATTGACCATCCAAATTAGGCAGCTTTAATTTGTACTGTAGGATGAAACATGGAACAATGAGTAAAAAGTCTTACATGTTTTAGCAAGCTATTAGGTAGAATGCGAAGCTGTTGATAAAAACCAATGCTTTCTTAGGTTTTTCATAAAAAAAAATCCAATTATCAAAGCCATCAATGAAGGAGCTAAAAAAAGAATGAACAACTATGGGGTTTCATTGGCTGCCCTCTTCGTCGTCCTTAATCCCTAGCACCAAACAACATTGTTGCCCATCCACGAAGACTACATTAAATCAAAACCTCCATTTATTCAAAGTAAAATAGTAGTGGCAATTTCATATTATATTCATTCGAATTCCAATCATGATATATGAGCATTATGGACACAACCGCTTGATTGCGACTATAAATTCTTCAAGCGAATAGCCGCAAGATCACCTAAAGCATGAACATCAACTAGATAAAATGGAAAACTTGTCTCTCTCAAAGGACCATATTTCCCATCTAATTCCTCCAAATCCATAACCCCTACAAACATCAAAATGAGCATAAACAAAAAATTTATGTAGTTAGTATATGTGGAATGCAAGTGATAGTTAAAGGACATATCTGGTATAAGAAAACTACAACAAAAAAGATAAGGATTGATGAATGCAAGAGATGTCCAATAACACTGTTAAGCTTCAAGTTGTTGAGAAGCTTTCGCGCACACTACAAAATCAATAATTCAACCAACAATGAATAAAAGTATAAGCGAATTCGAGCAACAAATTATAAATCAGTGATTTTTACTAGTCACAACCAAGCACGAAGAGAGCCCAAAAGATGGTTCCTTGTGCAGCCCAGTAAAGAGGCCACAGAAGTCAATTATTGACGAAGGCAGCTAGTCTAAAAAAGACTACCACTTCGCAGACCACTTAACTCATTAAACGCTAAGGATTCCTCACCCACAAGTTCTTAGGTATGGAAGCCTTGACCTTTTCTAGCAAAAATGGAGGAAGAGTGTTGGGATCGAATTCATCAAATTTTGCCCCATTCACAAAACCAATATTCTCTCTGTTCCTTGATTCCTCCTACCACTTTTCAATGGGCACCACGCCAAGGGCGCACTCACATTTACGCACTAATCCCTCTCGCAAGCAACATTCCCTTCCCTTCACAACAAGGATAAAGGATCAAAGGGATCAAAGACACCATAGCTATCAAGGGAAAATTAAAAAGAGTAATAGTGAATTAGGATTGTCCAACTTTAGGGGTTTTGGGAGCTGGAAGAGAAGAGGAAATAAGGGGATATGTGTTGAAAAATTAGTTACTATTTGAGGAAAGGCGAAAGCAAGCTACCTTATTAGAACAGGGTTAGATGGCCGACGATGATCACAGTTTGAGGAAGACAATTTCGAGACCGAGAAGGGATAAGGACGAAAATCCCAAATGAGAGCTTGTAAAGATGGAGAACTCGTGGCTTTAGTCGTAAGGGGTCAAAATGAAAATAACCCTATAGTTTTTTTGATACTCCCATGAAAGGAATACTTGCTCCAAGCCCCTCCTTGATCCAATGCCCATCATTGCAGCCCACATATCCAATGATCAAAATTTTGATCACACTGAGGCTGTTAGTGCGGTTAACCATAACAAATTGGGCTCCTTTCATGTAAGAGTTTAAATCTTTCAAATAACATAAATATTTTAATCATCCCATACAAGCAATGATATAGGTTAGGTCAAAGCAAATCCGCTAGGCTAATCTTCCTTTAAAATTGGCCTCATTGTTTAGAAGACCAAGATTGACCCTTAGTCGAGAAGGGTTTACAAATACCATAACTTCACCAAGTGGATTAATAAACTCTCACTTAAGATTGCTAAATTATTATAGCAATTTTGACAAAAGTAACCAACCACCATTGAGCCAAAAGGAATCACTTTCTGCTAAAAGTGAGGTAAACAACTGCAAAAGATGGAATCATCTCATTTGATCATATGTTGTTCATACTAGATATCACCTCATACATTATCGATGCTAGGATCAGACTAACACAGATCCCCCTCCAAAGGAGCAAGGTTAGTGTTGACAAGTCCCTTTGAGCAAAGGAAACCCTTAGACACCACGAAAATGTGATTAAGTTGATCCCTCCCTCACAAGAGGGATCAAGTTTGTTTCGCTAACATTAACACTAGTAGAACAAGTCAGTTGTAATTAATAACTATTAATGAAAGCACCTCAAATAAGTCATGTCTACTCTCAAGATGGAGAGAACTGCCTAGCATTAAATATAAACTGATGTTTATGGAGACCAAAGTCGTTCTATCCATCATGAGTTGCCCATACCATATTCCATCTTATACTATGCCAACTAGGGATGGACATATCACCTTTTGAAGAATCTAAAGGGAATAATTGCAAATTCTCCTAACATAAGACATACGTTGTCCTTGTTTGGTGCCAACTATAAAAATTAGAGGACATTCTTGGAAACAGAATTGTTCTTCAGCAAGAGAAACATTATCTCTATAATCATAATTCCATTAAAAAACTCTCAATAATGGAAACTTTGCTTGATAGGGCCTTATATTTTTCTTGATGATTTTGTGTTCACAGATTACTCTTTTCCCTGTAAATCTTGTGCCTTTTCTACACTCCATTCTCTATCCTTGATGATTTAGCCTTTAATTATAGGATCAAGTGATGACTATACCTGGTAATTTACACATTAATATTGGTAAATGTGGAAATAGAAATGAAGTTAATGAAAATTCTAGACCTTTTACTTCATTTAATGGCAATGTTTATGTTTATCATCCTAATACTAGTTTTCATCTATTAGGAAATCATAGATTTAATGGTTAAACTCTTTTGAGACAATTGTATTTTGAGGGAGCAAATTATTCCTTCTAAAAAACCAGGATGATTGGTTTTACTTGAATTTGACTTTGACTTTGACTTTGACTTATAGAGAATCATTGAAATTGAACTTCGCTTAAAACTAACGAGTATTAATGAACTGAAGCACAAAGGAGACTATGAGGACTGGGTCTTTTATTTTATTTTTATTATAATCCTTCTATATTTATGAGGTAATTTATGAACATGCTACTAGAAATTTATGATGTTAATGGATGCATAACATATATGGATATGACATTTAGGGAACGCGTAGTGCATATATGCATGTATTATGATTTTAGCACATTGGGTATAAATTTAAAGGTGTATGATTAGTGTGTCATTATTAAGCACTATGATTATTTTCCATCTTGCAGAGTAAGTATGGAGTTCAACTTGCCTGGTCAAGTCATGGGGGTGAAAGGGGCAGCGCCCCTTACGGGCCCGAAGAAATTTTTAATTATTAAGTCATAGGAGTAGGAAAGTAAATTACTAATTACGATTAGACTTGACCCATGCTTCAGCCCAGCCCAACTCGATGGTTCAGTTAATAAGGGGAGCTTGCGCGCTAAGGCTTCATTTTCATTTGTGCCCGATTACCTTTCCTTCTTCTTCTCTTCCTGTTCTCTACTTCTTCTCCTCTTTCCCTTCTATTCAGTTGGATTTAGCCATAGATCTCTTTAAGAAAACTCTACCAACTGCCTTAAAGATCATCAATTCTAATCAAGGAAGCTCTGAATCTCTGCAATTCAAGTCTAGGGTCTCTGTTTTTAGAAGAAATCATGATCAAGATAAGTAGATGTTGCCCCTTCTTGATTTAGTGATGAAATTTCATGTAAACATGATATAAGACTGGCGGGAATGTGTAGTGCCTAACAATTTCATGGTATGGGGCATAGGGTTCGTAACAATTAGGGTAAGCAGGGTTTATGGGGAATTCGCTATGCATGTGCGATTTCTATGAAGTAAAATACTCATTAACAGTTTTTATATTGTTAAAATGTGACGTTAATCGATTCGGCTCAAACAAAAGGATGAATTGAAGGTTCCCTTATTTTGTACATATCATGTGTTTGGTAAAATGCTTTTGTGATAGTTTTATATATTGAATTTAAAGTAAACCTAATTAGGGTTGTATGTATGGTTTGTGGCATTTATCTTTGTTTGCTATGTATGATGTGTTATTTAAAATGGTTGGTTGTAAAAGGATTGTTCATGACCCTTATTAGCATGAGGAGAGAGTTATTCATGACTCTTGATAGATATGAGTAGAGAATTGTTTATGTCATTCTGTTTATACGTGGTCATATGTATACAATCTTGGGAGTGGGTATTAGACCCATATGCCATATCTTGATCACAACATATGCATCCATCATTTTGCTTATTTCCCCTTTGTGCTAACCACTATCTACTTACTGAGTCTATTTAGACTCATATGATTTATTGTTTTGCCTTTAAATTACAGGTCAGGTGGAAAACCTCAAGATGGAATAGGTAGAAGATCAAATCTTGAAGACTATTAGCGCAATATCTTTAATTATAGTTATTTAAAAATTTGTGCTCTTTTGATATTCATATATGTAGATGATTACTGAGTCAGATCCACTTTGACAAACATATTATATTTGGTATTTTGAATTAGATTATAATCTTTGTGGATGTATATATGTATAATCATTTAGTTTGCTTGTTGTGTAAGGATAATATTCAATGATTTTTCTTCTATATGAATGTCCTTATTAGATGAAGGTATAAGTGTATAAATACAGGATTGAATGTTACGTTTTGAAATGAAATTGAAATATCTATGAATATTAGGTTGTGTATTGTATACCACTCCTTATATATTATGGGGAGATACTGCCAAATTTTTCTTAGGTTATATATGTGGCGCCCCGAACCGAGGCGTCCACATAGTCCTTACTCCAGGATCTTGTCGATTGGTAAGTGTGAATCAGGATT
>JAXCLR010000092.1:23179969-23193668 GCA_035584095.1 Annona squamosa
AATAATTATTTTAACCTTTATTCCCACATATTTTTCATACTCATGAATATATATATTTTATTAATATATTACCTAGGGTTTACAACCCTAGGATTTCATACATGTGTCTAAGATCGGGGTTTCACAATATAGTACCTATTGACTAGTTATTGAGTATATCTAGAAATGGGGCATTATAGAGACGTTCAATTAAATTAAAAGGCAATACATGGTTTCTTTTGAGCAATTTTTATGAGTATACCAAAGTATCTGCACTTTCTATTGTTATTTAGGATAAATTACAATTAACCTATGACGACACAAATTAAGTTAAAGACTCAAAAATCAATCTGTTCATATATCAATATTAGATGTTTTCCATGTTATCAAATGAAATTGTTATTGGCAAGCTTCATAGATTTTTTTTTCAATTGTTAATGGTCTAAAAAGCATAGGAAAAGCTATCAATAACACTAAATGGGTGAAGAAACTAATGTCCTCTTGAACTCCTTCATATAAAGCAAAAATGACTACAATTAAGAAAACTAAAGATCTTATTTCTTTGTAATTGATCAGCATATAAGATAGTCATTGACATATGAGATTTAGTGTTAAAGAGCATTAATTCTTCTAATTAGAATATCAAAAGTAAGATAGTGGCCATGTTAAAAGTTAAATTGCTCATCTAATGATACAAAGTTTGTCGATGATAATGATGTTGGATTACTTATAAAAAGAATTTGATGTCCAATCATGAAGACTAGATAAAAAAAAAGTATTTGCAGTAAGAAAAGTTTGAAAGAAATTTGATCACAAGAAGTATCACAAAAAGGGACTTCCAAAAATAGAAAAGCAACAATGTCATATTTTACAAATGCAATGGAGTTGACCATATGATGAAAGTTTGTCTAACTTTATCAAATAATAACAATAATAAGAAGAAAGAAAGGATATCTAGCTATGACACTTAGTGTGATAATGGTGAGACCATGTCTGTTTGCTTAAATTTAAATGATGACAAATTACAAATTAGATTATTTCAAATATTGATGATATTTGAGACGACTTGTTCAATGACCCATTCTAAATATATGAATAATTTACGATGTAGATAGGGGTGAAAACTAGAATGGATTGACTCATCTTGTCCCCTAACCCCATTTTACATAAGGTTGATGAAGGGATTTTGACCCATTAAAAGGGGTTGGGGTCAAGATTTGAGATCTGTTCTTCAAATTTAGGGAAGGGCTGGTCGCCTATGTCCTCAACCCACCTTTACCCAGCTTGTCCTACATAAGTGCAAAATATTTTTAATAAATTATGTGACTTATCTTACTGATGTAGTTTTGTTAAATATTTGCGCTTAACTTTATAACTTGTTAATATAAATATGGTTTACATAGATATGCATTTAACTTTATGTGAGACCCAGGGTCATTATTTCATTTTTATCTTATTTTGAATTTTATAAAAATTCAAGTAAGAAATAAATTAAAGAGTGAATAGCAAATAACACCTAATGAGTAAATTTGATATGTAAATATAGTGCTAATATGATTTTAACATGTTTATGCATAAATTTTGAAATGATGTTGAGGTGAGAAAAGATAAAATTTAATTTATCTATAATATCTACAAAAAATTCAAAACCAGCTAAACTTTGATGGAATATCATAATTTGTATTTTTGGAGTTATGGGGTATGCCATATCTCAATAGATTCATTTTGGAGTGTCAAATCTAACCTAACTAACGGTTTATCAATCAGAGCTTTCTAGAAAAAGTTATTAATAGAATAGTGGAATGTTAATAACTTAATGACATTTGGTAATTTTTTCAAAAATATTCCATAGCTACAAATTCTCTCCCTCTTAACCGGTTCAAACCTGAGGCCAAAAAAGAAAAGAGAAAAGGAGATAAAGGAAGAGAAGAGAAGAGAGAATAAATAAGAAAGGAAAAGAGAATAGGGAATTTGAGAGAGATCTTGAAAAGGGTTTGGCTTGCATTTTATCTAAAAAATTTTCAATAATCATTATAAAGCATCAAGAACCTAACTATCAAGAGAAAGCAAGGGTTTAGAAGAAATTTAGGAAAATCGGATTCTAAATAAGTGGCATGTTTTCTTTTAAAATAAGTTATATATTTAAGGTAAAAATATATTGTTAATCTTTCAATACAAGTATTACATTTATGATTGAGGATATCTATGATTTTTACTCATTCAAGAGTGGTGTAGAGATTGAGATTTGTAGAAAATTAGGAATTTTGATGGGAATTTATGAAACGAATGATGTAGGAATGTTATTTATCATGTATGGAATGTATATAGTTGATTTGGGTTGATTTTACATAAGATGTTCATGATTATCGTATAATGCCCATCAAGTGTTTGACTAAATGCTTAAGAGAAGTTGTGAGTGGTTTTAGCATGCGAAAATAGAAACTTAACTCTAATAATACTTGCAGTATTATGGGATTATAAATTCCTAAAGAATGAGCTCAGATGTGGGTTAATTGAACTAGACTTGAGACATGTGTAGTGCACTTTGGATGTTGGCTCATAGCATGAAATTAGAATTTGCTTAGCGAAGTACTATTCATACATGATGTAATAATCATGAGAGTTGTGGATGTGTTATGGTTTTGATGTGTGAGGTCATGGGTTTGTATTCGTGTATAGATTTATATAAATTCAAATGACTATGTTGATTAATTAATGGGTTTGTATTTGTGTATGGATTTATATAAATTCAAATGTTAGATGGAGCTTAACGTGACAACTAATGTGTAGAGCATGTTGGCAAGAGAACTTCATTGAAGGTAAGTAGGTCGTTTCTTTCAATAAATCATAGATTTGGCTCGTAAATGACTTAATTAACTATTACATAAGGGACAATTCTTGTATTGTCTATTTTAGAAAGTTCAAATTTTGGGTGCAGAATTTCTTGAGAATTAGGAGTTTTGATTAGAATCTATGCATCAAAGAATTTAGAAATGATTTTTTTATACATGTGTAGTGCATTGAGGTGAAATACTTGAGTTTTGTAATGGTTTGTTATGATTTTTTAATTATATTTAGTAAATATTTGATAAAATGCTTATGAGAGGTATGATTCATTGAATTCATGTAGAAATGGATATTTAGTACCCTAAATGTATAAATAGGTTGATTTTCTTTCGACAAACCTTAGTTTTGAGTTGAGAATGATATTTTCGAATATATTTCATGGGCATCGCCTTGATTTTACGATTTGGGATCTTTTCGAAAGGCTATGATTGTATCAAGAACCTATCATTTTTTTACAATGAAAAATTCTCATAGAAAAGTATGTAAATGATATACTAGAAATAACTATAAGTGATTTTATATGAGTTTGACATGTAATGGACGGATGCCCATGAAGTTGGCTTAAAATTTCTCTGTCTTTTATATTGCCCATGTAATGTTTGATAAAATGCCTAAGCGAAACTAGTTGTATGATATGCATGTTAATATAGTATCTTGGTAAAATAAATAAATCATTTACTATGGTTGGATTATATTGAGTTCTAAATGGTGTGGAATGAAACTTGTAATAGTTTGATATGAAGGAGTATTAGGATACATTAATTGTAATAGATATTAAATTCATTTGCTTGAATTGTAATTGAATTGATATTAGAATGATGTACACCCTTGTACTTGGAATGGATGATAGTAACTTGAAATAGATGAATGATGTAAGTATGGATGAAATGGGAGTTAAATCCTTCTATAACTTAGTTTGGAGCAAGAGTTGTCAAGACTAAGATGAGCTTATATAATGTCTTGGTTCATGTGTGTTTGGGTGGATTAAGTTGATTTGGAATTTTAAAATTTCAGATTGCATATTGATTTTTATGGTTTAGGGCAAGGCCTTTCATTGAAAATGATTTAATTATGTCTTTTGATATGGTTTTGTGAAACCATTGCTTGGTTTGAATTTTTTGAGGGATTAGGGTTGTATAAAGTATATAGATTTGGATTTTATAGAAACCCATGAAATCAGTGATGTGGGAGTGATTGTTCATGACAATTGAATGTATTTGTTTGAGTTTAGATGGTTTGATATAGAATTTTTAAGGTTTCTAAATGTTCCCTATGATGTTTTTGATGAAATGTCTAAATAAGACTTAGTGTGTAAAAATAGTGTATAAATGAAGGTTTAGGGCCTTGATGAGATAAGTAATGTATCACAAATGCTCAGTGGTATATGAGATGATGAATTATGTAAAATGGAACATAGATGAGCTTGATGTGCATGAGTTGCATATTTTGAAGTGAACGTTGAACTTGACTTCTTGAGCTTATATATTGATTATGAGGAGAGAATGATGGCTGGGGTGAATTTGTAATGTGTTTGAAATGAATGAGGATAATTTTTATCATAACCTAGCTTGAGGTAGTGTTGCGGAAACCAAGTAGGAACTCATGCCTTGTTATGGTTGTGCTTGTATGGATTTTGGGTTGTCTTTATAATGGATTATGCATGTCATGTGTTGATTTTATCAACTTGGGGCTAGGTCTTGACAAATAATTTGGTTGTTTTAGCAATGTGTTGAGTTATTTTCTTGTGAGACTGATGTGTATTGTTTGGCATGAGCATGATGCATATGACGTGAGTGATGCGCATAGATGGTTTGCATAGGATTATTCATGGCTCTTTATTAACATGAGGATAGGGTTGGCCATAACCCTTAATGGACATGAGGTTGGTTCGGTTGCATTTGTACTTTGACATGACATGATATGATAATGTGGAGAGAATTTTGTATTTGCATTATATATAATGGTATGACCTGATGGTTTTAACACAAATTTACTATTGTTTTTATCGATCACACCTACTTACTGAGTTTGCCCGACAATTGTGTTTATTTTCAATGTTTCTAGCAGGACTGACACTGCAAGCACTTAGCTGTGAGCTTGGTTATGTTGCTTTTTAGCTAAAGCAGATTGCAACAGTTATAGGTTGTATGGTTTTGAATTGTAATTTTTTTGAGATTAATGTGTTTGTAAGTTGAAAATGTACAAGCGTGTATAAATTATTTTGAGCAGTGAGATGTATTATATATTCTATTATGATTTATGGATTATGACTTATTAAGGCTTTATTAACGTTTTTGGTAATTATATATGTGTATTTTACTTCCGCCAATAAGCCAATGATGTGAATAATTGTAGTTTATTTGGTTTTTGCTCTCATATGTCTAATTGATAAATTAGTTATAGATATCTAAAATTGCCACGGGAGGACTTCCATATAAAGGTGGTCCTTTGCCTTCCAAATTATGATAGATCTTGAGAAAATGTTGTTGGATCTCTTTCATAACGATCACCGGTTAGAGCAATGGGGCACTACACTATGAATTTTTTACATTGCTATATTGTTATTTCTTGATGGCATAGATGTTGTTCAAGTTGTATCTTTTTTTCAACAAAATAAAAGTATTATCAATGTCATTTGCACCTTTTAAGAATGAATATTACAATTTTTCATGTTAATAGTTTTAATTGTAATTTAAAATTTTATATCTTTGTTATTTTTATTGAAGATAAATACACATACTCATCAATGTTAGGTCACAAATGAAATTATTAAATAAAAATATTTTACTAACACTTTGTTATAGTGATTATATTTAACTTTCACTAAATAGAAAAATGTTAAAGTATTCAACCTTTAAATTTATCATAGATGTGACTTTATATTAATATACATAAATTTTTACAATTGTTACACCTTAACCAACCTTTTCAACCTAGCCCATTATCCTAATACAAATTCAAAATTGAGTCAAAATTTATCTTGAGACCTATTGAAAAAAGGTAATAGTTCTCAATTTAATATAAAAAGTAGAATCAATGTTAGACATATTCTAACCTGCTCTAACCTATCCCCATTTTCACTCTTAAGTGTAGAATGATGAATTGTTTGCTTACTCACACTTATAAATCAGTAACTAGTTCAAGAAAAGAAAGAATTGGATAATCAATAATTTAAAAATAATCGAACTTAAATATAAATATTTTAGAATTTAAAATTTTTTGAAATAAACAACAAAGAGTATAGATGAATGATCTTGAGAAATTGAGAAATTTATCTCATGCAATTATTTTTACATAGAAGATACTGTCATTTTTGTGATAGGTATAGTCATTTTTCTTATGTTTATCTTGCTAAGAAGTTACAAATGTTTGGGCACTAAAAAACTTGAAATGTTTTTTTACACTTATAGGTGAGCTTATAACTTGTGTGATGACAAACTGACGCTTGGACAGTGAAAATCTTACTACACAAGGGGAAATAAATTTTTTTAACAAGTTAAATAATCTACAAGATTGTAAAAAGTCACATTCATGGACAATAATAAATTAATCCTCAAAATTATAGGCATAGTAAGCATTTTAGATATGGAAATAAATAATTTTTATTTATGTTCAAGGTCTTAAACATAATTCACTTAGCATTAGTCAATTTTGTGATCAAGGTATGACATTGTGTTTAAGACTAATTATTGTAATATTCAGGATACTATAGGAAACAAAGTTTCTTGTGAAAAAAGAGTAGAAGATATGTAAATCTTAGATTTCTTAGTTTTGACATCCAAGGAGTTTTTATTTCAAAAGTGGTTTGTTTTAGTACAAGAGGTTAGGACAAGATCACATTGACATATATATGCAGATATCCATTTGAAAATGAAAAGCAATTCAAGCCTTTCATTTGAAATTTAGTTATTAATGTAGGCATGTATATCTTATTCAGCATCGTAAACATATGCTATGAAGTTTGCTTGTTTTGTTACTTGTTGAGGATGCATATTAGCTAAGAGTGCAAGTGGGTTAGGTTAAACCTCTAACCTATTCAACCCAATGCATTTTGAACCAAGTTGGGTTGGGATAAAAATGGATTAAAGAAGTTGAGTTAGGTTCTAATCAAATCAACCTATGGGTTAGGGGGCGAGATTGGGAGGGGTCAACTCATGATCGCCCCCAATCCGACAGACCTTTTTATGAGTGGAACTAACTTTTTCTATTCATTATAGAGATGAATTAGAAATTTTGACCACCTAAAGAATCCTAACCTGCCCTACTTTTATTTATTTATTATAAATTATAAATATAGTTTTAATTCTCATTCTCATTTTCTTTCAAAATTTTCACGTTATTTTAGTTAATTGTATTAACAAACTAAGAATTAATAAGAAACATTAGCATAGATAATTATAGTTTTTCCATCATTTTAGAAATGTTTGCTATTTTAGGAAAATATTTTTAAAATACCAAAATTCATTATGAACGAAGTATATCTTATTAACTTATTTTAATAGCGGTATATTATATTTACTCATATTTTATTTTAGTAATGTGTTTACTTTTTAATTAGTAAGATATTGAAGTATATAATATTTAAATTTAGCATAAATTTATCTTTAGGATTAGGACGATTCTATTTAACTTGCATTTTTTACATGCCTTGCTATCTTAATACTACCCGACCAACTTGAAGTTTGTCCCAAAACCTATTAAAAAAAGTAATGGTCAAACCGACCTTATCTTGGCCCAGTAGAAAAAAAAATGAAATAAAATTTAAAAAAAATAGAGCTAGAGTTGAACAAACCCTCACCTAGTACAACCCATTCTAGTTTACACCCCTACCATGGGAAGCCCTTAGTAGGGTTCAAGCGGGATTAAACTTAACCAACCTAATGAAGTTGGTAGCAATGTTCTTGTACCATGCTTTTTTTTTAATCACGTCGCCATATTGCATTGCCATGTAACTGATGGAGGACAACTTCAACAGAGGGCTAACGAGGCAAATACATCATTCAACTTCAAACTTCGGATATTCGACACTACAGACCTTAACTCACTCATATCAACTACTTAGTCAGGCATGAGACATATATCGGCTTTGAGCATAAGTGATATATTTGAGCTTGAGTAACAAGTCAATGCTTAAGCTCTTCATTCGAATGCCAAAAAAATTT
This sequence comes from Annona squamosa, assembly GCA_035584095.1. Taxonomy (NCBI): domain Eukaryota; kingdom Viridiplantae; phylum Streptophyta; class Magnoliopsida; order Magnoliales; family Annonaceae; genus Annona; species Annona squamosa. The sequence goes on from JAXCLR010000092.1 coordinate 23,187,958, forward strand.
ATTTGCAATTTATGAAGATTTAGTTAGGAAAATTGCTCTGTTACTAATGCCATCGTTCTGTATGTTTTCTTCTTACCATCAAAATTCATAATGATGATGATGATATTTATGCAGACTTTGTTGAATTCAAACTATGGATTCACATTGTTCACCCTAGTTTTAATATGATAATCAAATATGTTTAATGATTAGTTAAAACATGAGTGGTAATAGAGAATAGTAATCCGTATGAATAAGTTATTTCAGATCATAAATAACATACACAAGAACACAAGCCAAAGTTCAAAGAATGAAGTCGAAAGCGATAAGAGCTACATATTTGCAGAAAAAGTACATCAAATATTCAAGATAAATATTAAGAAAGTGTTGACACATGTTGTACTTTATAAACAACCTCATATAAGTTGCAGACTTTCAAAAATTATACTAAAATTATGATTTTAAAAGTGACAGAAGATAATAAAAAAAAATTATCTAATAGAAGGAAAATAGAAATTTGATAGAAGGAAAACATCATGAATAAATCTCTCTACGATTTAGGACTTCGAGTATATTTCGATAAGAAAAGTGTTGGAATAATACTTTGAAATATTCAAGAAAATTTAGAATAAATTTTATCAAAATCTAACATCATTTAAGCAGAAATTGTGCAGACAAAAAATATATCCTCTATTAGGTTGACAGAAGATATCAACAAACTAGAAAAATGAGTATAAAAATCAACAAGTTAAAATATTTTTTTCTAATTAACGTAGTAATTTTTCATTAGATATAAGAGGAACATAACTCGCCTATTTTTTTAAAAAATGGAGCATGTATGGATTATTAAGTTAAAAGAAGATAAAAATACCTAAACTTAACTTTATAATTGTCATTTCTAACATATGGCAAGGCAACCATTTAAAATGCATTAAATGCTTTTTTAGCATTCACCTACCTCTAGCAACTAAGCTGTAACATTTACAAAGTTTATTAGATGAAATGCAAAATGAATTTGAAAGAGAGAAATTGGGCTGAGCATTTACTTTATACATAAATCTCTCAACAAAGTGTCTTTGCTCCTCGAGCTTCAAAGTTCCAATTATGCATTCAAAGCTTCAATTCTCATCAATGCTTGAATTACTAGAGCACGGAGTACTTCATTTGAAGCATTTTTCTTTGAGTACTTTCTATTTATAGAAAGAGGAAATTAGCTTCTATTATGGTGACATAAGCCAGTTGCAAAAGTTTATTAGTTAGCTTATAAAACTAACATGGAGAGTTTTTTGGTGAGCATGAAAAGAACTAACGAGTTGTAACCTTGTGTTTTATTAGTAGATCCTATGGTTGTGGTCATAAGGAGTGGAATCGGTGCTTAATATTAGACCAAACCGCCATGTGTTTTCTATGTGATTACATTTTTACTTTTCTTTTGCATGTTTTATTAGTTACTTATTTTCAATCAGCTACATTCTGTCACATACGGTTTAATATTTATGAAAAGTTTTTTGTGTAATTCACCCGTCCCCTTTTGAGCACTTGGCCATCCATAGGGACCAACAAATTTTATTCATAATTTCTTGAGTTCACTTATATTTAGGCTATTTAAGTTTCTTGATTTTAAATTTGGATATGGTGTGAAAATAAGACGGATAATATATTTTTAATAGAAAATAAATATTTACGGTTTAGCATTATGAATAGACTAATCTAAATTTTTATTTAATAAAAATAATTAAAATAATAACTACTTTTATTTAAATTGTAAAATAAGTTTTTGTCATATTCATGAATTTCAAACTACCCCATCCATTGACTAGAAACATTAAATTTAAAGCACAGACAAAATGTATAATTTTAAATTTTGAAATAAATTTTTTAGCTTAGGCATAAGCAAGTTCCTTAAGGTATTTTTAACTTTTATTATAGATGAATTTAAGTATTTGCAACAAATATTATCGTTGTCAAAAAATGATCGTTCAAAAGCTAAAAGCTTAGTTTCATCCTAGGCTCCTTCTTTCCTACCAAAGGCTCAGCCCAAAATAAAAGATAGGATTTATCACTTGGATGAATAAGTGGTTAATGTGAGTATGTATAAGAGCATGTAAGGTATGAGGTTCCGGTTTGAAATAAGGTTAGTTTTTTTTTTTTTATGGTTTATATTTACATACATCTCAACATATATTATATTGTAGTTCTGAGACATTCTTACAAACAAGGAAATACATAACTTCTCCAAAGAAACCTGAAGACACAGCTCCACTAAAGAATTAGGAAGAACAACTTCCATCTAGCTCAAGGGAGAAAACAGCTCCCATTCTACCTCAAAGAGAGACCACAGCTCCCACACCATTTTTTCCGGGCTGAAATCTCAATGTGAGTTTCGAACCCACGACCTGCGCTAGGTTGGGTTGGATTAAAGCAAAAGTGGGTTCGAAATTGGGTTGTCAAACACAACCCGCTTCCACCCTAAATATTGACATTGGCGTCAGAAATGTAGCCCGCCCATCAGCCGTGAGCTTTGATCAAGCCCATGGATCTGATTGGCCCAAAATTGATAGCCATTCCATTCTTATATCATGAACTGACAAACCATAATTGTTAAATGATGCTGATAAATTAATTAGACTTGATAAAAAAAAAAGGTAGGATAACTAGGTAAGTGAACAATTAGATTTGATAAAAACGATATGATAAGTGGATGACTGTTATATTCACGCTTATTCATTTCATTTAGTTTACAGGTGGTAAATGAAATGAAAAAAATATATATATAAATAGAAAGATAAAGGGGCTTCATGTAATCCCTAGCACCTTAATTTTTAAAGATGTTCAGTCCATTTATCATGTTTAAAATCACTTATTTGGTAAAAAGATTACGTTTCATCGAAATTAAATACGTGCATGAGTAACATTTGCTTGGAAAAAGATAAATTTTGTGTAAATTAGAAAAATAATTAAATTCATTCACATATATATTAAAAATAATAATGTTTTATAAAATAATTTATCCACATAATGATGATACAATAGACAGTTTAGATTTTTAAAATATGATTTAAAATTGATATCTAGTATTAAATTATTTTATTACTTTAATTTTACACATTTATAAATCGAGCCTATATACAATGAAATTAAACAAATGACAAAGTTTCTTATAATAATATAAATGATATTAAATATAATAGATGGACTAGATTTTGTATCAACTATTAAGATATTAAAAATGGTGTAGGTTATATAAAAGAGAGGTTCAATAGAAGTATGACGCCTTTTTTCAATTTAAAATATGTTCTTTAACCGTAAATTATTCATTATATTTAATATAACTTGTTCAATCTTACTACCAAAAATAATCACTATTGGAAATTTATATCTTATAAAAATTAGTATATTTCAAAGTAAATATGTAACTTTTAAAATTTTAAAAAATGCGTAGTATTAATATAAAATTTTACTATACATGTAATTTTAGAATAATAAATAAATGAATATAGGCAAACATGATGAATAGTTTATATTTAAAATATATTTTAAAAATTAAAAGGTCAAAGGTATGCATACAGCCTTCACGCTCACGATAAATATGGAATCATTTTTCAAAATTTAGGGTAAATTTCACATATGTCTATAAATTTTATTCCCAATTACATTTAAATTCATAAACTTTTTAAATTTTCAAATATACTAATATGTTTTACCTAAAATTCCACTTATACTCCTATTTTTAAAGATCCTTTAAAGTGCTTTGAAATGACAAGTATGCATATCCCTAATTATAAATTTATAACTAAAAATTCTTATTCTAATAAATTTTTTGTAATTCAAGAACTATAAAATTATGTATGATTTAAATATGAATTTTTAATTTGAGAAAATGGATCTTAAATTATATTAGGATGTGACAGATTTATCATTTCATAGCGGAGCTAATAACTTATTTAACGGATTCCATATGACATAAGTATAAGTGGAATTTTTAGTAAAATACGTTAATATAATTAGAATGTATGAAAGTTTATTAATATAAGTGGAATTATGAGTAAAATTTATAAATATATGTAGAATTTGCCACAATTTTATTCGAGAAGGCTAAAACTTTGGCTTATATATAAAAACATTTTTCCTTGCGAATTTGTTGTGCCATATGCTATATCACAACCATCCATGAAGATTGTCCGTTGTCGTGGCCAATATATACTAGCCCCCTGGCTCGTGCTTATTTGAGTTCTGGGGGATGTTTGGGAATATGAAAGTGGTGGGAAATATGGTATTTGGTGGGAATGGAAAATGGAATATTTTGAAAATTGTGTGATTGATATGAAATAATAGGGGTAAAGTTGGAATAAATAGGTTTGTTGGAAGATAGTTGATAGGGAAAATGATTACAATATAGGGGTAAAAGTGTAAAAATATAATGATTAGTTGTGAAATGATAGATTTCGAAATCTGTGTTACCACGTTTTCCCTCCCGCATTTCCCATTCTACTTTACCAAACGTGCCCTTGTGTTGTGACGGATCCGCTTATACCATTTATAAAATTGAAATAACAAATTGTTAAACTGTAATCAAAATCCTCAAAGACGTGGTTGAATTTTAAAAACGAATTATACTTTTAATTGGAATGCTAAATTAACACTGATAATTTTCTTTTAAGCATTTTATTTGGTGAGTTTATTGTATACGCGTCGACCGGTTTTTCAACTCATAAGCACGTACAGTTTGGATCATCATATTAACACCATTGGACAATTTGAACTCATTGACATCTAATTTATAAGGGTTTTTCATCATTGCCTACAAGATTTGATCACAATTAAAGTGTCTCTTGTCTTCTCTGTTTTTGAATATTTGCATTACTACCTACAAGATTTCTTAAATTTGTAGGCATTTTTTTTTTACAAAAAGATAAGATTATCGTATGTTTTAACTTTTGCCATATGGTTGCATTAAAACACATTAGGTACTGATTGTACAAGATTTGTCTTCAATTTTTAAGGATTTATTTTTATGAAACCAATCTTCTTTGTAACCTCTTTATTTTTAATATTTTGATATTCGATAGAAAATTCACTTCATCTATCATATTTAACATTATTTATATTATTTTGAATACCTATTTATTTTTTAGTATTATTGCACATGAGTCCTATATACAAATGTGTAAAATCAACATATTAAAATAGTTTGATATTAAATATTAATTTTGAAATTATATTCTCAACATCTCAATCATTTAAAATATTATTATGATATGGATAAATAATTTTATAATGTATTATATTATTCTAATGCACATGTAAATAAATCTGAATATTTTTCATAATTTACAAATAAATGTATATTTTTTAGTAAAGGTGGCTTATGTACACATTTGATTTAGATGAAATTTAGTCTCCTAACTGAGTAAATAATATTAAATATAACAAAAGGAGTGAACTTTTTAAAGAAACGTCAATATATTAAAAATAGAAAGGATTATTCGTAACTGCTTTTATGTAACCAAAATCTCAATTTTCATTTAACATATACACTAAAATATCTTCAAAATTTGATAAGCAAATAGTCCAGTGCAATTCTCTTGTCTAGTGAAGCTCATCATTAAAATCAAACATGAAGAAGGGTGAGATGCCACCTAGGGGTGGGAATCGGGGCGGGTCGGGACGGGTCAGGGTGTGCCCAACCCTGACCCTACCTTTAAAAAATCTGGTTTGACCCTTATTTTTTT
>JAXCLR010000092.1:23196413-23213161 GCA_035584095.1 Annona squamosa
TCCTTATTTTCTTGTGCGCGTGTTTGAGCTAATGCCTTGTCTTAGCCGTTATGCCGCCAAAATCCCGAGAAAACGCCTATATGCCTATTTTTTCTAAAAGTTGTGAGGCCTAACTCATTTTCCCCCATGTGAATGTAGGAAATCTAAGCCCACGTTGTCATTCAACACGATTCACATCTCCAAGGCTCGAAAAACCCATTCCGAGTCCATCGTAGCGCTCCCGGCGGGTGCTACAGATATATATTATAAACATGGAGCTTAATGTTTACACTTAATTTTTTAGTTTTGAACTATTTTTGAAAATCTAAACTGTTTATCATTCGCGATACCACTGCAACAAATTTAAAAATAAGTAACAAATTTGGTCATAATTTGGTTACACAATAGTTACTATTGGACTGTTGCGTGTATATGACCAACGATAACAAAAAGGTGTATTTTCATTGTTGTGGCGCATATGTATCGAGCTAACAGAAACGATCGTGCCATCAAATCTTGTTGTCAAAGACCCAATTTTATTGTTGTATACATTTTTTTTTATCTTACTATACAAAATTTTTTTAATCGGGTATTTATACATTATAAAAAAAAGTATCTTCTGAATGTTTAAGTATTAAAATTCGTGAAGAATGCATAATATAAGTGTAGTACATAAAAGTTTACATTTTACAATACTAGTGATATTTGGAATTATAATAGATATACGTGGATAAACACAATAAATATTACATATGATAAGTACTGAATCGTTAAGTAACCTTAATCAAAAACCAATCAGTGATGTATAATATGTCTAGGTTTGTAAAACGATGGTAGTAAGAGAAAGGATCATCTGGCCATCTGGGTCTCCAGGCATCATGCATGCATGATGAGACGGCGAGATCGAGCTATGTATATTGCTAGTCTCACACACATGGTTTACAGGAGCAAGACTCCATTACAATATTCATTGGTTAGCCAGCTGATATGCTTAATGGGCAGTGCTTGGATGGTGTGCCTGTTTCTCGTCCATTTTGGCTGACTGGTTAAATAAAAATTCAATGCACTCATTGTACCTTATAAAATTATTTGTTAAAAGGTGATACAAATCAAATATCTAAGTGAGCCTCATCTAATAAATGTGAAAAAGAATGTAACAAAATTGTTAGATTCATGTATTAATTTTGAAGTGTTTGATCCAAGATTTACCCTATCTAAAACAGTTTCCTTGTATAAAAGAATGATTATATAAAATGTCATATATAGCAGTATACAGTTGGATTTAAGTGTTTTTCATCAGTTATACATGATTAATTATCTATATGTTTAAGTCTGTCTGAAATGATTATCATTATTATATGATAAAAAATTATGTTAAACAAAATAAACAATTTGAATTTTGATTTAATTATCAAATTAAGTGGGCTGAAATGGGATGACAACGCACAGCCTAACTGAAGCACTCTTGATATTAAGAGCCGATTTGATCGTGCATTATATTATGCCTTCAGTGCTTTTCTAACTGCATAAACAAGTAAGTAATCTTTCAAAAAATAAGTTATTATTAGAAAAAATTATTATATCTATGAAAAAAATAATAATGCTTACAGCAAACATGTTGATAATGGAACTATACTACGCCGAGAACGCTAGGGAAAAGTTCCCCAGTGATACAAATAACTGTCCATGCAGCAGGCTGCAGACAGCTGATATATAGATTAAACAACCGCATGCACACGCAAAACTCATGTTCCAAAATTCTAATGAATTCCTTCTCTCTTAATAAACATAATTCTCACATGTATATAGACTATAGTGTTTGAAGGCTGCTAATTCTGGTCCATGGAAACAACATGATAGCTATGGTGTTATATCGTTTGCGTACGTAGGCTGACAGAGTCATGAGGATAACGAGGCTGGTGGAATCGCAAGCGTGCAAGTATGGATAAATTAAGCTTATACCACTCATTAATTGGGTGCTGCTTTGGGGAATCTTTTGGATGGGTGATGGTCTGCTAGAAATAAAATCTAACTGCTAACGTTATTTTGCATCATTTTTTTTATAAAGCTACTAAGGATCATGGGTTATAATTATGCGTAAATTATTAAAAATACTTATATTCATTCTCAGATGATTAGAATGCTATAATAATTTATAAAATTATTTATTCACGTGAGAGGAATCTGTTAAATAATTTAGATTTTAAATTAATAGTTTTAAAATTTACAGAAATCAAATGGTATTATCATTTTCATTTTACGTAAAAGATGAGTTTTCATTTTACATAAAAGATGAGTTTTACAGAAGCAAGCCATTTGTGTCACCCTTCTTCCGTGTAACTCCTTTGTTTTAATATTTTGATAGTTACTGAAAAATCTAATTTATTTATTGTATTTAACATTTTTTACATTATTATAAAAACTCTTTTATTTGTTTAGAATAACTGTATGTAAGCTCTATCTATAAATGTGTAAAATCCACATAATAAAATTATTATTATTAAATATCAATTTTAAGTAGTATTTTCAACATCTAAATCATCTAAAATATAATAATTGTTTGGATAAATGATTTGATAAAGTATTATATATTCTAATACATGCGCAAATAAATCTAAGTATTTTTTCTAATTTACCTATGAAAACATCTATTTTGAGCAAATATGGCTCATTCAAGTATTTGATTTGGATGAAACAAATATAACTAAATAAAATGAACAGACTGGATTTTATATTAATAATCAATTTTTAAAAAATTGAGGGGTTATAGGCAACCATTCTATGTAATCGAGCCCATTATTTATAATATGTGGGGAAACAAGAATACTTCTATGAGACTAGGTTTCATATAAGTGATTTCGTGGAATTCTTTTCATTTTTGAAATGTTAATCTTTAATAGAAGATTTAATTTATTCATTGTATTTAACATCACTTGTTTAGCTAGAAAACCAAGTTTCATCTCAATCCAATATGTGGATAAGTCGCATTTGCTCAAAAATAAGTACATTCATGTGTAAATTATAAAAAATGTTTAGATCCATTTACACATGTATTAGAATGTAATAATACTTTGTAAGATCATTTATCTACATATTATTGATATTTTAGATAGTTTAGACGTTGAAAAACTACTTTAAAGTTGATATTTTAATAGCAAACTATTTTATTATGTCGATTTTACACATTTATAAATGGGTCCATATACAGTGAAATTTAAAAAGTCAAAAGGTTATCGATATACTATGAATGATGCTAAATATAATAGATTGAGTGAAATTTCTATTGACTATCAAAATTTTAAAAATAAAGGAAATTTCATAGAAGAAGATCCATGGTGTGGAGATATGATCTACCTGAAGACTCAAATGCTGAATTTGCACATGGGAACGAAAACAAAGTATTTGAGCATTTGCAGCACGGTGCGATGCACGTGATTAGTGGTTGATGCTCAGTTACATAAAATAAAATGAAAACAATAAATACACCACAAAGTCGTACAAGGCGCTGTCAACTAATGTACTCACGGTGTCAACGGATACGGTTGTACGCTTTGAAGTCTAATCTTAATTTTAATTTATTTAAAATATCTCAATTTTAATCTATTTATTAACCTATTTAAAAAATCTTAAAACTAATTCATTTACAACCTATTTAACAAATAGGTTTGCGGGTTATTAACGGGTTGTATAATAAATAACTTGAAGTCTTAAACTCAATGATTTAGCAAAGAGATGAAAGAGTGTATTCAACGTAGAAAAAACGAAAATAGTGCAGTGACTGGAAAATCAAATGAATGCAGCAGTGGGAAAATAAAAATTTAATAACGGGAGGAATACTTGGCGGGGAAAAATAAACAAACTTTATATATATAACTTTAACAAGTTAAATGAGTTAAATTAGTTAAATGAGTTAAACGAATTGATAAGTCATAAAATATAAAATATAATTTGTTTATTTAATTAAATGGTTGAACGGGTTGGCAGATTATAACTCATTTATTTAAAAATCTCAATCCAAACCCATTTTTAAATGGGTTGGACGAAAGGATTAACGGTTTGACTATGACCATTAACATCCCTAGCCGCAGCCAGTCATTTTTCTGTTTGTTGTGTGGGGGTGTCTATGAAGTAATAAAAATTTTTATGAAAAAGTTGCGGTGTAAAAAATTTTTAAAATGTAAGAAGATAAAATGATATAATAGGTGTAACGATGATGAGTAAAGAGAATAAAACTAAAATAGATAAGTTAAATGTATGGATTGTTGCATAGAAATGATGTAGGAAGAATAAAAAAATAATTAAAAAATATGATAGTTATGGAGATTGAAAAATTTTAAGCTTTAATAAACACCCTTATCTTTCTTCAATTTTGAACCACATTGGATGATCAAACACCTAGTGGAAAGTGGAGATATACTAACATGTAAATTATGAACCTCCCACACATATGACTATACCTACACCTACATCAATTGATATACCTAAGAGGTTAAGACCAATTTGGTGCACCATCCAGCTTTTTTTTTTTTTCTTCCCTTTCTCTGTGGAAATATCATATGACTATTAGGCTCCGCTTCTTTGTACTCATATATTTTATTTAATATTATTTATATTATTATGGAAACAAGACAACAGAAAAAGATATCCAGTGGGCAGGGTAACAAGGTTACGTGACATTTGCAAATTTAATCCTTAATTTAAAATTTTGCACAGCCTTTTAATCGTCTAACAATTTTATAACTCACAAGCATTTCCGAATATATCTCAAATTATTCTAAATTAAGTTAACAATTCTAATGAATTCAAAATTTTCTATGTTAATTTCAAAATCATTCCGTTACATTTACAATTTATTTTAAATGCAATTCGAATCATTCTAATTATTTTTAAGTAAACATAAAATAATTTTAAATAATGCTAGACTAATTCTACCGAATCAATACCAATAACCTCAATTAATTTTCAATGGTTAAAATAAATGCTATTTTTTAACTTCACTCTAAATTATTCTAAATAATTCCCAATAATAATTCTCTGCTCTTCATCATATCCTTAAATAGATTAAATTTTAACAATTTTAGAATGCTTCGAAAAAATGCTTTCCTTTTGATTAAAGGTGTAAGTTATCGCAATGCATACTAGATTTTATTATATCGAATATGGATAAAAATTTTCGTTTTGATCAAAAGTTCGTTTGTCAATACTAAAAAATTTTTCAATCTAAAAACTTTTTATTCTTCACAATTATCTTGTTTTTAATTATTTTTTCATTTCTTCTTGCACAACTACGTACTTTACGTTTCAATCATTTCTACACAAGCACTCGTACATCTATCTATCTATTTTAACTTTATTCTATTTCTTTATCGTCATTGCATTCATCATATCGCATTATTTTTTCTCATTTTAGAACTTTTATATTAAAAATGTTTTGGCAAAATTTTGTCACTTCCCAAACACATCCCAAAGGTGTGAGTTAAATCAAGAGGTACTCGAATAATTTATGGGCTATATATATGTTTAATTTTAATATAGAATAATTAACGTTGTGATAGTTAATACTTTCATGTTTTACGTTTCGAAATAATTTTAAGAAGAAACGGAGTTCAAACAAGAGATGAATTAATTTATCATCGATCTCCGCGTAGATCAGCCCATGATTACAAGGAATTTAAGAACACGTCATGAGAGTAAAAAATTCTTAGCAGTCGAACCGTTGGTTTTCAGCGCATGTCAGTTTCAGTTGCTTGCACATCTCCATCTGAGATTTATACCCGGTCTCAAATCCTTGAAGCTTTGCTGAAGGGATAACAACGAAACCAACTTTTCAAAGTGACATGGCCATAAAATACGAATCTCACAAGCAACCCATATCTTAGGCTTAAGGACTCAATCGCAAAACAAATTCAACAGCCACATGCACAAACTTCATATGACAATTGAAAACCCACGAAACACACAATCAGCAGCCACTTAGAAATTTGCAAATCCAACTATCTCACCCAAAAAAGCAACAACGACAGATAAGCTTGCTTGAAACTATACAAGAATGATTAGGCACCGAGGCCAAAGAATGCCTATGGAATCTGTACATGGTAACACTAGTTGACTTGCTTTGAGAGTAACCAGCTAGTAACTGCTAGTGAAGGCTTCTCCTAATGTTAGTTCATGAAAATGGTAATTTGATTTAGTAAAGGACTATTGGATGCTAGCCATTGGCCCGTGCTTGCGCGCCAACTCATCAACATCCTTGACAATGTTGAATACAGAGTTTGGCTGGGCAAGTTTCAGTGCATTCTCTGACATTCTCTTGAGTTCATCCGCTTTAGGACCAAACCACTGAGCAACCAGATTAGCAGTTTCCTTTGGGCTTTTAGAGAAGACACCAGCTCCATTCTCTACAACATATGGAATATTGCCCACCTCCTGCCAACACCAAAAGTGAAAATATTAGCTATTTACTTCACCTGCCCAAGAATAAGGCAGTGCATCTGCATTGATTTCACCATGAATATGTCAACAAAGATTTTATGTGCTCTCCATCTAAGAACAGAGGTGGTTCTGAAGCTAAAATGTCACTAATGCATGTCTACATGCTAAAACATCTTTCTATATTTTCATTAACATAAAAACTCAGCTTGATAAGGTTCAAAGGAATTCCCAAATTCCAGGGCTGATCATCGGAATGGATTTGAATTCCATGGAAAGAATCCACCATTTCTCAACGGTGGATTTGACATGTACTCTTCATAATAACTTAATTTTTTTTTCAAATAATTATCTCCTTTCTAATTCAACTTTATCCACTTTATGATTAATATCATCCTTGTATTATTAACGTTTTCATTCCAACCGTATCCTAGTCTCTTCATTACCCAAATTTTCATCATTCACTAATCGGGCAACTTTCCACATGAAACAGATCTTAATAGATATTTGAGCAAGAATGCAATCAACCAGTTCTCTGCAACAAACCTGTCCTGGAATAAAATCATTCAGGATGATAGGAAGCCCTCTTATCAAAGCCTCAGCAATTGTACCAGGCCCTGCCTGTAAAGAAATTAATTGATAAACAATTGAGCTGAAACAGACTTTCAATCTGGTAGAAGAATTCGAACTGTCAATAGAACATAGGATGATCAAATAACTTGCCTTTGTTATAATGCAGTCACAAGCACCCATCCACTTTTCCATCTGGGTCTGGAATCCTTTTACCTGCAGTTGGTTTGATGAATTTGTTGTCAGTACCCTACCACTCAAGAGGTTAATCTATGATGAATGCTAATTCACAAGGACTGACCTTCACCGGTATTTTCCATTCAATAGACTCCAGTGTTGAAGCTAGAATTTTATTGCGGCCACAAATAATGACAACCTGCCCAATTGCCTTGCCAAGAGTCTCATCAAAAAGAGATTCTCCAAGGGCTAGTGCGGTTTTCTGGACTGGACCCATTCCTTCACCACCTCCCATCAGTAAAACTGCAGGCAATTGAGGATCCATCTCCAATTCTTCCCGTAGTTCATCCTATGTATCAGAAGTAGACAAGCATCCAAAAGAAGATGAAGTTAAGGGTACCATTTAGAGATCTTACTTGAAAATTTTAGCCAGCAAAATCACAGAGTCAACCTTAACAAGGATCGCACGGCAAAAGGATGGCCTGACTGGCAACCCAAAAACACGAATCTGGGAAGGCTCTAGACCTTCCAAAAAGGCCCTCTTGGATACTTCCTCAGAGGGGCAGTAGCATCTGGCGACCCTGGTGTCAAACCTAAAACAGATTGTACCTCTGTCAGTTGTCAGCTCAGAAAAAGGGAGCTGTTCTGTTGGAATTCAGCAAGTGAGAATTTGAAGCAGTATGAACAAACCATGTGGGATGGCAAGTGTTGAGATCTGTAATGACTGTGACAAACACCACTTTCTTCTGAAGGCCTTTCCATTTAAGAACCCAAAGAGGAATATGTTGCATGAGAGGATGAACACTAATAATAATATCCGGCTTGTACTCCATTAAGCCAGCCTCCACTTCCCTTTAGTTTCAGATAAAATGCCAGTTAAGATCCATGAAGTTGCTTATAAATGTCATTTAATCTAATAGACTCAAATCAATTGAACATTTCAAAAATTTACTATAAGAAATGCAGGGTTTATCTCAATTTGGAACTTGGGTGCTACCATCCATGTCTCTTTCTAATACTTATTTGGACTTTGGAGTGAATTTGAAGCGGTCTTTTGAACAACATCATTTCCTGATTTGAACTGCAATCTATGTGGTGGAAATATGGAAAACTAATATACCACCCAACCTTCAGAAAGGACAAACAAGCCAGCTTGTCGCCATTAGTGAATCAGGGATCCCATATGATGCGGGCTCATAAAAGACAAAAACACAAAAGGGAAGCAATTATTAATGAAATAAAACAAAGAAGAAAAGAGTGATTGGAAGAGGATATCCTAAAAGGAAAAACAAACTTGAGAACATAAATTAACGTTTTTTTTACATTAAAATATTAGCCAGTTGCAGGCACGAACTAAAACAAGACGCAAGGTTAAAATTCATGCATGCTGATGGACATGTTTGCCTAGGCAACAGTTGAAAAATAAAAATTGGGATGCAGGTAAGAGAACTTACTTGGCGTAGAAGGCAGCTATTGCTGCGAGATAACCGCAGTGAATCCAGCGAGGATAGGTTCCATGGAAGGCAACCTTCCAAAGCTGAACATGCTTCACCATGAATTTGTATGATCTCTCCATGTCATTCAGTGGCCAGCAAGCATGCTCTTTCCAAACATCTTTGACAAACACCTGAAGTCCATAGACCCAAAACAATAAAAACTGTGGAACTATGTTGAAACTATGAGATACCAACAAGCATTCAAACTTGGGCATGATAAGCAAGAAAAAGCAACTGAAATTTCCCAATCAGGAATTTGTTAATCAGAATGACAAGCACCTGCGTGCAAGCAAACAGAGAGTGACAGATCAAATCAGACGAATCCTAAAGATTGAAAAAAGTTGTCAAACTAAATAGCTGACAGTGATAAGAAGACAAAGCAGAAAAAGCCACAGAAGACAATATACGAATCCCGAAGAATCAAAATGGCACAAAAAAGTTAAAAACCTCCAAATAAAACTAGGGAGAGGGAGAGGGAGAGAGAGAGAGAGAGAGAGAGAGAGAGAATAAGAAGAAGACCCAAGTAAAATGAATTATCAATTTATCAGAGAAGCAATGGCTCAAACAAAAAATAAAAGATTTTAGTTTCAAATCGCAAAAGCTAAAACACAATTAGTGCCAACTAAAGCCAGACTTGATCATTCTTAAATGTCTACCAAATTCGAATCTTCTTTTGCTGGACACAAGATCGAGCCGCTTCCACAAATCTACTAAACAAGGCATAAAAACCAAATAAAGAAGGTAAAAAAAGAAGAAAAATTCTATTCTTACTTGATATTCGTCGCCAAATTCCAATCTAAAAGCGTCCCTAATGGCTTCAGCGGACGCCCTGTGACCACCGCCGGTGTCGCTCATGAGAATCAGAACGTTCTTGGTCCGCTCTGCTCCCAGCTGTAAGAGCTCCATGGTGGGTCCTTCGGAATCCTCGTCCTCCTCATCCTCCAGACGATACCCATACGCCGGCGAAGAGGAAGAAAAGAGAGAATAAGCAGAGCGAGTCCTCTTCTTCGTCGCTCTCTTGGCTGCTCTGTTACGCTGCTGCAGATGGGCTGGCTGATCACCGAGGCTCTGAAACAAGGCTTGTCTGATACTCGATCGTGGGCGCGAAACAAAAGAAGTCACCATGGCTTGCAGCAACTCAAAAAGGAGAGGAAAAGGGCTGGTTTGGATTCAGAGACAAAGCAGAACAGAACAGAACAGAACAGCACAGCACAGCACAGAACAGAACAGAACAGAGGAGACTAGTGGGTGGGAGGAAAGGAATGGTGGGCAGGAAGAAAATCTGAGCTGGCAATGGGCGGGTAGACGTGTATATGTAGATGGAGATTGGAAAGCGGAGAGAGGGGTGGTGGTATAAAGATTCTGGGAATGATGCTGGCATTTTCCCTGGTGGGGTGGGCTTAAAGCCGTTGATTCGCATTTCTCGTTGGAATCTTCTGACCGACGGCGAGATCTACAGGAGTAGGAGATTTGGGTGGTGGTCCACACGTTAGGCTACCCACATGCTTGCCAGGTTGGAAATTGCTGATTGCCGATCAATCATCACCACCCACCCATCCATCATCCGTGTGGCCCACCAAAAGACCCAATCGCAGGAACTTCAGGTGCTGTGGGGCCATTCCATTTTTGGATGATTGACGTGGACGACGGGTTGAATTTGCAGCGGACCCATTTTCTTGCGGTGACGCTGTGTAACTGCTGGTGGAGTCACGTAAAAGCCATCGGCTGGTCCAAAAAATGCTTTTGGGATGGTCCATCAGCACTTCTTATCTAACCTAACAGTGCGCCAGATGTTCACCTCAACTCTAACTCTGACAATTATTAACTCTAACATCAACCTTAACTTAAACCCCAACTATATTGGTAAAACCTAAATACTATATTCATGAAAAAACGAAATTCAAGTTGGGTTTTGATTTAGTCCTGGAGTTATTAAATGTTCTTTTCATTTAGAGTGTTTTTATTTGCATTAAAAATTTCTATCTAGAACTTTTTTCTCCACAATTACATTATTTTTTAATTATTTATTTATATTTTTAATTCTTATATAACTATTCTACTTTTCAATCATTTATTCGTAATTACTTATACAATTAATCTATCAATTTTAATATTATTCTCTTTACTCCTCATCATTACCTATATCAAATCATATTTTTTTCAATTTTAAAAATTTTATATTAAAAATTTTTAGTCCAAAAGTTCTATCATTTCTCAAACATACCTTTAAAAGTGACAAATTTGGTAACAAAAAGTGATAAATTTAAATATACAATAATAAAAATTACATAAGCAACAATCATGATATATTTTTTAGACATAATAATATTTAATAATTTTTTTAAAAATTAACTTTTTAAAAATAAAGGAAGAAAATAAATAAACTTTGAAGTAAGTAATAAAAAATAGAAAGCTAGATGTAAACGAAAATAAGATGAGGATATGTGATTAAAAAAAAAAGTGTTGTATCTGTTTGTAATTGAGAAAAGCTACATTGGAAATGGAAAAATAAATTGTTATTTTTTCAAAATAAAGAAAATATTTTCCAAAAATAGTAGATTTTATCTCATCCTCATCTAATCCCTTTCCTATCTAAGATGTGAACAAAGACAAAATGCAGGAAAAAAAAATATTGTATAGGTAATATGTATATTCGAGCCTATTTCTATATAACTGGGTTATATATAAGTGGTACCATATAACCCTCTCGAATTTGAAAACTTTGACATTTAATGGAAAATTTAATAAATTCATTATATTTAACATCATTTTTTTAGTTGTAAAATTAAGTTCCATTCAAATCCAAAATGTGCATGAGCCACATTTACTCAAAAATAGGTACATTTGTATATAAACTAGGAAAAATGCTTAAATGCATTCGCATATTTATTGAAATATAGAAATACTTTGTAGAATCATTTATTTCATATTTTAGATATTGAAAAAATTACATAGAATTAATATTTAGCATTAAATCATTTTATTACATTGATTTTACATATTTGTAGAGGAGGCCTTAGTGATATTAAACAAATGAAAATGTTTCCATAATAATATAAATTATGTTAAATGCAATAGATTGAATGAATTTCAACTATCTAGATGTTGAAAATGGAGGCAATATACAGATAAGCTTCTATGAAACCCCATTTTCTATATAACTCCTTCCATTTTCAAGATTTAAATAATTGATAAAAATTAACTTCATTTATTATGTTTAAAATCACTTATATTATTATGAAAATCCTTCATTTGTCAAATACCATTGTACATGAGTCTCATCTATAAATATTTAAAATCAACATAATAAAATAATTAGATGCTAAATATCATTTTTAAGTAGTATTTTCAATATCCAAACCATCTAAAATATCATTATTATATGGATAAATGATTCTATTAAGTATTATTACATTTCAATACATATGTGAAAAAATATAATCATTTTCCTTAATTTACATATGAATGTAGTTACTTTTTAGCAAATATACACATATTGAATTTGGATGAAACTTGGTCTCCTGACTAAACAAATAATGTTAAATATAATGAATGGATTAGATTTTTTATCAAATATCAAAATCTTAAAGTTTACAGTTTTATGTAACCTGGTTGCATAGAAGCAGGCCCGCATAATATATTTTATATTAAATATAAAAATAAAAAATCTAGCTTAGATTTCTTGAGTTCAGGTTAGTTTGAATCCTAGACTTAATTCTATTTTACAGTCAGGTTCCTCAGGTTAGGGTTCTTGGGACCCGAATCTGCAAGCAAGCAGAGTCGCGTTGAATGCCCAAAATTATACCCCATGAACTAAAAGCTAAATTTTCAAGCTTCATCTTGGATGCTTTTACATAATCTATAACAAACACGGTAGGCAAAAAACATGATATAAAGGAACCAGATGAGACCACTCAGTTAAACCGGGAACCGTTCACTTTTTTTTTTTTTTTTTTGATAACGGGTCTACTCTATACCTACCCTCTTTTAATTTGAAAGGGAGTAGGGATAGAAAGATCCAAGCAATTCATTGCCAAAAAATTATCTGTACAAATTTTCCCAATAACAGCTCGGAGAGGGGTACCCCACCAAGATATATGGTTCAAGGTAGACACCGAGACCAATTCAGCGAGGGAATGCGCAACGGCATTTCCCTACCTTAAAACATGGTTAACAGAAAAGGACTCGTTCCCCCTAAGGATCGATCTGATATCATCTATTATAAGACCAAAAGGGAAGGAGAGGAGTTCCTCATTGGACAGGTAGTTGCAGAGCATTAGAGAGTCAGTCTCGAATAGCGTGTATCTGATGTTGAGTTGAGTGGCCCATTTGATTCCCAGAAGAAAAGCGGTCGCTTCGGTAAACAACGGCTCCCTCACACCTGGCCACCTCCATCCCCGTGTAGCAATAAATGACCCCTTGGAATCCCTAATCACAGCCGCACATCCGATCCATCCCTTTTCCCCAGGTTCCGAGCGTCCGTGTTGATCTTGATGAATCCTAGGGGCAGTTTGAACCATCTGGTTACCATGGCCTTAGCCAGCGACCCCGATTGAACCAACACCTTTGTCGTTCGGTATTGATTACGGTACTCCGTGTACCATGCAATGGTTTCCGATATTCTCGGTTGAGATCCCTCCTCTCTGAGCTTGTTCCGCAGAAACCAGATCCTCTAGCAGCACAAAATGAAGAAAGTCAGGTCGTCGTGCCTCCTCTCATGCACACATGCTTCCAAAGTTTCCTGAACAGTAATCCCATGAGGACCCACCCCTGCAACCACCCTGCATACCCCACTGGTCACATCACATTCCAGGAAAAGGTGATTTGCATTTTCAAACTCATTTCCGCACAATACGCACCGTAAGTCGACCTCGATGACCCTGTGATTCAGATTTTGCAAGGTAGGAAGGGCATCCCTTGCAAGTCTCCATCCGAAGATAATGACCTTTGTTGGTAGTTGCAACCGCCAAATTGCCTTAAAGATCCCCGGGGCTTCAGGAAGAGCGGCCCCAGAACATAGTAGTCTATACGCCGATTTGACCGTGTAACTCCCGTTGGGTTTACATACGATCATCAACCTGCCTCTCTGAGATAGGAATCATGCTAACCTCCTGCCACCGATCCTCACCCAATGCCGCAATCACCCGGTCCTTGTTCCAAGATTTAGACTCACTATCAATAAGGTGGTTGACCGTCATATCCTCTGGTAAATATAATAGGAGCGGTCCCGCTTTCTGCACTTTTAATACCAACCAAGTGTCAGAGAAAACCTTCACCCGGTTCGCCATGCCAATCCTCCATCTGCACCCCATTTGTATTACATTTCTCGCTTTCAAGATACTCTTCTAAGTAAAGGAGTCCAATGGTTTCTCCTTGCAACTCCAAATATTAGTATTTGGAAAATCTCTGGCCTTAAGAACATTGTGACAGAGGGAGGTATTGTATGTTACTATTGGCCAAACCTACTTAGCTAGGAGAGTGAAATTGAATTTGTGGAAATCTCTGAAACCCATCCCGCCCCCACGCTTAAACTTGCACATGTCCTTCCAGGCTACCCAGCTCACCTTCCTTTTTCCATCTTTCTCCCCCCACCAAAATTTACTGAGCAAACCATTGAGGTTGTTATTATTCACTTAACCTGTTCAATCCAACTGGGCTATCGGTTGGGGAAATTAAATCCTTGTAAACTGATTGAACCAACAGTTCAATCGAATACTCAATTGTCCACTTAAACCTATTTACTGCTTAATACATATAAGGTACGTTTGTTTATTCCAAAAAATTTTAAAATTAAACTTTTCAATATAAAACTTTTGGTTATTTATAATTATCCTATTTTTAATTTTTTTCATATTTTTTTATATAACTATCTTACTTCTTAATCATTTCGACATAACTATCTATACGGCTAAGTCATCTATTTTAACTTTATTATTTTTACTCATCATCATTACCCTTATCATTTTATGTCATTTTCTATTATTTGAAAAATTTTTACACCAAAAACTTTTCATCTAACACTTCCTAAACATAGCGATATGAGTGTGTTTAGCAATAGGAAAAAAATATTAAGCTAAAATTTTTTAATTTTCATAGCTACTATATTTTTAAAACATTTTTTATAACTTCTAATATAATTGCCTTACTTTCTAATCATTTTTACACACTACCTTTACCACTAACATGTCTATTTTAATTTTATTCTCTTTATTCCTCACTATTAACCTTACCATATCACATCATTCACTTTAAATTCAAAAACTTTTAAATCAAAAATTTTTCATCTAAAAATTTTATCATTTTCCAAATACACCCTAAAATTAAAATAAGAAAAAAATTGGGAAAATGGGAGAAACGCCAAATAGAGATGAAGACTCGAAGAAAGATTTGATGAAAAGTTTTAAAATAGATGCTTTCATTTCGTTGATTCTAAAGTTGGAAATTGGGATCTGTTTCTTCTTGCCAGTCGATAACATTCCATCCTATCGACAGAGGTGTCTCCATAGAGGAGGGATAGGAGACAATGAACTCGTTCTGAGGTCTCTGGTTTTGGGCAAAAATGAAAATGGGGGAAATATAGAACTACGTGCACAGCTACGACTTCTGAATGAAATGGCGGGATGGAAAACAAAGCGGGAGGTAAGAATTTTTTTTTTTCTTTGTTTTTTCTGATTATAAGCTTTTTATAAATTTTTTAATACTTTTTTTATTAGAGTATATTTATAACATATCTCAATTCATATCACATTCAAAGTTTTGAGACAATTTTAAAAATATTTCGAAAAAAAGACAATAAGTTTTCAAATATCAAATGGAGAGACCACTAGCTCCCAACCGAACAAAGAGAACCTACACGGCTCTACAGGGAGTTTTAGTTCAAAATCCAAGGGGGATTCAAACACGTGGGAACGTCGACCAAACGAGCGCCCTCTCGTTTGGCTAAATTTTTTAATACTTAACGTGTTCTTGCTTGTTACCTATGATTGATTGTTGACGTAAAAAATATTATCTGGGATTAAGTGCCTTTCCTTCTTCCCTGTTGCTTGATAACCGGAATTTATTGCTGGTATTTTAATTCTTCTTTGCTGTCTCTGCTACATTGTTGCCGGCATGGCGTGGGGTTTATAATTGTTCATTTTAATTCATCAGTGTTGGTCGCTATAATTCATTACTATTGCTATCTTTTCAAAATCATGATTTCGGGAGTGTTTGTTAGAATTAAAAACTTTTTAAACAAAATTTTTCAATTTAAAACTCTTCGTTTTCTATAATTACTATATTTTTTAATTATTTTTTTTATTTCTTCTCATACAACAATTATACTTTTCAATTATTTCTATCAAACTATCAATACATATAATTTATCTATTTCAATTTTATATTCTTTACTCCTCATTATTACCCATATTATATCATATCAATTTCTCCAATTTCAAAAATTTTTACATAAAAAATTTTTCATCAAAAATTTTATTATTTCACAAATACACCCTTCAATTCCAATTTTTAAAATCATGATTCAAATTCCAAAATTTCTGGTCCTTCTGGATAAAAAATTTTAAGCTCTAATCTCTAGCAATCTATCATATATCTTATATAAATTATTCATACACCAGTTCAATCTAATTTTAAGGAGCTAAAAAAATGAGTGAAACCAAAACTAATCCCTTGTTTGTCTG
Source organism: Annona squamosa (assembly GCA_035584095.1). Classification (NCBI taxonomy): domain Eukaryota; kingdom Viridiplantae; phylum Streptophyta; class Magnoliopsida; order Magnoliales; family Annonaceae; genus Annona; species Annona squamosa. Next base: position 23,212,744 of record JAXCLR010000092.1, read on the forward strand.
CAAATTGAATTTGTTTTAATGGGATGATTTATAAATATACTCACTTAGTTTGATCATATTTGCAAAGATTTTCAAAATACATGTGTATATTTGCAATTATAGTTAAATTATGTAAAAATAATTTACAATTTCTAAAACTATGTAAATATACAATTATAGTCGGAATATGTGCGTATATTTATAAATGACTCATTTTAACAGCATTAAACAAAACAGTCAAAACAACTGCGACACGACCTTTCACTTTACAGCAATTTATTGCATCAAAACCAGTGTTGTCAGAACCAAACCGGTGATTGAACCGGTAAAGGAACTGGTCTGGTTCGAACCGGTTCGACCGATTAAGCGAACCGGTTCGAACCGGTGACGTCAGCATGACATATTTATGATGTCATAAATATTAAATTATTTTTAAATT
>JAXCLR010000092.1:23233062-23253923 GCA_035584095.1 Annona squamosa
GAATCCCTGATAACAGCTGCCAATCCCGTGCTGTTGTTTTGGAAATTTCTTCTTCCATCAATATTAACCTTGAGAGCACCCGCGACAGGTTTAGTCCATTCAGATATTACTTTTAATCCAACTGTCTGCCTTTTTCAGTTTTCATGTAGGAGTTCTGTAAATACCACCATTCGGGTTTGGAACATAGATTAGGCCATTAGGCCCACAGAATGGGTCACGTGGAATACCTCGGCCCTGCTCACTGGGGGCCGAGCCTACAGTCGAATGAGTTTAAACCGTTCCCCTATTAATTCCGAATTTTACCAATATATGAGTATATGGCATTATGAACCCCCCGAGTTCATATAATATAGGAAATATTACCTCATATTTTCAGCCGTTTTTTAAATATAACAATATCGTCAATTTTTGGCCATGTATTTTTACTGCTTTCGATCTAAAAGCCTATAACCTCAATCCATTCACTTCTTTTTTTTTTTTCCTCTCTCTCTATAGTTTGATTTGTATTACATGCTGTTATGGTGAGTTCTGATATATGTAGGAACTATGAAGTACCTGGTTTTCAAATCTAGGCTGTTTCAGCCAGGGGCATCTTAAATTTTTTGAGGGAATGATTTAACACATCTGCATGCAGCTTTTTTTATTTAATTTTTTCAAATCTAAACAATTTATTATGTTTATCCCTATGCATTTATTTATAATTTCAAAAATCGCTTGTATTGAAAACTTTAATATTATCATACATTTTGGAAAAAATTAATACCTATATCTTCAGTTTTAAAGAAAACACAAAAATCAAAGTGCTAATTTTTTTACAAAATATAAATTTCCGATGAAAGTAATTTTTCGTATTATGATAAAGGAGATAATGTGAACTTAGATCTGAGAAAAAAGTTTTAAATAAAAAATAAGAGGATTCATGGACATCCCATATAACCCGACTGTATTCATTGCCCATTTTAGGAGGTATTTGTGCTCAGTTCTATAATTTTTTACAGAATACGCCTAAAATTTTTTTAAAACTATCCGTAGTTATGCCTATGATAAATATTAAATGTTAATATGTTAATTTTTAAAAAATTAAAATGAGTAAATCCGACCCACCAAGTATGTTTATTAATGTGGATTCAGTTAGGGCATGTTTGAAAGATACAAGGTGCTTCGGTATGATAGAGAAAGAAGATGAAAATGTAATGATATGATAGAGAAAGAAGATGAAAATGTAATGATATGATAGAGAAAGAAGATGAAAATGTAATGATATGCATTAGGAATGAAAAAAATTATAATGAAAATTGGAAGACTTGCTCTGGGAATAGGAAAAACTCATCTCTACACATCCCGTTCAAAATATTAGGATCCTGTTAATGCACCAAAAAATGCATTAATTGAATAGCTTGGTGGGCCCTAATAAAATATAAATTATATTAAAATTAATTATAGCTAACAAAAGTATTTAATCAAAAAAAATTTTGATATATTAACTAAATTCACAATAATAAACCTGGTGAATTGTTTGGATTTGTCAAAAGAGGACCTAAAATTAAAAAAGAGGTTCATGCTTGCTATGGGCATAACTACAACAATTTAAAAATATTAGGCGTATTTGCAATTTCAAATTATAAACACAACGCAATTTATGGAAAAATCTTAGGTATGAACACAAATATCCTTTTAATCATAAGTATGAGCACAAATATATTCCATTTCAATAAAGAAAAATATTTATACAGTGTCAATATCATTTAAAATTTCGTATTGTCACCCTATCTCGAGCACATCTTTAATGTTAAATAAAAAATTAATATGTCCATTTTAACTAAAAACTAAGTTCTATCTAAATTAATTAGGTGTTTATTTACACCAAAAAAAGTGTTTGGAAAATGATAAAATGTTTCAATGAAGAGTTTTTGTATAAAAGTTTTTTAAATAGAGAAAATAATGCGATATGATAGGGATAATGATAAGTACTAACCAGGTCAAAGTTAAAGCAAATAAAATAGTTATAAAATAGTTGTTTAGAAATAATTGAAAAGTATGGTAATTGTTTAGAAAGATGTGAAAAAATAATCAGAATAGGATAATTGTAGAAAATAAAAAGTTTTAGTTTGAGAATTTTTTAGTGTAAACAAATATACGCTAAAACTTTTCACTGTCCACAAATACTCTATTTTTAATTGTTTTTCACTTCTTCATATGTAACTATCCTACTTTTCAATTATTTTCAGATAGTTTCTCATACATCTAACTTATCTATTTTAATTTATTCTCTTTCATCTTTATCATTATCCGTATCATTTCATATCATTTTTTATCATTTTACAAAATTTGACATTAAAAACTTTTCATCAAAAGTTTTATCACTTTCTAAACACATCCTTAATATTTTTGGATAATTTGCATATATACCCACATAGTTTGACGTCAATTCCATATATAACCACATAGTTTCATGAAATGCATATTATCCCCACATTGTTTCACAAAATTGCGTATTACTCTCACACCGTTAACTGTCATTAATATCCGCCGTTATATTTTTGAAAAATGATGAAAATGCCCTCATCCATAATTTCATAAAATTGCATATCACCCCCATGAAGATGAGGGCACTTTCGTCATTTCTGAAAATATAACAACGATTAACGGTGTGGGGGTAATACGCAATTTTGGTGAAACTATGTGGAGGTGATGTGCATTTTGTGAAACTACGTGGGTATATATATAATATCGATGAAACTAAGTGGGTACATATGCAAATTACCCATATTTTTTTTATGCTTCATTTGATAATAAATTTTGAAACTTGCTTCTATTTAACTCAATCCATTTTTACATTTTGATACGATGAAAGTCATAAATAATTGATGAAAAAATTTACTATATTTATTATATTTAACATCATTTATATTTTTATCAAAAATCCATTAGTTATCTAGTATTATTGTAAATGGGAGCTAATTTATAAATGTGTAAAATTAATATAACAAAATAATTTAATTTTGGATATTACTTTAGTTTGAGGTTTATATTTGAATTTCAAGAATTTAAATTCAAATAATAGTTTAAATATTCTTTATGGATGTCCAATATTTTAAAATTAATTAATTAAAGCAATATGCTACTAATATAGTTTCTCTTATGTAGGTTAACTAGTTTTGAAACATCAAGATGATTGTCTGCGTGTTTAATTAATATGGATATTAATCATCCCAAAAAAAGGTTAATATTTGACTGAATTGCATGCACACTTGTGATAACAAATACGTTACAATTATTTGGTTTTCCATATGAATAATAAGTTGTCTAAATAAAGGTTTATTTTTTACAGGATTTTATTATCAATATTTGATTACTATAAAAAGAATATCACTTACAAGTTAATATTTTCGTATAAACACTAGATGTTAATATTGTACTAAGTATCTTGCGATAGGCTCTATCATTATTTAAATTTTCTAAAGTTTTATATGAAACTTATATGAATATGTTATGTTGTTCTATTTGCAGTTAATACATCTTTTGCTTTTATATCTGCCAATATTAACTTAATTCTCATGCTAGACGAAACCAACTTTAAGCGGTGAAAAGATAATATTATGATCGTTCTCGACTACGTAGATCTAGACCTTATGCTAAATGTTGAACAACTCACTCCTTTTACGATTGCATATTTCAAAAAATAAGAGTTTGAAATGTGGGATGATTCAAATCACATAAGTCTTATGGTCATGAAGATTACTAGAAGTTTTAGCAATGGTGTTTATAAAGAGGACACTTACATGAGCGTATGCCGCATTAAATGAGGCCACCGAAGAAGCACGCTTTGCTCCTCTTCTCACCGCATTCTCATTTAATGAGCCTCTCCACATAAGCACCTCATTGAATGTTTGGTGAACGATGGATATCGGATGGCTCAAGATCGGATGGTGCAAAGCTTATGTTGCAAAAACTCTGCTTCTATGACCTGTTGTATAAAATCAAGGTCCATTGATAATATGTTAATGAAAAGTGATCCTCTTAGTCTGGGCTAAGCACAGCCCACCTCAAAAATTTATTTACTACACTTTTGTTTATTTTGTATGCACTTGTTTATCTAAGTCTATTTAACATATAAACTAAATTTCACTATTTTTGGATGTATCTATATATATTTTTCTGAGATTCTTAAAAATAGGAATATTTTAAATATATATACACAAATGTTTAAAAATCTCAAAGAAATATATACACGTACTTAAAAATGGTAAAACTTAATTTATAAGTTAAATACACATAGATAAACAAGTGTATAAAGAAAAAAGTAAAAAAATATTATAAATAAATTTTTAGATGTGGGCTAAGCAAGACATTTTACTTGGCTTAGGCTAACAAGATCAAGATCATTCCTCTGTGTTAATTGCATATGAAGTTATTCACAACTTAAGATCTAGAAGAGAGGGTAGAAGAGAAAACACTGCAATAAAACTTAATATGTCAAAGGCCTATGACTACGCTAATTATAATTATTTGTGTAGAATTATGAGGAAAATAAACTTCTAAAAAACCTGCATTAGAAGGATGAGAAGCTACTTAGAATTTGTCTCCAGTAAGATCTATATAAATGATTTTAAAATTAGATCCTTTATTCTTAATAGAGGATTAAGGTAGGGGATCCACTTTCTTCCTATTTATTAATAATCTGTATATGGGATTTTTTCACCCTTATAATATATGCAAATACTTATGGAAGACTACATGCAATCAGGTTAAATCTAAGGGGTCCTATTATCTCTCATTTATTTTTTACTAACAATGCTCCCATGCTTATAAAGTCAATACAAAGAGAGGTGAACAACTTTGAAGACATTTTGCAAGTAGATGTTTAAATATATATACATATATATATACACACACGTAGATGTTTAAAAATTTCAAAGAAATATATACAGATATTTTAACTACATATATACAAATAGATATTTAAAAATCTTAGAGAAATACATACACGTATCCAAAAATGATAAAACTTAGTTTATATGTTAAATACACGTAGATAAATAAGTATATAAAGAAAAAATAAAAATAAATATTATAAATAAATTTTTTGATGTAAGCTAAGAGAGACATTTGCTTAGCTCGGGCTAATAAGATCATTTTTTTATGTCAATTGCATATGAGGCTATTCACGACTTAAGATCTAGAAGAGAGGGTAGAAAGGAAGACATTGTGGTAAAACTTAATGAGCTACACTTCTATATAATATGATTACATAGAAGCAAAGTTACATAATTCCTTCAAAATTTTAGATTTTAATCATTGATGAAAAATCTAATCTATCCATTGTATTTAACATCATTTGTTTATTTAGAAGATCAAGTTTCATCCCAATCAAATATGTTTATGGGCTACATTTATTAGAAAATGTATATATTCATGTGAAAAATGTTAAGATGTCAATTTTAAAGTAGTATTTTTGACATCTAAACTATCTAAAATATTATTTCTATATGAATAAATGATTTTATAAAGTATTATTACATTCTAATACATGTGTAAATAGATTTAAGCATTTTTCAAAATTTGCACACGAATATATATAGTTTTGAACAAATGTGGCCCATCAGCATACTTGATTGAGATGAAACTTAGCATCCTAGATAAACAAATGATGTTAAATATAACGAATATATTGAATTTTCTATTAAGGATCAAAATCTTAGATTTTGAAGGAGCTATATGGATATGCTTCTATGTAACCAAGTCATATAACAGCGGGATCGAAACTTAATATGTCAAAAGCCTATGACTACACTAACTGTAATCGTTTATGTAGGATTATGAGGAAAACAAACTTCTAAGAAACTTGCATTAGAAGGATAAGATGCTACTTGGAATATGTTTCCCATAAGATTTGCATAAATGATTTTAAAATTAGATCCTTTATTCCTAATAGAGGATTAAGGCAAGGGATCCACTTTCTTCTTATTTATTCCTAATTTGTATATAGAATTTTTTTGCCCTTATAATATATGCAAATACTCATGGAAGACTACATGCAATGAGGATAAATTTAAGGGATCCTATTATTTCTCATTTATTTTCGCTAACGATGCTCTCATGCTTATAAAGACAATACGAGGAGAGGTGAACAACTTGAAAGATATTTTGCAGGTGTATTAGGAATGGTATGGACAATTAGTGAATATTGAAAAGATAATTTTTTTCAGCACAACATAAAGATAAATAGAAATCTATTGAATCTATAGGAGAACAAATTGATGATTATTTGAGATTACTAGTATGGCTAGGTAGATTTAAAAAAGTTATCTTCAAGCATCTAAAGGAGCAAATATGGCAAGGAATCTAATGATGGAAAGAAAGATTTCTCATGTGGAGAGGTAAAGAAGTACTCATTAAGTTAGTGCAAAGACCATTCCAAACTTTACCATGAATATTTTGAACTGCCTAAGTCTTTCTGTGATGAGATCAATGCTATGCTAAGTTAGCTTTAGTAGGTAAAAAGAATGGAAGAGGGAGAATGAGCTTTATTGCTAGGCATGTTAATATCATGGTTAACCTATTAACATACTTGTCTAACTCGTTTATAAATAAGTTTGATTTGAAATTTTTAAATAAATGGGTTATGATTTGCTATCCCATTCAACCATTTAATTAAATAAATTAATTAGAGTTGAGATTTTATAACCTGTCAATCCATTTAGTAACTTATTTAATGCTTTTAATATGTTCAACTTGTTTAACTCATTTAACCCATTAAAGTCTAATATATATGTAAACTCCTTGGTTTTTTTTCTACTGAGTCTTTATTTCACTACCTATTTTTTATATTCTCTTTTCTACCCTAATTTCATTTTCCTATCACTATCCTATTTTCATTTTCCTTTGACCGTAAGTATTTTCTTGTCTTTCTTGTCTTTTCCTGTGAGATCATCATCTGTTAGAGTGTAGGTCTTCAAGTCGTTTACTATATAACTCATTAACAACCCATCAACCCATTTATTAAATGGGTTATAAATCGGTTAAGATTGAAGTTTTTTAAATAGATTAATAAACGGATTAGGGTCGAAATATTTTAAATGGATTATGATTAGAATTAGGCTCCAACACGTCTAACCCGATCCATTAACATTCCTATTTATTACATGGAGTAGGCTACATAAATCTAAGCTAAGTGGAGGACTGGATTTTAGAGACTTCAAAGCTTTTGATGTTACTTTACTTGGAATGATTACTAGTATACAAAGAATCTCTTTGTTATAGGGTTTTAAAATCGGAATATTTCCCAATAGAGGATATTTAGAGGTGTAATGAATTTAGAAAAGATTATTTTACTTAAAAGAGCTTACTGAAGGCCAGAGATGAAACAAGAGGAGGATATAGGTGAAGGATCAAGAATGGAAGAGGTAAAATTTTTCACGACAAATGGAAAATGAAGAAATAAAGTAGGCAGGACTCCTACCACAACACATATTTGGGGATTGTTGTCAGTAATTTGTTAATGTTTCGACCTGACTATGGCAAAAGGAGGATTTTATAGCAATAGCAAGCCAAAGGGGTTGGAATGCAATGCAATTGGTTCATTTATTTGAAGGAGAAGAGAAGGATAAGTGTTTTTGGGAAGGGGAAGCTGACGAAAACTAAAACGTGAGATTTGCTTATATGTTAATAAGAGATGAGAGGAAACAGGTGTCATGCATAAGACATGTAGAAAAGTGCACCATATGGTCTATAAAGCATTATGGAAGATGAGATGCCAATGAACTTGAACAAGAGAGGTATCCTCGTTGACCCAATCTATATATTTTATGACCAACTCGAGGAAGAGTGGAAGACTAGTATCATATATTTGGAACATGTGCGAAGACATTAGAATCGATCAAGATGTTGGCTGGGACAATTGGGTGTCGGATTCAAGTGGAGCAAACGAATCAAACAAGAGATTCAAGGAGTTTGGCGCTATTGGTGATGGAGTGTTGGATGAGCTGGAATATGTGAAATCTATTAAGGAGGGTCGACAATCAGATTTTGTGGGGGGATTTATGATAGATGTTTAGACTATTGGGAGGAGATCTGGGAAGCACACCACCTGGCCTATAATGGTATTCAAAAAGTAGATCCGATAGCTCGATACAGGAAATCTAAAAATAGATGGCCAAAGTTAAATGTCGATGCTTAGGGGAGGGCTAGTAGAGGGTTTACGGTCTATACGGTGGTGATTGGAGAAGCAAAAGGGGATTTTATGGCAACAAGGTGTTGGTTGGTAGAAGGAGGAGGAAAAGCGTTGATGGTGAAAACAAGTGCTCTTGTCGTGCTCTAGTTGGGCCATAGCAGGATAGTGGCTAAAAGTGACTCTTTCACCTTAATCCAAGGGGACATTTGGAAATCGCTAAGTGTGGGAATCATGGGAAACTCATGGAATTTGGTTTTCCAAGACCAATTATTGTTCTATCAATCATACTATTTTTTTCACTTTTATCTATATATCTAATCATTTTGCCTACCAACTACATATAACAAACCTATTTATTCCAACTATACCCCTATCGTTTCCTATCAATCACACATTTCTCAAAATATTCTTTTTTCCATTTTCTATCATTTCCCGCAATCTCATAATTTTACACATTACCAAACGTCCCCTAACTCCTGACGGACAATACTCGGGAATGATCAATGGCCGAGGTCTTGCGTAGGGAAATAAAGTTACTTGTGGAGAAATTTGAGAGGGTAGTCTTTAAACACAATCTTGAGATCGAAAAACCAAGTGCACACCAACTTATGAACTTTGCATCAGAAGATTTACATCAAAAATTTCACTAGGACAATGAGTTCTCCAACTTGAATTGTTGAACATATATGTAAGGACGATGAATATTTAATTGAATGAAATAGGATGTACTCTTTTTCTATTCTACTGTTCTAACTTGGGAAGGTAAAATGGCTTTTAATGAGGCACTAATCACACCCACTAGAAACTGGGTAGCCAACAACCTAGCTGATTTCGCATCAAATATGGGGGAAAATGTAGTAGAATGGAATAATGTTCCTCCAGATTTCATTGTTATCCAACTATGTAAAGACAAGGAATGTATCAGTTAATAAATAATATGTGTGCTGAAAGTCCCCTCTCATAATAATCGTTTATGAGTAAGGGAGTAAGAATACATTTAAACCCTCAAAAAAATGAGGCACCAATTTTATTATTAAAAATGCATTTTTAAAATTTTTATTATAAGGCACCAATTTTATTATTAAAAAATTTATTTCTAAAATTTTCACTCCTCCCTGCAAGAATTTGTCTTTTCTCCTCATATATTCACTTCCAAACCTCTAATTTTTCATTCCCATAAAGAAATGACTTGATTATTTTAAGTATAAGTATTGTGCAGTGTAGGAGTTGATTTGTAATTGGAATCAAAAAATAGGTCAACTAAGAATAAATTAACCTTGAGCAGATATGATAAAACTTTCATAAGTAAGGATAAGATAGACCAATAATCAAAGCCGAACCAACTAGATTTGCAATCTTATTTTAAAGTAGGTACAACACATCCAAACTTTAATGGATATGATTTTTAGCGCCACAACAAAAATATAATGTCAAGAAAACAGGTGATTGAATTTTTATTTAATCATCAAAGTGGCTAAAAGAGGCAATAAAAATTGTTGGCATCGATCCAATTTTTTAAATCGTTGGCGAGGGTGCTAAAAGTAAAACCAGTTGGCATGGACGTAAATTATTTTTTTGGATTGTCATGAATGCAAATAACCTTGAATATTTCATGATATCATAGCAAAATAATAGCTACACGATAAAAATTGCAAAATCCCAAAAATGGAGGAGGCAAATGCAAATAGTCCCTTCTCAATCTTTGGGGCGTGCAACTTAAGTCAAGCATGTCTAGTTTAGGATCAGTCCTATCCTTATCATATTCTCAAAGATTTTTATCCTATTTTATTTCAAGTCAAATTATTCTAAGTCTACTCTACTCTATTTTTTAAGGTTAAGTTTATTCAATTTTTTTTATAAGTATTCATACAATACAATCTCAACGGGTATTATAATTAAATTCTGAGACATTCTTACAATTTGCTAACAATTATCTATTGCTTTTAAACTTTCTCACTGGTGGACGGCTCCCATAAACTTGAGGAGACTTGTAACGCCACCACTTCAGAAATACTTCTGGGGAGATTTGAACCCAGGACCACCTACTTGTGAGGCCATGTCCTGCACCACTGAGGCACGACCTCAGTGGCAGTTTATTCCAATTTTGATTCCAAATCAATTCTTTAAAGTAATCACTAAATTGTATTTGAAAACTATAATTTCACTATAAATCTTACTTAAAAATCTATAATCAAGATAATAATATTTTAATTTTTGAAATACATTTGTTAAATCTACTAAATAACATATAAATTAAACAAGTTTTTTATATATTTAAAGAACATATTTATGTCTTTTAATATAAAAAATATTTTGTAAAATATATATCAAATATATATTAGTAATTTAGGTCAATTCTGGGCACCGAGTAATTTGGGTCAATTCTGGGCACCGGCCTATGGAACCTACCTTGTCTTAACTGAACGAGTATTTTTTTACTTATAATCTATTCACAGGTGCCTGTTGCCTACTCAAGTTGCAATCCTATCTCACCTTTTATCTTTGTGAAATGTCCTTCCAAAGGAAAATTGAGTCTACCCAATTTCAGTCCTCAATCTACTTTTGTCTTGTGCATGATTTCATACATAGGTGCCGCTAGCGTAGCTAGCTTGCGCATGTGCGGGAACGACACAAGATCATATCATGGTGTCAGCATCCATTCCATTTCCAGCCTATATTTCTTAGCATCTGCGGCAAGATTACATGATTGGCTAGAGATGACGTGTGAGAAATGGGAGATGGGAAATAGAATTAGGAAATGGGAATGGGAGAGGCAGGTAGTTAAAGGCCATCGTCAGACCGTCTCTCCCGCCCCTCTCCTCATTTTCAAACGGATATCCACTTCCAAAAACGCAATCTATCGCCTTTCTCCCAATCCCCACAACCCCAATTCCCTTTTTCTTTCCGTCATCTGCAGATGCTATTATTTGGGGGAATTTTAAAACAAGATTCTGAATCTCGATCGACTCTATTCCCATGGATCAACCACTACAAAAGGTTAGTTCTAATGCCCACGTTGCATTCGTTGATCAAATGATGGTCGGATTGGCTTGCATTTCACGTCATGTCTGTCTGCAGAAATGTGGCGGAGCGATTTCATCAGTGGAATCAGGTTCAACAAAGCCTCTCCAACCTGTTGCAGATATAACAGAGAGAATCATGAAGCTCCCACATGGCCATTCTCCGCTTTCGCGCTACCATTCCAAACTCAGCCGTTCAATGTACTGGAAGCGTGCGCGCCAGCGCTATGGAAAGCAGTACTCTAGGCGCATCTCTACTAGTAATTTTGATCTTCTTAACTCACTTCATAAAAGTGCAGCTTCTGTATATGAAGAAAGGCTTGCCATGAAGCTCAACGGTCGCTGCAATTCGGAGTCGGGTTATCATGAAGGTATTTCATACGGAACAATCTCCACGAACCAGATCGAGATGTTGTTCTCTAGATCCCGGCTATTAGAGCTAGCCAACAGCTCCTCACGCTGTCACAGGATTTTTCTTTTAAAAAAATTAAAATCAAGAACCAAATGCCAGTTCTATTGGTTGATCTTGTATTAATGGTACAAATTGATAAATGACTCTAATATCACCTACCCATTTTGTTGGATTAGGTGTAGAAGTCTCGCACAGGTCAGTGGCTGTGAAGTATTTCTTGTTTATGTTTATGGGGATAGTCTTCTTAACTCAGATGGTAATTTTAGGGTCGAATCAGCCATTTCGGCAGGGTATAAGAGCCAGACTCAAGCCCAATTTATATTATATCCTGCCATTTGTGTTATGTTCACGTCCTTTCATGTGGGGAATGTCATCATGGGAATAAAAGTTCCTAGACTGGTTACTGGTATCTTGAAATAGAACCGGCCTATTTCAACACATTTAAGCTAAAGTTTTAATGAATCGGGGCTGTGGCTTGGATCCGTTGTGGGACTTGTGGTTGGATAGAAGTGTATAGGATGGTTTGTGCTTTCTAACAAGGGATCTCTTATATTTAGGGCTGTTCTGTTTTAACACTGGCTATATGTAATTTTGGAGCAGAAAGTAAGGGAAGAGACTTCTACAGACCTGAAAGAATCAGGGCTAATGCATTGGTGATGGATTCAGGAACATCACATGTGATGAAGATGGTGTGTACGCTATGTTCCAAGCCATTGAAACAGAAGGTATCGCAGAGACTAGGAAACACGATGTCAAGTGGTGAGCTCCCCATTGTTGGAGTTTTAGCTTGTGGCCATGCGTATCATGCTGAATGCTTGGAGGAGAGAACGCCCGAGGACGACAGATGGGATCCGCCATGCCTGATTTGTTCAGAACTTCTACTAAAGCTCAATGACTTCAGCGAAGGAACATGAACGGTTCTTATGAGGATTGTATATAATTTTTCGGGCTAGAATTATGAAATTTTGCTTTTTCACGGGAGGATTTTTTGAATACATTTGTGTATAACCACACGAGGGTTGAATCTCTCACGTCGTTCTACCTCCTCAATTCTCAAAAACGCTTGTTATCTTTTTGCTATGAATCTGTTTTTAATGTAGAATTCCTACGTGCAAACTATCTAGACGCAGTTAGGGTCAATTTTTGAAGCATCTGGTCATCTTTAGGTGCAGAAATGTGCGTCCATGTATGAGATTTCTGTACATATTTTGCAATGATCTGGTTGAATTGAATTGATATTGCCCGCTATCGGTTCACTATAAGATTCATTTTTCTTGTGTTTGGCCAATTTTTTTCTTAATCAAGTAATTCAATTTTTCTTTATATAGACATACAACTATCCAATTTAGTATACCTTATGCTTGAGTTTATACGAATTTTTATTGGATAAACAATAAATGGACACCTGTGAGCAAAATCCAATCACAATACTAGTAATGGATGCGTGACTGATTTAGGTTAATCTACAATTTACCTCAATTTTAGGAAAGAGTGTTTGTAAAACATATAAATAGTAGTTTTCTGGTTGTTACTAAATTTTTTATTAGTTGTACTTGTACATATAGCAATAATATTAAAGGTCCCTAATTGAATATTTTCTTGCTGTGGTTTAAAAGCTTTTTGATAATAATATTTACAGTTAATCTTCACAAGCTGAAATCACATTGCTTGCAATGCTTTTGGTTGATTTTCGTATGCTAGGAATATAGGAACCGATTCCATGCCTAGGTGCGAAAACTCATTTTTTAAAAACTTTTTTATACAACTATTAATCTAAGTGTATTAATATTGGTATCAAGTTTTATTATTTCTTGAAAATTTTAAATATTTTTAAAATTTTTTAAAATTAGTGACATTTTCATTATTTAAAAAATTTGCAAATCTCCAAAAATGGTAAAACTTAATACACATGTTAAATATACTTAAATAATTGTATAAAAATTTTAAAAATTAAAAAAGATTTTGCACCAAAGTAAACCAAAACTTAGTGCACCCGAGATAACAACCCCTAGAACACACAGCATAGCAATGATTTTTTGGCCTTCTTAAATTACCGAAAATCAAACTTTCAACTTGAACAAAGTTGGGTTATGATCTAATGCAACCACTATGTACATGCCCCTCTTTACTTTTTAAAATTTAGATTGTTTTAAAGATCAAAACCATTGATAACATTCATTCGTTTGCATTTCTTTTTGATCCACATGGATTAAAAACTTTTTATTTGTTTATGTTTAACTAATTTACAAGTGTACCTACCTAGTTTTAAAAATTACAAACAATCCCTGCATAATGTGATTATAATTGCAAATACATCAATAAAAATATGGCATTATTACTACAAATTTATAGTATAATTATATTTGTAAAGAGATGCAACCTATGTAAGTGTATTTACACTTTTAGAAATTAAGTGGGTATATTTACTTATTACAAATATATCTATATAATTCACATGTTGTTGCAAATACTACGTTGTAATGATGCAGTAACAGTGTCATAAAGGTGTAGGTATATTTGCAATTATCTCCATCTTATTTAGGGGCTCTTTGCAACTTCTAAAACTATGTAAGTATATTTATAATTATTATCAAACTATGTGGGTATATTTGTAAATTACTCTTAGTTTTATTTAATAGTCATATATTTACTCTCAAAAGGTGTAAAATTTTTTAAATATAAATTTCCAATTGGAATGGTTTTAATAAATTATTTAGATTTCAAAAAGTTTTCAAATTTAAGAAAAAAAAAAAACAAAGGGTGAGTGGATATTTCGATGCACCTGGGTTTCATGGATCCGTCCGTGCATCCGACTTGCATCATATCAAAACCTTGTTCCCAACAAGGTTTTGGATAAAATTATATTGACATAAAAAATGAACAGCCACTCCTTTCCGCTAAATTACTTCTTCGCCTACTTCATAATGATCATCGAGGATGGATCCGTTATCCCTTTCGCAACTTTTAAGTCCTTATTTTTTATTTGTTTAGAAAGTGATAAACTTTTAAGATGTATTTAGGAAATGATAAAACTTTTTTCTAAAAGTTTTTGGAGTGAATGTTTTTAAATTAATAAAAAACGATGAATGTAATAAATGTAATAATGAGAAGTATAGAGAGTAAGATTAAAACAGATGGGTAAAATTTTTAGTGTAAAAATTTTTTAAATAAGAAAAAAAGATGTGATATGGTAGAGACAATAATAAGAAGTAAAAGATAATAATGTTAAAATAGACAAGTTAGTTATATAGGTAATTGTTTAAAATATGTCATATTGGTATAAAAGATGTGAAGAAACAGTCAAAAATAAAATAGTTATAGAGAACGAAAAAATTTAGAATGAAAAATTTTGGTTTGAAAAGTTTTATAGATGACCAAACATGCCCGACTCAAAAGAATTTATCAGTTGCATTCATTGAGTTGACTGGTTTTAAATTTTTTTGAGCATTGACTACCCCAACCCGACCTATTTTTGACTAGGTCAAACTAATATTTTTATGATTCGTCATAGCAATGATTCAATCATTCAATTCAAATTCAAAAATAAAGTTGGGGTAAGCCAACTATATGTTGACTCAAAGAATCTCAATTACCTTACATACATTACTTAAAAATTATAAGCATGTCTTTTAAATCTTATTCTAATTTTTTTCAAAATTCTCAAATTATTTATGATCAATTGTATTCTAAGTTAATTTTTAAAATTATTTTTGATAAGGCCAAACAGAAAATCAATTTGGCGCCTAATGAAGAAAATGCATAACCCAACCTACACTAAAAGGAAGAGTTTTGCTAAAGCAAGCCCCTCACTAAAAGATTGTATAAGAAAGCTCTCAGAAAGATGTTGAAATATTGGCAAGACAAGAGGGCAGGAGATGGTTCACCAAACCCTCACCTAATAGTGATGGGACATAGACAACATGATAACTAAGTATTTATTAAAACCATCTCAAGATATGAGTATACCTACCCTTGAAACATTAATGAAGAAAAGACATGTTCAATATCAAGGACAACCTAGCCATCTTAAGATGATTATGAAGTGGATAATCTTTTGATTTGGCCAGCTACAAGCAAACATGTTGATTAATAAAATTCCAATGAATGATCATAGGATATCTTATCTGACACAAAGTACACTATGTATAAACATTGATGAACTTCCACATAAGAAGAGGAGGTTTGGTCCTATTCATCTCCCAATGTATAATCCTCTATTAGAAGAGTTCTCTCAAAGTTGGGTTGACCCTCTCAAGAGGATTTACCAATTTTAAACTAAGGGTGTGTTTTAGAAATGATAAAACCTTTAGTAAAAAGTTTTTAATGTAAAAGTTTTTAAAATAAAAGAAAATAATGTGATATGATGGAGATAATATGAGAAGTAAAGAAAATAAAGTTAAAATAAATAGGTTAGATATATGGGTAATTATGTAAAAATGATTGAAAAGTATGATACTTGTATAAATAGAAGTCGAAAAATAATTAAAAATAAAATAGTTGTAGATATTGAAAAGTTTTATGTTAAAAAATTTTTGAAAGAAACAAACACCCATAAGCAAAATATTCATTGTAACTATAAAAAAAATTCTATAATGAAACCCTTGGGGTCATCAACTGCTCTCATAGTTTTTAGGCCAATCATGTTCTCAAGTCAACTCTTTTTCACGTAAGTTCTATGTGATAAAACCTAATCCACTACAATACACTATGATTATGATTTAAACCTTAGACAGATTCAGTAATGTCTTACAACAATTAACATATAATTTGATATAAACGAATCTTTAGATTGAATAAATATTTAAAAAACCAAAAAATTCAAAAGTTACCTAAATTGTCAACCCCAAAGATTGATTCAAGTTGCAAATGAAATTTTTAGTAAGGTATATTTTGTTAACATGTGTTTAGAATGTATTTAGGAAATGATAAAACTTTTGATAAGAAGTTTTTGGTATAAAACTTTTTTAAATGAAAAAAATAAAATGATATGATAAGAAGAATGAGAAAGAGTAAAGAGAATAAAGTTAAAATAGCTACGTAAGTTATATAAATAAAGTGTAGAAATGATTGAATAGTAAGATAATTATATAAAAAGATGTGAATGAGTAATTAAAAATAAGGTATCTACGTAAAGTAAAAAAGTTTTAAATTCAAAAATTTTGGTTGTAAAAAACACACCTTAATACATAACCAATGTTAAATAATATCCCATGTACTTAAAAGCATTTTACTCTTACTAATTGGTAAAATATTAAAGTAGATAACCTTTAAATTTTTTTATTGTTATTTAATCTTTAAATTTAGCATAGATATGACTTTATATTTGATAGGTATACAAATTCTTAAACTATTATACTTACCTATAATTTTTACCTAACCCATAACTCTTATACGAAATTGAAATCTGTTCTCAAACCTATTGAAAAGAGATAAGATTAAGTTGATCTTGCTTTTGTCTGAAACTAGATTTTTTAAAAATTAAGGTTAAGATTGAGCAAACCCTGATCTAGTGTGACTTGTTTGGATTCCCACCTCTAATTAAAACTATATAGAACCTATTGAAAAAAATAAGATAGAGTTGATCTTGTCTTTGTCTAGTATTAAAATTTTTAGAAAGTAAGTTTAAGATTGAGCAAACCCTGACCCAGTGTGACTCATCTCGATTTCCACTCCCAATTACAACTATATGTCACCTAATGAAGAAAGATAAGATTGAGTTGATCTTGTCTTCGTCTAGTATTAAAATTTTTAAAAAGTATGGTTAAAATTGAGTAAACCCTGATCCAGTGTGACTCATCTCAATTCTCACTCTTAATTAAAACTATACAGGCTACCGGATATCATGGTACAATATTTATTTGTATAAGCTCAATGATAAAGTCGTGTATAGTTGAGGCTGTTGATCTTTTACATCCCTTTCAAATCATGGTGCTTAACTAAGATAAGTAGTTTCGACTAATTATAGTTATAGATTGACTCAAGTCAAGGTTCTTCCATCCCTAATCTGATTTATGAAAACTCAATCCAAACCTAATTATAACCCTATATTTTAAGATTCAATTCGATTCTGGCTATAAGTCTATAACCCTATTTTTAAAAGCCCAACCAAAACATGTATAATCTCAATAAGGTTTATGTCAATTTCAAATGAGACTCTAGTTAATAAATGGGTGTAAAGAAAGTTCACATTAGAAGTCTTAAATTTTAATCGTAATTGTGAACTTCTGTAAAAATCTATTTTTGATTGGTTTTGATTATGACAAAAGATGTGATTTTGTACTCTTGAATTTGATTTTGTAAATTTGTGTTTAGTGCTCTTGGACAAGATTTTGAAAAGTTTGTTATGTTTGTGGAATTATCATTTTGGGTTTATCATACTAATTGTAATAAGATTGAGCTTAAAATTTTAAAGTGGAATATGTTAGTAGAGATGCATGAAACCATTTTGGAATATGCTCATTTGATAAACTTCACTCAAAATGATCATGGAATATGCTTTTGGAGTTGTGGTTAATCTTAAAATAAGATTTGTTCATTCATTTATTCTTATCTTAAGTGGATAAACATACTTAAAGCAGGACTTTTTCCTCAAAATTCGAATTCTGGAAAACAGGAGAAAAGGTCAACCTTTTCATACTGAAAACACTCAGTCTCAACAAAAGTAGCAAAAAGTTGACTTTTAGTCTGAAAAGGTTAACCTTTTCAGGGTGTCGAAATTTCAAGTTTTGACAAGTTTGGATTTTCATGGAGACCTATTGGACTATCTTCTAGGCTAGGCTATAAAAGGATGACATGGAGGAGCTAATAACATCGAAGAAAACTTCACCAAGCACCTGAGAGTGAAGAATTTAAACTTGCTCATTTGTGAAAAAAACTCTTGAAGAAAAGTTACCATCTTTCAAGTGAAGTTGTTATGGTGATTCAAAGCTTCAAATTGTCATTTAAATGTTGAATATGCTGCTTTTGTAAATGTACTAAACTATTTTGCTTTTTATTTAAAGGTTTGTTTTTTATATTACCTTGGTATTGATGGTGATCAAACCAAGAGGAAGTGAATCAAAGTGTTAATTACTTCATGAGTCTACCTGGAGCATAGTACCAATTCAAAAAACAATTGAACAAACTGTACCATTGTAACTTATGTGTTAAAGTTGACTATTGAAACTTAAGTCATCGTGCGTGAAGAGTGGAGTAAAATAAGGAGATCCAAACTGTTATACGTGTTCTTATCTTTATAGTTTGATTTCTTTATTGCGGCTTATATTTTTGTTTGATTCACATCATTTTACCAAAGTTCTTTAATAGTCATCACGGGGGACTCAACAGTAATTTTAAAATATACCTCATGTCAATCATAATTGCAAATATACCCCATTTTATTTGTAACATTGTAAATTACTTCATTGTTTGCATAGATTTGCATATATACCCTCATCATCGCGGCAGTATGGTGGGAAACTATTAGCAGGAGTGTAATTGCAAATTTATACAAAATGGAATAATTTGCTATTTTACAAACAAAGTGGGTGCATTTGCAATTCTATCAAACTACGAGAACATATTCGCGAATTACCTTTTTTATAATTTGGACTATATGTATCTAGCATTCTTCTTTTGATGTTTTGTTGATATCGTTTTAATATGATATATTATTTCTAGTTAATTAAAAACTAATTTAAAACTAAAACTGGATTAATTGACTTTCACATAGGCAAGGTAAGATAGACTGGGAACTAAACTAACATATAGGTAAAATAGAATAGAACTTTTTACAAATAGAGTACAATATAGTAAACCAAGAACAAAAATGCACTACCCCAGGATGCACCCTTAATAATTTTTACCCATCATTATTAATTTTTTATATTAAAAAAAGAAAAATTTGAAAACAAAGTTAAGATCATTTTTTCCCGCCCTAATCTAGTTACACCTAGAGTTGTAAATAGGGTTGGTCTTAACTGGAATCCAACTAATCCAACTTGATTTATAATAGGGTTGGGTTACGCATTTTGGAAAAAATAAATTGTATAACCCTGATCCCACTCGATTTCAAAAGTGAGCTAGTTTGAGTTATGCGATTATCAATCCGACCCAATTTCATATATTAGTGTAAAATATAGTAGATTATTAAAAATAATCATACATTAATACATAATACATATAAATGAACTAGACGTTATTGGTTTGAAATAAGATTATTTAATAATTACATTATTGTAAAAGTCATAAACTAAAAAGTATTGACATAAAAAGATTAATTTTTATTCTAATCTTTTAAATTTATATTTTGAAATAGATTTAAGTAAGCAAAATATTTTTAAATATTATATATTTATTAACCCAATTTCTAACCCAAATCGAACTGATTTCTATAAAATTAAAATACAATTGGGTTAAGACATACAAACATAGGTTGAAAGTAGAGTTTTGTGAAATTTTACAATGTGGGTTAGGGTTACCACAACCTAACTCAACCCGACCTTAGGCACACCCTTAAACATTGTAAAAATTATAATTTACAAATATACCGTCATAATTTTTTATTAGAGTACCTTCACAATTTAATCAATCACAAATATACCTACTTTGTTTGCAAATTAGTGAATTGCCTCCATTATTTGTATAAATTTGTAGATATGTCGTTGTTTTTTTGTCATAGCACCATAACGTCATGGATATATTTGCAATTTCAGTAAATAATAGTGTAATTGTGATTTTGCAAATAAAGCAGATATATTTGTAATTATGATCAAACTATAGGAGTATATTTACGAATTATCCAAATTTTATGTTCTATGCATACAATAAAACAATAATTAATAAAGAAAAATGATTATATGTAGAGTCGAAAAAATTATTAAAAGAGATACTAAGACATTTAAAAAGCTAATATTTGTGCAAATTATCTAACCTATAAACACCTTATATCCAAATATATTCAATATAAATCTAGTTATTTATGTTCTACGCATAAATAATTTTTTATTGGATGATAAAAAGTAAAAAGTGTATCAAATATAAATATAATATTATGTAGGCATGATAATATACAGTATATTGTATATATGTTCAAGTTACAATATTTTTTTTATTTTTCTTCGTAAATATATTTTCTAATTATATTTAATATATATAGCAAGTTTTTTATTTTGGCTGTGTTTGGCAATTTGAAAAAGTTATCAAATTAAAACTTTTCAATTTAAAACTTTTCACTCTTCATAACTACTCTTTTTTTAATTATTTTTTACACATATTT
>JAXCLR010000092.1:23262213-23277052 GCA_035584095.1 Annona squamosa
ATTTTAACTTTATCCTCTTTACTACTTATCATTACCCCTATCATATCACATCATTTGACAACTTTTACTCATCAAAACTTTTCATCAAAAGTTTTATTCATTACCAAACACACTCTAAAACTGCAGAACCAGATTTGCAAAATGACTAAAATTAAGAGGTTCATTTTGCTATTATTGAAATCTGAGGGGTGAATGGGCTGTGTAGAAAACGTTGAGGGTTAAAACGCAAAAACCCCACTTTTATCCATTCGATGAGGGAGAGAGGGAAAGGCATGCACACCAACCAAAGCGAAGGGCTCAATCCGCGAGCGGCACGTCATGAGACTCCCCAGCCATCCGCAGCTCCTCCCCAATGTCCGCAACCGACGGCTTACCCCCACACCGCTCGCGCGACTGAGAAATACAGACGTTCGCTTCCCATGCGCCCCATCGTCACTCATTTTCTCACCAATCGAGACCGTTCATCACGCTGTAAGCTTATCTTTGAAAATCCACAAAGATGCCTATTTTTTTCACAGCCCTAGATTGACATAATATCCGTATGACATTTGCTGTCGGCTTCTAGAACAATCCTTCCATGTAGAAACGGATAAATTAATTTGCCCATATACTTTTCTTGGACGGTTGGACCACAGTTTTCACGCCTACCATTTCTTCATCTTGAAAATGGTCTAAATTTTATTATCAAAATGTAATATTAAATTCGATTTTTTTTTTTTTTTTTTTTTTGTCTTTTGGGCGACGGTTGGGATCGCAAGCTGCGACGTCAGGATGAGTTGTAAGAGAGGCTTTATCCGGCTACCTCCCTACCGATCTATTCGAAACAGAAGGGGAAGCTAGAAAAACGCAACAAGCTCCGGCGGACCAAACCCATCGGTGTACTTCTACTCTTAAAAAATGGTATAAATAAAAATAAACCTTTTTAATTTCCCTTTTATTACCACAATTATCTTTTGGCGAATATCGGACCACCAATATTATCAGTACCTATAGTGTAAATTAATGGGTGGATGGCTGGAAATCTCAATCGACGGCCTAGATTTACTAGAACATTATTATTTTTTACCCGTTGAAAAGAAAGCAGAATGGCATATTTGATGAAGGATGGACGTCCATGTGGGGGGCAAAATATTCTAATGCGATGAAGATAGAAAGGTAGATTCGGACACGAAATCTGTTTATAATGTAACAGCTCATGGTTATCCAAATGCCTCGCCAGCAGGACAAAAGAGAGAGAGAGAGAGAAGCGAAAGCAGGTTCTTACGCTATCTTCATTTGGTGCTCCACGTACCCACCGATTCGTGTGATCAGCCGTTCGATTGACACCGTTCAACGTCCCATGAAGAGGACGGGAGACCTCTCATGTACCAAATGCACAGGTGATTGTATGGAATCGGACAAAAATAGTTGAATTAATTTTCAACTTTTGAACAATTAAATAAATGGATGCTTGGTCGAGGTGGAATTTATGGAACATTCTCTCAACAACATTGAAGGTGTGTTTGGTAATGAATAAAACTTTTGGTAGAAAGTTGTGGAGAGTAAAAGTTATCGAATGATGTGATATGATAGGGGTAATGATGAATAGTAAAGATGATAAAGTTAAAATATATAGGTTAATTGTGTATAAATGATTAAAAAGTAGAGTAGTTGTATAGAAAAATGTGAAAAAAATGTTTACAAAATATGATAATTATGGAGAATGAAAAGTTTTAGATTGAAAAGTTTTAACTTAACGTATTTTATTAATTGCCAAACACACCTTAAAAAACCAATGTAGCCTATGCAAAACATTGAACCACTAGGGCTTTAGCCCTTGATATTTGATTTAATAGTTTGGAAAGCTTAATATCACTTGAATGTCATTTTTTTTTTATAGTGGGTATGGATAATAATTTTTTATAGTTTTATATGAAAATGTAAAGAAATAATTAAAACTAAAATAGTTGTAAAAAGTAATCAGTTTTAGGTTTAGAGAGTGTTTGAGAAATGGTAAAACTTTTGGATGAATTTTTTTTGTATAAAAGTTTTTGAATTAGTATAAAAGAATATAATATGATAAAGGTAACAATAAAGAATAAAGAAAATAAAGTTAAAATATATACGTTAGTGGTATGGATAATTATACAAAAATGAATGAAAATTAGGATAATTATACACAAAGATGTGAGAAAATGATAAAATAGAGTAAACGTTGAGATTGAAAATTTTTTGTTTTATACAAAAATGTCCTTAATATTCATGTCATTTTATGGTTACTTTGGAAGTGATAAAACTTTTTAATGAAAAATTTTGGTGTAAAATTTTTGATATAGTAAAATGATGTGATGTGATATTGATAACAATAAAGAGTAAATATGATAAAATTAAAATAGATAAATTAATTTTATGAGTACTTATGTAGAATAATTATATAAGAAAGTATAAAGATATAAATAAAAAAATATATAGTGGTTTTGAAGAGTGAAAGTTTTAGTTTGAAAAGCCTTAGCATTAAACAAACACTCTCTAAATTGAAAAGTTTTAATTTAAAAAGTTTTACTTGTAGCTAAACACCCCCAAACACATCTTAAAACTTTTCACTCTCTACACTACTTTATTTTTAATCATGTCTTTATATTTTTTATACAATTATTATATTTTCAATTATTTTTATAAAACTATCAATACAACTAACTTATCTATTTCAACGATATTCTTTTAAATTTGAAAAAATTTCTTTTGTGTCTATAATATTTGCCTATAATTCCTTTTATACTCATATAATGTTATAAATTTCTATTGTAATTATAATATTTTATCTTAAATTCTTCTTACAGCTATGTTGTTAATACAAACATTATCTACTCTATTGAAAAGATAATTTTGCCTGTCCAAAATTTCCTAATTAAGACTATTCAATCATAATATGACTTAATTGATGATAACAAATTATGAATATGCAACATTTAATGATTCGAGAGTCGTATTAAAGTTGAATTATTTTAATTATGGAAATTTTAGAGGCTGCAAATTCGTCCTTTTGATGGAGTAGAATACAGCTATATCAATGGCATAGGTATAATAAAACTTTAGGGCAAAATATTATGGGCAAAAGAGAAATTTCTAAAAAGTTGTAAATATAATATGAATTATGTGCAAATGTTGGGGTGTAAAAGAAATTCTCTCCTTGAATTCCCATTATTGTTGCTATCATATTATATTATTTTCTTTTATTTTAAAATTTTTTATAACGAAGAGTATGTTTGGTAAACTATAAAAGTAGGATAGCACGAGAAACGTTCTATCCTCCTCATTTACCCCTAATTATTTATTCATTTAATAACTCTATTTTTTCGATTTTATTCTTCCATTTCAATCATTTTTTCTTATAACTATCCTCTAACAATCATATTTATTTCTATTTTATTACTATCATTCCATATCAATCACATAAATATCAACATATTCCATTTTTAATTCTCACCTTATCTCATAATCACACCAAAAAATAAATTACCAAACGTCTCCATAAACTTATATTTAAAAATTTTTATTTTCCAAATACTATTAAAATTTTTCATTTTCGATAACTACCTTATTTTTTAATCTTTTTCATACATTCCCATATAATTATCATAATTTTCATTCATTTTTTCTAAACTATTTATACTACTTATCTATTTTAATTTTTTCTTTACTCATGATTACTACCTTTATTATATAACATTATTTTCTTCCATTTAAAAAACTTTTACACTAAAATTTTTTATCTAAAAGTTTTATCATTTTTAAAATACACCATTTGACGAAATAGTTATGATGAATAAAAAAAATAAAGTGAAAATAGATAAATTGATTGCATTAACAGTTGCGTAGAAATGAGTAAACATAAGAATAGTTGTATAATAAAATATGAAAAAATAATAAAAAATATGATAGTTATCAAAAAGGAAAAGTTTTTGTTATAAACGAATGTGCTCTTAAATTGAAAAATTTTAACTCGGAAGATTCTCAGCGTCAACAAACACCCATTAAAATCGTTTTTTTACTTTTTGGACGTGGCAGCATAACATGGCGACGCTGATCTGGGTCAATTGCTGAGGGCTTGAATGACCACGCTGTTGAATAGTCAACTGGAATACGGTTTCCGTGGTGCTTGCGCCCACAAATCTCTCACCCCCAGCGAGTGGATGCACAAGGAAATTGAACGTGCGCATGACGCCCTTATTAGAACAAATCCCGACACTTCGTTACCCGCGATCATAAAATCCAACGGCAAATCAAGCATCTTTGAGTTCTCGATCTCAGGAGAAATGCGTACCAGGTGCAGATTTGCGCGTGCGGTCGTGCGGGCGCACGAGTGGTTTTGCTTGCAGATCTTACGCGCGCGCGAATACATTTTGAAATGCGAACCTCATCTTCCCCTCCCGTCTCTCCTCTTTGCAAGCCAAGCCCCGTTAGAGCGGTCAGTGGCGATGCGCTCGTATATAAAGCAGGGCTGAGACCGCATTCCAGCACCGCATACAAAACGCAAAACCCTCCTTCTCCCGACGGAAGTAGAAAGAAATCCGCTTCCTTCTCTTCTTCGTTGATTCCTTCGCTGGAAATCCGCCATGGGAGTGGCGATTCTCTCAGATCTCGTCACTGAGATTCTGATCCCCGTCGCCGCCGTCGTCGGGATCGGCTTCTCCGTCTTCCAGTGGCTGCTTGTCTCCCGCGTCAAGCTCTCTCCGTCACCGCCCGCCGCCAACAACAGCAAGAACGGCTACTTGGACCAGCTCATCGAAGAGGAGGAAGGCCTCAACGACCATAATGTTGTTCTCAGGTGCGCCGAAATCCAGAGCGCCATCTCTGAAGGTTCGTTCTACCCGTTTATTTGCTTTTCTCTTCTTTGTCACTGCTAGATTCACTTCAAGCCTTCAAGGTATCTCTTTCCCGCTGTAGATGTAGATCTTGGTGGTCTGCGTTTCCTTTAGCAGTTTCTTGAGCTTAGGCTAAAATTTTATTAGGGCCTTATCGCGCCTCTTTGATGACTGAATTTTCTGTGATGTTCATTAGTAGGATTCTCCCTTAGTGACACGGTCTATGGTTTCTGCGTGCTAATGGACATGTGTGTATATGATGTGTGAAATTGGTCTGCGGATCTGAGGTTGTTTACGACCTTTTAAAGAGCACATGTCTTTTATTTTAAGAGACCATTGGTGATTATTATTGGATATTGTACTGAAAATCAGTCCAGCATTAACCCGGCCAAAGATGCGCAGTTGCAACTCCTGATTGATTGGCAGTTTCATATTAGCTGGGATTGGATGAAAGGACAATTCAGACGGAAATATTGTACATCGGTTGGTTAGCGTAAAGAGAAAATGAAGAGAAGGGATCTTTGTTTCTGTGGATCTTTCTGCTTGCTTAGATGCGGGAAATTAATCCTTCTTCTTCTTCTCTTTTTCAAAAATCTTTCAAACTTGGTATCACTGAGAATGAAAAATGTTGGTTTTCTCTGTAGTTACTGCACGAACATTCTGTATGGTTGAAACACCCCCAGTCATCACCTATTTCTTCCTCTTCCCCTTTTTTTTTTTTTTTCTCCCTAGTGGGTGTAGTGGATGTCATTAGTGTCATCACCTGTCTCTTGGGTGTGTGCGCGCCTGCAGTGGATGTCATGATAAATCATTGGAATTCGCTCTGGTTTATTGCTGTGATCGGCGATGTGGTGCTAACATCTCCATTTACATGCTAGACACACGATTCATTAGTTGTAAATTTTGGTTGCAATGGTGATGTTTATATTTATACACCAGCGGAGTTGTTGTAGTGGGCTTTTCTCCCCAAATAGTTTAGAGCTCATCGATTGTGAACTTTTTTTTTTTTTGTGTGTGCACTTGGAGATCAATATTCAGTATCTGAGATACCCTATCTCTGTATGGATATGACAGGTGCAACATCCTTTCTTTTTACTGAATATCAGTATGTTGGGATCTTCATGGCTGCTTTTGCCGTTCTGATCTTCCTCTTCCTTGGTTCTGTTGAGAGCTTTAGTACTAAGAGCCAGCCCTGCACATATAGCAAGGACAGGACTTGCAAACCTGCTCTTGCCAATGCCATCTTTAGTACTGTAGCCTTCTTGCTCGGAGCAATCACCTCCGTCATCTCTGGTTTTCTTGGGATGAAAATTGCTACATTTGCGAATGCAAGGACAACACTGGAAGCAAGAAAGGGTGTTGGAAAGGCTTTTATCACTGCATTCAGATCAGGGGCTGTTATGGGCTTCCTGCTTGCTGCCAATGGCCTTTTGGTGCTTTACATTGCAATCAATCTCTTCAAACTGTACTATGGTGATGATTGGGAAGGCCTTTTTGAGTCCATTACGGGATATGGGCTGGGTGGGTCTTCTATGGCTCTTTTTGGAAGAGTGGGTGGTGGTATCTACACAAAGGCTGCAGATGTTGGTGCTGATCTTGTAGGCAAGGTCGAGAGGAACATTCCTGAGGATGATCCGAGAAATCCAGCTGTAAGAAACTTAATTCCTCCAAGAGAACTTGCCAACTCTTCCTTGTTAGCTTTATTAAGAATATTATACTTATACTTTTGCTTCTGTTCAGGTTATTGCAGACAATGTTGGTGACAATGTTGGTGATATTGCTGGGATGGGATCTGATCTTTTTGGATCATATGCAGAATCTTCTTGTGCTGCTCTTGTTGTTGCCTCAATCTCCTCCTTTGGCATCAACCACGAATTAACAGCAATGTGTTATCCATTGCTCATTAGCTCCATGGGTATTATTGTTTGCTTGATTACCACTCTTTTTGCAACCGATTTCTTTGAAATCAAAGCAGTGACACAAATTGAGCCAGCATTGAAGAAGCAACTTGTCATCTCCACTGCTTTAATGACAGTTGGGATTGCAATAGTTAGTTGGCTTGGCCTCCCGTCTTCATTCACAATATTCAATTTCGGAGCCCAAAAGTCTGTGACAAACTGGTAAGCCTTCCTTTTTTTTTTTTTTTCGAAGTAAAAACTGGTAAGCCTTCTAGCTATTCAGTTTCTGCAAAAGGTTCAAACATACAAGCTGACCTTGATTAAAATTTTCAGGGAGTTGTTCTTCTGTGTTGCTATTGGTTTATGGGCTGGATTGGTTATTGGATTTGTAACAGAATATTACACTAGCAATGCATACAGGTAATTATCTACCTTGTTCTACTCCCAGCAGTTATTTTTACTTGATTATAATTCCTTTTGCCTTTGGTGTTTTTGCAGCCCTGTGCAAGATGTTGCTGATTCCTGTAGGACTGGTGCAGCAACTAATGTTATCTTTGGCCTTGCCTTGGGATATAAATCTGTCATCATTCCTATATTTGCCATCGCAGTCAGCATTTTTGTGAGCTTTAGCCTTGCTGCTATGTATGGCATTGCTGTGGCTGCCCTTGGAATGCTTAGCACTATTGCCACTGGTTTGGCCATTGATGCATATGGTCCAATTAGTGACAATGCTGGAGGCATTGCAGAGATGGCAGGAATGAGCCACAGAATCCGTGAGAGGACTGATGCTCTTGATGCTGCTGGAAACACTACTGCTGCAATTGGAAAGGTATATTATTTTAATTCTGGAGTATTCCTTTCAATTTTTTTGGTTGAATGATGTTGGAAGTTCTTGAGTGGAAAATGGGTCTCCAGCAATTACACCATTATTTGTTTTTTCTTGTCTTATGTTTTTCATTTTTCACTTTTCAGAGATCATAGATCTCTATAACATGCACATGGACGATTATTTTATTTTATTTTTTCACATGTTGAGTGCTCTGGAAAACTAAGTTATTGCTCATCACATCAAGTTCAAGCTAGCTTTCCCCAACAAACAACTAAGATTCTATCATTCTAGTGTGCATACTGATGGTGATATGATTGGAAAGCTGTTCAGCATTTTTGTTTAATGTCTGATCTGCTTTTGGAAAAAGGAAGCTGATTTTTTTTTTTTTGGATAGAAAAGTAATCTGGATTGAATTATTCTTAATTTAAGCTGAATTGAATTACTCTTTACTGAGATATAGCAAATTGCTCTATTTTGTCTGCTTGTTGGGAATTTGATAATGTAAGAAATATGTATTATCTTTTATTAGATATTGATTCCAAAAATTTATTCCCTCTTCACCGGTCCTAGTCATTGTCTCACCATGATGATCTGAAATCTTACTGTTTCATTTGTGACCTGGTATTGTAGGGATTTGCTATTGGATCAGCAGCTCTGGTGTCTCTGGCACTCTTTGGTGCCTTTGTGAGCCGTGCAGAAATTTCAACTGTGGATGTTCTGACGCCGAAGGTCTTTATTGGGTTAATTGTGGGTGCAATGCTTCCGTACTGGTTCTCTGCAATGACAATGAAGAGTGTTGGTAGTGCTGCCTTGAAAATGGTAGAGGAGGTACGCAGGCAGTTCAACAGCATCCCAGGCCTCATGGAAGGGCATGCCAAACCAGACTATGCTACTTGTGTAAAAATCTCTACCGATGCATCGATCAAGGAAATGATTCCTCCAGGTGCTTTGGTCATGCTGACACCCCTAATTGTGGGCACTTTCTTTGGTGTTGAGACACTATCTGGTGTTCTGGCTGGGGCCCTTGTATCTGGTGTACAGGTGAGAAGCAATTCATAATCTGTTTTGTACATTTCTTTTGTTGACTATCGGAATCCTCATCTGTTTTTTTTTTTTTTTTAATCTTTTATTTTCATAGATCGCAATCTCTGCATCCAACACTGGTGGTGCATGGGATAATGCTAAGAAATATATTGAGGTTAGTTTTGCATCTATTTGGCACTTTCTTTTGGTTTCTTTCATTATTTGCTGGTAGAATATTTCTTTTAGTGTTACTTGTTTTTTCTGCAGTGTGTATTTTGCAAACTTATTTTCTAAATATTTTTTAACCCAATTTATCAACATTTGAAATTTGGACTCAAGTAAATTTTAACCAAGTTCATCTTGAATGATGGCAATTGAAGGGTGCTTTTCTATCTTGTTATTTTTTTGGCACATGAGATTAAAAGATGGCTAGTGAATTATAACTCGAGTTTTGACTAGTAACTCAAATGTGTTCCATGTGAATGCTTTTAAATGACATCGTCATCCTAACTTCTTGAAGCAATAATGTCAGCTAAACAGTGTATCAGGAATAGATGATGGGTTGTATTATTTGGTCCTATAATGGAGGCTCATGCTATGATTGAATATGTTGTAATATGATAAGTCTGTTTGTTTTGGATGAAAATGGGAGTGGGAATAGGGAATGCCAAAAAGTCAACATAATAAGTACCCAACTATTATATTTTTTTCCCATTTTTATGCCTATATTCTAATTATTTTCTTATATTTTCTCCTACAACTACTCTATTTATTTTTACTTTATTTTTGCATTACCCCTATTATATCTATTTCATTCCCTATTCCCAATTCTCCATTTTCCATTCTTTTTCTCACAGTACTGTTTTACCCCTATCATATCTATTTCATTCCCCATTCCCGATTCCCCATTCCTGTTCTCACAGTACCACTTTACCCCTATCATATCTATTTCATTCCCCATTCTTGATTCTCCATTTTCCATTCCTATTCTCACAATACCAGACACAGCCTTGATCTTTTCAGAAGAAATGACTATTATTGAAGATTAATTAATGAGACTAAACAACTAGAACTTGAAAAAGATGCTAGATATTTGTATGCTTGGAATGTTGTGGAATTCTATATAACCAAATCGTACCTCTTTTTATTTCTAATGAATTTGTTAAAAAATTACGGGATAAGCAAAAAAGGAAAATGCATCTGTAAGCATTCATTTCCGATTAAGGTGTGTTTGGGAATGAAAAGTTTGTGGTGTAAAATTTTTTAAAATGATATAAAATGATGTGATATGATAGGGGTAAATGATGATAGAGTAAAGATAATAAAGTTAAGATACATATTTTTGGTTCATGTATATATAAACTTCACATCATCTGATATTACAATTTAGTACATGCATAATTTTCACAACGAGGAACCAAATAATACCCTTACCACTGGGAGGAAGTGATACCCCTACCAATGGGGGGACAAAAGGTTGAACACTTGACCAAACAGTATTACGCCCATATGCTTTACCATGGCGCCAACTGCCGCGAAGTTAAAATAGATTAATTATATGGATAATTATGTAAAAATGATTGAAAAGTAGAGTAGTTGTATGGAAAAATATGAAATAATTAAAAAATAAAGTAGTTAGAGAGTGAAAAGTTTTAATTTTAAAAGTTGTGTTTGTACAAACACACCCTAAATGTTTCCTATGGTTTGATACTCACTTGGATATATTTCAGGCTGGTGCTTCTGATCATGCTAGAACTCTTGGGCCCAAGGGGTCTGATCCACACAAGGCTGCCGTGATTGGTGACACAATTGGGGATCCACTTAAGGACACCTCGGGGCCATCACTTAACATCCTCATCAAACTTATGGCTGTGGAATCTCTTGTGTTTGCCCCTTTCTTTGCCAAGCATGGAGGTCTGCTCTTCAAGATCTTCTAGAGCAAGAACACGACGACGACGACACCACCCAAGAAAAAGTTTGTTTCTTCTTAGTCATTGTCCATGCACACTTCTGTGTTCACCTTATGTTTTTATAGTTTAGTAATTAGGTCTCTAATTTCAACTTGGCAACTGTGTTAGGGTCCGAGTTTTTCTTACTTCTGACAAAAGTGAGAAAAAATTTTTCCTCCCTATCCCTTTGATAGATGGATATATAGATAGATAGATAGATGGAGATTATGGTATTATTCTTGAATAGTGACCGTCTTAAAACGAAGAATTGATGGGCCCATTTTCCCTATGTAAACTGTCTTATGGGGTCTCATTACTTTGAAAATGTCGAGAACTTTTCAGAAAAATATTCCTTGCTTTTTTTGGAGTTGTTGAGATTGGTAATGTTGCAGCTGCGATGTCGCAATGATGGTAAATGAAACAGGTTACTTTATGAGCGGGCTAATGATAAATACTATGAAAAAAGGCCTCCTGATACCCGAGTCATTGTATCTCATGAAGGTCTGGTATATTGAATCTGTCTCTCCTTGAATACGAACCCGTTGAGCAGTATGAATGCTGTAAGGTCATCTCATAAGCAGAACAAATCTAGTCTTATAGGTCATGCATAAAAAAGCATCTTTTACAAGAATTAGTTTATATTTGTTAAAAACAGAATTGCGTTCAAATTGAAAAATATAACCAATGAAGTCGAATTCAATATGGCACAGCAGTAGGATTTTTGTGAGTTCACCTTTCCCCCACTCTGTTTTCTTAAAAAATAAATCTAGGAGTAATGCTTTTCATTGTTCTCCATGGAGTTTGTGTCAGCTTGACTCCAAGTGAGGGAAATACTTCGATCAGAAAATAATAAAAAAGGGAAATACTTAAGTGGTACCACTGAAGATTTTTGATAGTTAAACAAAAAATTCAATGTGTTCATTGCTCTTAAAATTTTTACTAAACAACAGGTCCTTGGCCGATTCGAAGAAATCTAAACTTTGGTCCAATCGATTGCTCGCTTCCCTTGTTTAAAGCTATAATAAAAGTATTCACGATATTCTTTCACCTTGAACTTCTTGTACAATCTAGGCTTTCCATTCTCTTCATCAATCAAAGCATCCGCAGGCCCAATCTCTTTCTCCGCATTGGCTAATAGAAATAATACCAAAGAGATTCTGTCCTTCACTGAATTTGCCATTGCACGGTGCACCGGACTCTTGAACATTCCATTGCTAATTACCTGTAAAAACAGATTCCATTTATGAGAGTAGAACAATCAACAGTATCTCTCTCTTTTTTTTTTTCCAAAAAATATCTCATGGAGATCATTGCACCCTTTCGGATTTGAAATCAGGGCCTACATTTATGTACACACAATGTCAATCCCACTACTTATCCAAAAAAAAAAAAAAATGTCAACCCAAACTAGATTGTGTTGTGGGTGACAATAGTATCTCATTTTTAGTTACCGGATGTGCAGTAAAAGGAATGATAACATATTTCTAGAGATTTCTGCCCCTAAGTATTGTAAATTTGCAACCTTTAACTGATAAGTTTTGATTTTCAATAATCCCCTACCTAATAACTTTTTCTGCAAACCCCCACATTTTTTTTTCTTGATTGGCAATCCCCAGAAAATTTGCTGAAAAGATGGAAGGAATTTTCTCCTACCTTTTTTATTGGTATTTTTATACATTTTGACAACTAATATTACAATCAGACCCTTTCACAACCTTCACATGATGGATGGAATCATTCTGAAGTGCAAAATCCCTACTTTCTGGGGGACAAATGCAAATATTATCCTTGCATAATGCAAGGATCAAAACCACATCCTAACACATGGATGCCAATGTCGTGGACCACCAGGGCACTGCTGGCATTTCTCCTACTTTTAATTGGACATTTCTTCTCATTTAATCACTCTACCCATCCGGTAAACCTTTTTTAAGAAGCAGTCGTGGAAGCATATTAGCATAGGGTATGACTATTAATTTTCAACTAATATTGTTACTCATGAGAGGTAATTACATAAAATTCATTAATGGGGACTATTAAAATTGATAGTTGTAGGTATAAGCTACAAAATGTCAAAAACTTAGTTTGTTCTCACTTGCAAAAAGCCCTATTGTCAGTAATATTAGTAGTTATTATTATTATTTTTACCAATATTAGTAGTTGCTATTATTTTTTATATAAAATTGGAGGAGTTCAATAACTTCAGATGAGATAGACTACATAATCTTGATGTTCGTATTCGTTTTGGCAATTAGTATTAGAAAGAAATAGACTACCAACCTCCATGTGATCGCCTACATTGATAATGAGAGCATACGGAAGAGGATCAACTTTGACCCATTTGCTATCTTTGCAAACCTCAAGACCTTCAACAGTCTGATCCGGGAGGAGGATGGTGATTCCACTTCCATCGGAGTGGGGTTTGAGGCCATGGACAAGATCAGGCATGGAACATCTTGGGTAGTAGTTGAATCTGGCGTGAACTGTAGCCTTGTCATCGAACTGCTTTAGGAAGTAGTCTTCTCCCAAATCGAGTAGCATTCCCATGGCTTTCAGGATCACCTGGATCACTGCCTTCACCATCTTCGTATATTCACTCAAGATCTCCCTGAATGAAGCAGCAGCAGGTTTTAATTTGGCAGATAAAAATCATTCTGCCTGAATATTTGCAGAATGGTGAGGCCATTTCTCATGCAGAAACTTTTCCAAATTGGATGAATGATACAACCCTTATTGAAAACTCATGATATTGCTTGAAATTTGTTATTGCCCACCTAAGTATGCCATCATTGTTCAGGCGTGTATGTTGAATTTAAAGCTTCAAAATTAATATATCAATCAAACAATTTAAATATGCAGATTCAGTAATTTGACTTAATAGGTCCCATGCAAATATTTGATCCGGATGAAATTTTGGGGTTTACTTAGTAACAAGCATAAGTGGAAAATTCCTTCCTACCTTTTCCTTATACACTTTCTGAAAAATGATTTAACATCATGACTACTTAACTTCCTAATTTCTTAACAGTATTTGTCAATCATTTTCACATAACTACCCTGTTTATTCCTATTTTAGCCTTATCATATCACTTATTCTCACACATTCCAAAAAATATATATATTTTTTCACTTTCCCACTTCCTACTTTCGTTAGCAAAAAGAATTTTTTAGTCAAACAAATTATTATAGTTAAACAAATGATTCCAATGAAACTGCCAGAATGTATGAATTTGCATACACTACCTCAGCTTAAGGAAGAATTACTAAGTTTTAATTTAAAACAGTTTTATAAAATCTAAATCACCAAAAATTATCCATCTATAATGAGTATTTTTATGATGCCAAACATAACATGTATTGGAAACTTTATGTAAACCATCATTTGGGAGTGAGTATGTAACTATTCACTTTTAAAAATAAATAAAGATTGTGGTTGTGTGCATCACCCATCATTTAATTTTTTTAAAGATTATTAGGATAAATATTTAAATTGACAGGCCAATGAAAGAAGATATATATATATATGTTCCTGAGGTTACAATATGGTATATATAGACTTCAGTAAGATAATTTGGGCAGGAATTAAGCTAATACCTCAATTTGTATGGGTTCTGAGGCCAAAGCGACATGTCTCTCTCATCTTCTGGTAGCACCAACAAATAAAGATGGTCACACCAATCCCTAATTTCATCTCTTGAAGCAATTTCATCATCCCCGTCCCCTTCTTTAAAAACTGCTGTTGCGAATTTTTCCTTCTCTTCTTTTGGAAGATTGAAGTATTCTCTTGCTATTTTGCCCACATCATCAATCAAAGAAGCTGGAATTCCATGACCGACTGCCTGCAAAATAAAAGGCAAAATCTATCATGATGTTTCCTAATTAAGAATACGATCGTGTCAAATTTCTTGAAATTAGGATTGATCAGTCTATACTTCTAGAGAATGGGAATACAATGAAGGAAGATGAATGATAGGTCTGGTAAATGCTATAGATTAGCATGAAACATTGTCTTCTTTGGGCCAATCAAATCCTATTGGCATGAGAATCAGAAATCTTGAGACGACGTTCTCTTGGACTAGACTAATTCTCCCAAGACCATTTATACGAATGATTATATTTGTGATGGTTTGAACTTAAATATGGTCTTGAAATTTCACCCCCATTTGAGCCTTATTCATTCATAGATTGTGTTTTTGCCATAAGGTGGCATCTATCCAGTGGTTACCTGAAATAAGCCCCATGATTTGAGAGCAGACATAAGCTTCTCCATCTCGCCCATTCTTGAATCTCCATCTG
>JAXCLR010000092.1:23284932-23300983 GCA_035584095.1 Annona squamosa
TCAAAGATGAGATTATACTGAGATCATTCTCTGTCAATTTCCTATGTGATCGCAATTTACGGGTCTTTGTAGGGGTACAAAGTGCATGATTATGTGTCTCTTCAAATCGATGCAGTGGGTGGAGTTCATTACCTATTGAATTGTGGAGATTACTAGCGATATTGGTGCATCCGAGATTAGAAGAATTTTAGCTCCTCTTTTGTAACAGTTAAAACTAGCTATGATATTTTTGCTCAAGAGCAGATTGATTGTGTTTTTAGACTTCACATGGTGCCCTTCGTACTAACAGTTACATATTTCATTGTGCAGAAAACTGAACGGGAGAAGCTGGAGAAGCTCGCACGCAAGGTATATAATGCTTTGAGGCCATTTTTTCCATCTTTCATAGTGATGCCTAATGAGGCGTTGAAGTTAAACGGTTCGGAATGAAACTTGCCAAGAGAAGAAGCGGGAATTTGCCGACGAGTCGAGGAAACGGGTAAAGCTATTCACCAGCGCCGTTCATTTCCTTAAAATTCCAGTGCCAAAATCTTACAAATTCATTTCCTCCAGCTGTACCCATTGCCTTCTTATCAATTCGAAGCTCCGCTTCTCCCTCTCATCCCATCCCCTAATCCTCGGAATTAGCATCCGCTCTCCCCTCCGCCATTTTTTCCTTCGCAGCTCTCACCACGCTTCCTTAAGCGACTAGGCAGCTTCTCCAGCCTCTTCTCTTGGCAAGTTTCACTCTAAACCGTTTAACTTCAACCACGACAAAATGAGCATAGTGATGAATTACAGAAGCCTAACCAGGCATGATTCCCCACAACTAAAACATAAAAAATAATAACTATCTGTGCCTAATGATTCATGCAGTTGAAAGGAAGAAGATTGAATTAAAAAAATTATAAATCTGCCAAGGAAGAAGAATGGAGATCAAAGGAAAAGAAATTCACCTCAATCCGAGTAGTTGAACCGGAGCAGGCCGTGGGAGCAGCGTCGTGGCCGGCGAGGGAGATAGGGAGAGGGAGAGAGATTGCGGTGCGGTGGGATCAGCGTCGTGGCCGGAGAGGGGGAGGGAGAGAGATTGCGCCATGATCCGGAGAGAGAGATTCGGCGAGGGAGAGAGGTCCCAGCCCTGGCGGAATGGGAGAGAGAGATCCGGTGAGGAATGGAGGCCACGGGAGCAGGAGCGGGAGTGGGAGATCGGGCGGGAGAGAGACTGATTTGCTTTTGTCGTACTCGTCAGTTTTTTTTTGAATTTTTTCTTTGCGAAACGGTTTAGCGCGCAGGGACGACGATGCAAATTTCCCATCTGACGGCGCACGTTCATCCCGCCTGATGCAACGGCCTGTATGCAGTGTATGGGCAGCGGGCACAGAAACGGGGACTTCGCCCAGGCGAAAAGAATCACAACTCATTTTATAATACGCATGCATTTTACATAAACAACAAGCTAATTTTCAAGTCTGAAAAATCTGAGAATATTATTAAGGTATAATACTCATGCGATTTTTATAATCCGCATGCGGATTTTCGAAAGAGAGATCTTGAGGTATATGTATCCAGTCCATTTTATAATATACATGCATTTTTTATAAACCGCACGTTAATTTTCAAGTCTGAAAAATCTGAGAATATAATTAAGGTATAATACTCATTTGTTGATTTCATAATCCGCATACGGTTTTTTGAAAGAGAGATATCTGGAGGTATATGTATCCAGCCCATTTTATAATACGCATGCGTTTTTCATAAACTGCACGCTAATTTTCAAGTCTGAAAAATCTGGAAATATTATTAAGGTATAATACTCATGCCGTTTTCATAATCCGCATGCGAATTTTCGAAAGAAATATCTGGAGGTATATGTATCCAATCCATTTTATAATATGCATGCGTTTTTCATAAACCGCACGCTGATTTTCAAGTGAAAAATCTGAGTATAAATTCAAGTTATAATCCGCATGCGAATTATGAAATATGGAATTGATTTTCGAGTCATAATTCAGATGTGTGTGTGTGTATATATATATATATATTCTGTTGAAGTTATAATACGCATGCAAATCTGCATGTTGATTCTCAAGTATGAAGAATTTGGAGGTACTTGAGGCAATCCATTCAACATTATACATACTCCATTAACATTTCTGTCATTCATTTAATCCATGCATCTGAATCCAGTAGTTTATAAAATATGCAGTCATGTTAAAGTTATACATCAGCATCAAAATATATAATGTACAAAAAAATGTTAAAATGCAACAAATTTCATAGATCTAAACGTCATGATCTTCTCCAGCACCGTTGTTCGCACAATTATTTGTTGAGTGTTTGCATCTCAGCTTTTCTAAGCGCGTCTCAAATACGTCCATGCGTTGTCGCATGTGTTCCACCTCTCTAATCAATCTGTCAATACTGCCTGTAAGAAACATAGTATGCCTTGTCATTTGAAGCACATGTTCACTTGTTAGTATATTAGAGGGTTGGGAAGGTGCTGGAAAAGGAGAGAAAGGAAAAATAGTTTGATCATAGACTGGAGCACTAGGTTGGCCTACTTCGGGAAGAAAATCAGCAAATGATGGAGATGACTGCGATGCATGTGGATGCTGACCCATACAACTAGGTGACTGCAAATGGACTGTTGTTAGAGTATCTACGAGACCAGTAGGAGTATATGTTGGCATAACCAAATGGCTGGAAGTTGGTGGACTTAGAACTGGTGTGGAGATGACAAAAGCAGAAGTGGCTGGTTTGATTGGTTGTGACATAAAGGAAGCAATGTGCTTCATGATATCTTCCCAAAACTACAGCAATTGTGAAGATAGATCTGGGTGAGCTTGCGTAGAAATAGCTTCTTGGCTCTTTCCTTTCATGTCTGGAAGTGATTGCTCATGATCTCCTTGTTGCAATCCCGTATCCTCAGCCTCAACCTGATCTTATTCATCTTCGCTTGAAACCTCAACATCATGCCTTGGTTTCTACTCCTGTTCCTGCCCATCAAATAAATAATTCAATCTAGTCAAGACAGATGTATCAATCGTGTCAACATTTTTGTACTTTTGGTGCTCCTCTCTACTGAGATCAACGCCATGATATTTTAGGATTCTTATTATGATCATTCCATATGGCAAAGATCCATTCTTCCTAGCATGACTCTTATTCATATGTTGGAATATGTAGTAGGTGAAGTTGAAACGGTTGCCTCTTGCATGAGCATACAGCAAGTGTGCATCCTGGGCTGTGACCTCTGTATAAGATCCACTCCTTGGGAATAAGTGGTATACAGAAACATAATGGAGAAGTTTCAAGTCCACGGTTTTCAACTGAGTAGATGACACTCTTTCAGCTCTCACTTTTGGATTTTTGCAAACCTCATAAAATACTTCCTGTTTCTTCTCTACAAAACCTATATACATCACAGGATCATAAGGGCTCCCAAAAACCTTCTCCATCATCCCTGGACTAATTTCTATTTCCACACCCTTTACATGTGTAAAACCATCTGCACCCCAACTAGAATAAAAGTGTCTCACAAGGACTGGATAAATGTGGCACTCAACATTAACAAATGGTGCAATCCCGTGTCCATGCAACCATTTAGCAAAGGGGAATTCAGCAAACTCATCTATTAGAAATCTTCTAGACTTGACCCAGTGTCAATCTCTAAATTTCCTGAAGTAAATTTCCTCATCCACAGCACGATGAAAATATTTGGATTGGTAGTTATACACTTTGGGTGCTGTCGTTCTTTTTTTCTTGGGTGCTTCCTCTGCCTTCTTTTTTTTTGGTTGCCCTTTTTAGCTGTTGCATCTGCTTCATCTCCTTTTCCCTCATCAACTGTAGTGTCTTCCACAACAGTCTCCATTACTTTTTGTTTCCCCTTCTGGTAGCTACCTCATCTGCCGCTTTTTCTTTTCCTTTCTTAACAATGGTCACTACCTCACTTGTCATAGTTGCATCTTTGGCCTCTTTAGGTTTCTATTTGCCCTTTCTAGTTGCTGCCTCCTCTTCTTCTTCCTCATTCCATTCATCAACTGTAGTATTTTTAACAACATAATCCATTATTTTTTGTTTCCCCCTTCTAGTAGCTGCATCATCTGCCGCTTTTTCTTTTTCTTTCTTAACGACGGCCACTACCTCACTTGCTGTGGTTGCATCATCCGCCTCTTTAGATTTCCGTTTGCTCTTTCTAGTTGCTGCCTCCTCCTCTTCCTCTTCTTCCTCATTCCCTTCATCAATTGTAGTGTCTTCCATAACAGTCTCCATTACTTTTTGTTTCCCCCTTCTGGTAGCTGCCTGTCCTGCCGCTTTTTTTTTTCCTTTCTTAACAACGACCACTACCTTACATGCTATGGTTGCATCCTCGGCCTCTTTAGGTTTTTGTTTGCCCTTTCTAGTTGCTGCCTCTTCTTCTTCTTCTTCTTCATTCCCTTCATCAACTGTAGTGTCTTCTACAACAGTCCCCATTACTTTCTGTTTCCCCCTTCTGGTAGCTGTTGCCTGTCCTGCCACTTTTTCTTTTTCTTTCTTAACGACGACCACTACCTCACTTGCTGTGGTTACATCTTCATTGGTCTTTGTTATTTTTCTTTTTTCTTGTCTGGTTGTTACTTCTTCGGCTACATTTGTTACTTCTTTCACATTTTTTCCCTTTCCTTTGCCCTTTGTCTCTGTCATTTAACTTCTGAAATGAAAACATCTAAATGTTAAAAAAATTACACATCGCATATGCATGTCAAGTTGACACATCGCATGTGCATGTTATAAGCTATAGGCTATTTTTATGGAATACGGTATTCTAAAACCTTAAAAATGATTAATTGTGTTGATAGAGAAAGCAAATGTGATTTCTTCTGTTAGTCAAATCCACATGCTGATTTCAGATGTATATGATTTCTTAAAATGCATACTACCTTAGAATTAGCATGCGAAATATAAAGAACAAGAATGTAAAGAAGGGATGTCACTAATCAGAATCAGTATGCCGAATATGAAATTAATATGTGGATTATGCCATACTTTAAACATGATTTGTGGAATTCAAATTCAATGTGGATAGTGAAAATAGCATAAAGAATTTACTACAGTCAGTAGATATTTGAAAAAAAGTTTAGACATAAAAATTAGCATGTGAAATTAGCAGGAATGTGAACAATGTATGTCACTGACTCAAAATCAACATGCAGCATATAAAATTAGCATGCAGAACTATCACAGAACAGGAATGTGAATGTGGGTTGTCACTAACTTAGAATTTGCATGCGGAATATAAAATACGCATGCGGAATCTGTTAGAAAGAGCATGAATGTGAACTAAGGTTGTCACTAACTAAGAATTAGCATGCAGATAATTCTATCACAAGGAGTAGGAATGTGAACAAGAGTTGTCATTAACTTAGAATTAACATACGGAATACAGAATTAGCGTGTGGATTTTGTCATAGAGAGCAAGAATGTGAATAAGGATTGTTACTGACTCAAAATCAGTATCAGGAATATGAAATTAGCATGTGGATTATATCATAAAGAGCAAAAATGTGGATAAGGGTTGCTACTAACTCAGAATTAGCATGTAGACTCTTAACATTAACATGTAAATTCTACATAGCTGATATGTAAAA
Organism: Annona squamosa; assembly: GCA_035584095.1. Lineage (NCBI taxonomy): Eukaryota > Viridiplantae > Streptophyta > Magnoliopsida > Magnoliales > Annonaceae > Annona > Annona squamosa. The sequence goes on from JAXCLR010000092.1 coordinate 23,290,539, forward strand.
TTTAGATTCAATATGCAAAATGTAATACTAGCATACAAACAAGCAAAAATCATGCAAACAACCTGTTCAACCCCACATATAATAATTTTAGACAATTTGATTCATTAGTAATGGTCAACCAAATGGATTTTGGAAATCTACTTCTTGAACTATGTCGAGTTCAGGTTAAATTTGTCATTGGTTCAATAGAGAAGATTAAACATTTACATTTATCAGTAGTACAAAAACAAATTTTGAAACTAGTAGATTTAAAGTTCTCATTCAATCAAAATGTAAACCTATTTAATTTTTCAAAATGACTTTTAAAATACTGTTGTGCATAACATTAACAGGTTTAAATATCTCAGACATTAATTGTAATTGTGGCATTACGGATTGAGATATAATGTAAATATATATTGATAAAAATGACTAAGTATCAGTACTAGTCACCCCGTGCAATAGAACATAAGATAGGAGATAAGAAATAAAAATTTATATAAATAAAACAAGGGGAAATTACTTCTTTGCCTTTGGGAGAAAACAAAGGGAAAATTTGTGCACATGAATTTTAGGAGTTCAATGCAATGGATCAGTTCTTTTAGTCTGAAAAATGGATTTTTTTTCTGATTGGTTGAAAAATGGTTTTTTAGAGAGGATATGGAATGCTACCGGTGGTTGGTTTTTGCAACATGGAAGATTTTCATTAAAAATAATATTTATCTTTCAAGAATTCCTGGTGGAAGAAATATGTTCGTAATTTCAAGTAAACATTAAAAGTTACCTTAATCAAAAGCTAGTCAATTAAAAAAATAAAAATAAATAATGCCTTCTATGGAAGATTTTCTAAGCATGTGCGAAAAGAGAGATGTGGATGGGAGATACTTTTGCTGCGCAGTTATAATCTACATACAGATTAAGAATCTGCATGCGGATTCTCGCGTCAGAGATATGAGAATGGGAGATAGTTTTGCTGCGCAGTTATAATTCGCATGCAGTTTTCGCGTTAAAGGATGGGAGGTAGTCTTGCTGCGCAGTTATAATCCACATGCAAATTTTTGCGTCAGAGGATGGGAGGTACTCTTGCTGCACGATTATAATCATTTTTGCATTGGATAGATGTGGATGGGAGGTATTTTGCTGCACATTTATAATCCGCATGCGGATTTTCGAAGAAGACGAGATAAAAAAAGTTTAAATTCCAATTCGGCTAGCTATCCACCAAAAACAGAAATTATTTGCATTCATTAATTAATAGCATTAATAAGATTGGAACAAACCCTCGCCGGAGATGTTGATTGCCGGATCTGCTGGTTGCCGAAGACTCGAACTGATCTGGGGTTGGAGCTGCTGCTGCTGGTGTCGCCGACTAGACGAGATGGAACTGCTGTCTGCTGGTCGCTGGACGAACGGGTGTTGGCGCCTAGGAAGGAGGACGGGATTGGGCGGGATTTCGATCGATTGGTCGCCGAATTGAGTTGGCGCCTAGATGTTGGCCTGTTGCGCGATTTAGGGATTACGCGTAGGCGAGATTGAGGAGGGAACCGAGAGACAAGGATTGGGCATGGGCAGGATTTTTTTTGCTTTCGAGCGGGAAAATGCCGCCTTGATGCTGACCTGTTGCGCGATTTTGGGATTAGGCGTGGGCGAAATTGAGGAGGGAAGGCAGAGAGGAGGAGGAGGACGCGTGCTGCTGCCTGGTGGTCGCCGGACGGACGCATACTGGTGCCTAGGAAGGAGGACGGGATTGGGCGGGATTTCGGTCGATCGCTGGATGGAGCTGGCACCTTGATGCTAGCCTGCTGCGGCGCAAGCGGGATTGAGGAGGGAAGCGAAAGAGGAGGCGCGGGCGGGATTTCGTTTTTCCCTTTTTGCTGTCGAGTGGGAAAATGCACCCATCCTCGTGTATGTGCAGTTTCCACCTCCTTCGCAACACGCACATACGAATAGATGGACTGGATTTACCCCGCCGAAATTAATGTCCGGATAAGCCGTCTGCACGGTAGTTTCTGTGCAGACAAAATGTACAGGATTAAATCCATATATATATATATATGGGATATGATCCAGTGCAGTCCGCTGTAAAATAGGCCCTACACATGTTAGATCGTAATAAAACTTTATACAATCATTTATCCATATAAAAATCATACTTTAAATGGTTTAGATGTTGAAAATACCACTTTAAACTTAATATTTGTATTAAACTATTTTATTACGTTGATTTTGCACCATTTTAAGATGGGGATCACACACGTTGAATTTAGATGAAAATTAATACGCTAATAAAGTGGACAATTCTAAATATAATTGGTGGGAAGGATTTCCCATTTATGATCATGTGGGGCCCATGGTGCATGGACTGCACGGTGCAATCGCATGCACCGGAACAAATCCTTATACATATATAAAGAGAGAGCTGTTCCGGTGTAGTGGCCTCAAAATGGGGCCCACATGATTATGAAATCATGATCTACTCCACCCATTGTATTTAGAATAATGTATTCTATTACCATACCAATTTTTATCTCAATCAGATATGTATATGGGCTCCATATGAAATTAGTACAAATCCAACGTAATAAAATAGTTTGATAAACGCATAAAATCAAATTAATAAATTTTTTTGATTTATATATAGATTTTAAATTCAATACCTAAACCATCAAAAAAATCATTATCATGCAAATGAAGAATCCTAACATTCTAATGCGTATTTAAATGGGTATAAGCGTTTTTTTTTTTTTTTGTAATAATTTACACATGATGATATGTATTTTAAGCAGGTAAGGCCACCCAAGACTTTTGATTCCATAGATTTTTGGTATCATGATGAAAACAAATCGGTTTAAACAATGTCGATAGGATTTTTTTTAATCATCAAGGTTGGCCCTAAACGAGGTGGCGCATTGAAATCTTCAGTGATAACAAGGTAGCATTGAGGACATATAAACTGTTCTCTTGAAGAAACTAGTGGGATTTGGTTGCGAAGCAAGTGGAACAAGGTAGACCTTATAAAACTAGTTCTGGGGTACAAAGCAACAGCACTGCGACGAAATCTATACTTTGGCCCAATCGATTGCTTGCTTCCCCTGTTTAAAGCTATGATAGTAGAACTCAAGATATTCTTTTACCTTCACCCTCCTGTACAATCTTGGCTTTCCATTCTTCTCATCAATCAATCCATCAGAAGGTTCAATCTCTTTGTCTGCATGGGGTGATAGAAAAATAACCAAAGAGATTCTATCATTCACAGAATTCGGCACTACACGGTGCACTGGGCTCTTGAAAATTCCATTGCTCATTACCTGTAAAAACAGATTCCATTTATGAGAGCAGAACCACCAACAGCATCATACTTTGGCCATGCTCATGGACTCGGTGTCAAGGAAAACACACAACAGTTCTGGGAGGTGGGGGTTGGGTGGTATGTACAACTCATTTTGCAGGCTGCTCCATACTTGCAGAGTTCACAACACAAGGATGACATATTTCTAGGGATTTTGCCTTTAAGTTTTTGCAAACATACAAACTTTTCCTGCAACCCCAGAAAAATTGTTGTAAAGATGAGAAGGAATTTTCTTTCTCCCGCTTTTTAACTAGACATTTTTCTCACTTTATCACTTTACCCCTCTGGAAAATAAGTTTGGCTTTATTTCTTTTTCAAGAAGTTGTCATGGTAGTATAAAGCTATGGCCATTGATTTTCAAGTAATATCGCTAGAAGTGACAACAAAGAGTTATTTTTTTTTAATATAAAATTGAAAAAGTCCAATAACTTCTGGTGAGATATACTACATAATCTTGAAGTTGGTATTTGTTTTCCGTAACATTATTCTGATCAGTATTAGAAAGAAATAGATTACGTACCTCCATTTGATCACCTACATTGATAATCAGAGCATGGGGAAGGGCATTGACTTTGAACCACTTGCCATCCTTGCAGACCTCAAGACCTTCAACGGTTTGATCCGGCAGGAGGATGGTGATTCCACTTCCATCAGAGTGGGGTTTGAGGCCATGGACAAGTTCAGGCCTAGAACATCTTGGGTAGTAGTTGAACCTGGCGAAAGCTGCAGCCTTGTCATCGAACTGCTTTAGGAAGTAGTCCTCTTCCAAATTCAGTAGCTTTCCCATGGCTCTCAAGGTCACTTCAATCACTTCCTTCACCTTCTTCACATATTCACTCAAGATTTCCCTGAATGAAGATGAAGCATATTTTAATTTGGTAGATAGCAGAAGATTCTAATTTGGTAGATAAAGATCATTCTGCGCAAATATTTGCAGACCACATTGAGCCATATCTCAGGCAGATACTTTTGGAAAGAGGATGAGTGAGACTACCCTCAGTGAAAAATGATATCGTTTGAAATTTGTTATGGCCCAGCTAAGTATCCCGTCATTTTTTTTAGGTGTGCATGTTGAATTAAAAGCTTTGAAATTAATATATCAATCAAACAGCTTTACCAAAAGTTGATTATGTACTTCAAATAAATGTGTTGCATGTAAATATTTGATTTGATGAAATTTAATTTTCTAGTTAAATAAATTATTCAAAATGCAATTATCAGATTTTAAACAGCTTCTAAAAACCTAAGTCACTAAAATTTGTTCATCTATTATGTGTATTTTTGCAATGGCATACATTGTAAAATCTAAACCATCGTTTGGGAATCAATGTGTAACTATTCAATTTTGAAAATGAATCCATCTTATAAAAGTTTATGGTTATGCACATCGTCCATCATTTGATTTTCTAAGGATTATGAAGACAAATATTTAAACTGATTGGCCAATGAAAGTCGTTTGAATATGTTCCTGAGCTTACATCGATATATAGGCTTCCATAAGAAATGTTGGCCAGGAATTAAATTAATACCTCAATTTGCATGGATTCTCAGGCCAAAGTGACATGTCTCTATCATCTTCTGGTAGCACCAACAGATAAAGATGGTCATTCCACTCCCTAATTTCATCTTCTGAAGCGATTTCATCATGCTTGTCCCCTTCTTTCCAAACTGCTTTCGAGAATTTTTTCTTCCTCTCTTTTGGAAGATCGAAATATTCTCTTGCTATTTTTTCCATATCTTCAATCAAAGAAGTTGGAATTCCATGACCAACTGCCTGCAAATAAAAGGCAAAATCTATTATGGTGGTTTTTTTTTATATATAATTAAGAACAAGATCCTGTCAAATTTCTTGAAATTATGATTGATCAGTTCTATACTTCCAGAAAGTGGCAATGCAATATGAAGGGAGGTTATGATAGGTCTGGAAAATATTATAGATTTGAAGTTTGTTTTAGTGCCTTATGCCTTAGCCTGAAAACAATGAATGAAGCATTTTCTGCTTTGGGCTAATCAAATCCTATCTGGCATGCAAATCTTGTGTGACCGTCATTCTTTCTGGACTTGAGATCAATTCTCTAATCCAAAAGGTGTCTCCAATTCATAAAGTGTCTGGTTCCCATTTTTTGTCACTTAAAGTTTAGCTTCAAACCCTTAATCTCAAATTAATTAATTTTTAAATCAGTTCTCTCACTGTTGATTAGCTTAGTATTTCATTGACCTAAAGTAGACAACACCTGCAGATTGGGCTCAGGCTCGAGCATGATTATTGGGCATGTTCCAATGCTTGAGGGGTTAATAAAGCTCTCCCACAAAGGCCTTAGCTGATGGGCTTTCTCTAGAAAATATTGATCCCATTCCCTTTATCTCCCCGTTTAGGTACAACCATCCGAGGCATGATTTTGTTAACTTGGGTTATTACTTAGCTCACTTCAAAAAAAAAAAAAAAAAACTTATTTTTTTTGCTTTTTCTTTATAAACTTGTTAATCTAGATGTACTTATTATATAAATCAGATATTACTATGTTTGGAGATGTATATATAATTATATATTTTTTAGATTTTTAAAATACAAGATTATTTTAGTTATTTTTAACCATTAAAAATGGATAAAATATACTTATATTTAAAAATCCAAATATATATATATTTTCAAAACGGACCCAATTCTATGTAATCAGGTCACACAAAAGCGGTTCCATATAACCTCCTCAAATTTTAATATGTTGATGCTTGATAGAAAATCCGATCCATTCATTATATTTAATATCATTTGTTTCGTTATTAAACGAAGTTTCATTGAAATCCAATATATGCATAGGCCACATTTGTACAAAAATTTGTACATTTATGTGCAAATTAGGAAAAATGTTTAGATTCATTCATATATGTATTAAAATGTAGTAATACTTTATAGAATTATTTATCTATATAACAATGATATTTTATATAATTTAGATGTTGAAAATACTACTTAAAAATTAATATTTAGCATTAAATTATTTATTAAGTTAATTTTACACGTTTGGAATCAGATCCCAAGTGTCAGAAGTGAAAAAAATTTTGAAATCATTTTTTTGCACCTAAGTGCACTAAATATTGACCTAAAAAATTTTTAATTGAAAATTTTAGTTTGAAAGTTTTTAGTGTTTAACAAGCACCCCCATGGTACCTTTTTTGGCCCATTTAGGCCAAGTTCATTCATAGATTGTGTCACTATTTGTAAGACGACATCCATCCACTGCATTAAGGGTATGGTGTGGCATTGTTAGTATAATTTAATTTATCCGTCAAGCTAAAAGAGGATAAAATAATTTTATTAGAGATATTATCCATTTCATCAGAGAAAATTATCGGTAAAATAAAAATTTTAGAAAATAAAAAAGAAAATAATATTAAAAGCATAATGTAAATATCTAGTCATAAAAATATTATTGAATGACACATAGACATACAGATGATGTAACTCAGGATTTTTATATCGTATATCATCTCTTGAATTAATCTCTAAATTTAGTGCAATAACATATATAAGACTACTATATCATACATTAGCCCACCTAAAAGCATAATTTTATAAAATATAATTTTAAAAGACTAAAAATTATATTGCAATATGGGTTTCATTGTGTTCATCTTTTCAAGTAAATAAGGAATTAAATTCTTTTAATAATTTTATATTAAACATATAAGTTTGATAATGATGCTGCACAGCTGGTTGTAACTTAGGTAAGTAACTAACTATAAGTATTTTATATTTTTAAAGATTTTCTTTCGTTTTTTTAAATTTTATGTGGGTCCAAGCATATTTAGTTCATATACCAAAGTTTACCCATTTTGAATTATTCTACATTTTTTTACCAATTTTTTAAAATAAAAAATTTTTCATTTATCATGAGCGAGAAAGGTTGGTAAAAATTGTTAATTTTTTAACATTTCTAAAGAAGATACATACAAATTTGAAACTAAAAAACTTAGTATATGAACAAAATATATTTGGGCCAACATAGAAAATGAAAAGAAAACAAAACAAAAGAAAATATTCAAAAAAGAAAAAGAAAATTACAAAGTTGTCAATTAAGGATATGTTTGTTTTTAACGAAAACTTTTCAAAATAAATTTTTTAATCTAAAACTTTTCACTTTTTATAATTATCGTATTTTAAAATTATTTCTTCAGATCTTTTTATACAACTATCCTATTTTTTAATTATTTCTATACAACTATTCATATTACTAACTTATATATTTTAACTTTATTCTATTTATACTTCATCATTAACTCGATACGGTTTTTCAAACACACTCCAGAAAACTTACAACCGGAAGTATAATACCATTATCCAAAAACTTATGATTTGGATAATAATTATCGAATATAATTAGCTGCCGGCCTGCCGCATGTGCACCAAGATTCGTGCATAGCTAGAGCGCCACAATAAACATTTCTTCCCAAACTCAGCTCTGCCATCGTCTATCCTCATGATTCTTGGCTGATTTCCGCCCGATAAAATTGATTTCTAATCCGATAAAATTGACTTCCCACAAATAATATCGAAATTATGGATTCCTGTTTAGATTTTCATCGCATGCATGGAAAAAGGATATTATCGGCGATATTATATATTCGCAGATTTGTCAATACGGAAAAAAAAAAAAAAAACTGGGCCTAATTCGTTCATAGATTGTGTTACTAGTCTCTTAAATTGGCATTCCATCCACTGCATCAAAGGTAGGGTGTGGTTACCTGAAATAAACCCCATGATTTGAGAGCAGACGCAAGCTTCTCCATCTCGCCCATTCTTGAACCTCCATCTGATGAGAAGAGCAACTCAAGATCAACGGCTGGAATTGGACTTGTAGGAGGAGAAGCATCAATAGGTATCTCCTTATTTTGTCTCCGTATGAATGGTCGGGGTGGATCGGTTCCTTCTCTGGAGAGCTCTTGAACAGACATCATCGTCGCGCCGCCGTCAGCGGCCATTATCAGATGTCTCAGATGAACGTGTCAACCTGAGAGGAGAAGCTGGAAGTTGGGTCAGGTGATAGCTGGGAAACCAAATCCCTCGTCTCATATTAGTAATACCAGGGTCCTCTTAGGCGGGCTTAAGTAAAGCCTGGCCTAAAAAATATATTTAAAGTATTTTTTCTTTAAAGATATATTAAATTAATTATATTGAATTTATAAACTATCTTTTATCATTCTTAGAAAATTTTAAGTATTTTTAAAAGATTTTTAACACAATGGCATTCTTGTAATTTTTTAAAATTTTCCATCACCAGATAATTACAACAATGCCGCTCTGTTTAAAAATCTTTAAAAAATACTTAAAATATTTAAAAATTGTAAAACTTAGTTTATAAATTCAATGCATCTATCTTAACACGTTTGTAAAGATAAATTTGAAAAAAATACTGAAAAATATGTTTTTGAGGTCAGCCTAAGTTAATCATCTTCTGTTATTTTGATATTTTAACTAAACTGCAAAAGAAAAAACAATAAAAAAAAACATGTTAGCTTTATTGGATTTTTTTTTACTATTGATTTAGGGTATGTTTGGTAACCATGATTTAGGTGGGATTCTTAGATGAGTGAGAAATGAAAAAGGGAAGGTAAAAAATGGGAGAAGAAACATTTTAGGATTTGTATGATTAATATAAAATGATAGAGGTAAAGTTAAAATAAATAAAATAGTTTAAAGCAAAAATAAATAAACTATAGAGATAAAGTTGGAAAAATAAAATTGTTGAATTATTAAAAAATTAGTTAGAAAAATGTGGAGTCGGTGCGTTTCCTATGGAATCCCATGAAATCTCACGTATATACATTATCAAACAACCCCTTAGTGCATAAAGTGAGTTTGTCATCATTTATAAACTAACAAATACTAAGAGACAGCTTAGGGCTTCCTTCAACGGAAATTTTATTTATTTTTTGGTGATCTGTTAAGTGTTTATTTGGCCCCATTGCAAAATCTTGATAACGACACTTTGAGTCTGTTTGTGACGAAGAGGTCATTGTACTTTTTCGGAACGGGGGATCATAATGAAAAGGTTTTGAAGTAGTAAAATAACACATCAATTTTATATGGTCACAATTTTTTAATTTAGAAAGAGTTACGGGAGTCACAATACCTCAACAAAAAAAACATTTTTCGACTCGGTCGACGTAGCAAATGGTGTGAAACTTAGTTAAGAGCGTTTTTATGTCCGAATTCATTGTTTGTGCATGAATAAGGGTCATAGAGGTTTTATGTGATTTTATTTACTATTTATGTTTACAATAAATTGCAAGTTTTTATTATTTCTGATAAAACACACATAAATGGACTTTTTGTATTTTTTCTTACATGTGGACCATTAGTGTTGAGTTTGCTTTTTCTCTCCAATAAAGTCATATTCATTCTCCTTATTTTACATAGACCTTGAAGGCTTGAATAATATCCTAAAGATTTTTTTTATAAAAAAAATTGTTTTTGAATTTCGCGCTACTTCAGTTTGGCCTAGTAGTGTAAATATTGTGTTGTGTGCATTATCCGAAAAGTGTCGATTTATAGCTTAAGGTTTCCATGCCTCTAGGAGTTTTTAACAAAAATCCTTCAGGTTTAATAGATCAACTCTACTAAACTTTTTCAAAAAATGGAGTACTCTCATGCTTTTTATAATAATAATAATAATAATAATAAGTGGGGTCGAACACACCCTTATTTTTTTTATGCAAAAGTTAAGAGTCTATTTGGATGAGAATGTAATAATGCGTATTAGAATGAAAAAAATAATATTAAAAATCTAAAAATTTTATTAGAATTTAAAAAAGCTATATTCGGAATTGAAATAAGCATTCAACGATCTTAGATCTTCTGAAAGGCTCTCTAAATGTACACACGTAATTTGGGCTATGCACAAAAGTTAGAATTTAAGCTTTTAGGTGTAAAAAAAAAGGAACGCAATCCTATGCACCCGGGTGCATTCAGCCTCAATGCACCCACCCGGGTGTACTACACCTATTTTTTTTATTTTTTTTTGAAAATTTTTTTACACAAAGGTTAATATAGGTTTATTTAACATATGTATCAATTTTTACTATTTTTGGAGACTTTTAGATATTTTTTTTAGATTTT
>JAXCLR010000092.1:23301083-23311579 GCA_035584095.1 Annona squamosa
AAAAATTGATACATATGTTAAATAAACCTATATTAACAGCTTCATGAAAAAAATTTCAAAAAAAATAAAAAAAAATAAGTGTAGTACACTCGGGTGCATTGAGGCTGAATGCACCCAGGTACATAGGATTGCGCTCCGTAAAAAAAGCCTTAAAAGGATTTTTTCAAATTCAAGCAAAACACTCCAGCACACACTTTTCGAGGACCAAAATTCTCGGCTTTTTTTATATAACAATTTGTGCGTTAAGCTAAAAAGCTAAAAATTAAAACATCTCTTTTTGCTAGGATTCATGGATTTCTGACATTGAGTTCAATCTCCCTAAAATTAAAAATGCTTTGTCACCCATTAGATGCCTAAGAAACTAACGTGGTATGTACATAGTAGTCTTTGTTTTATGATTATATTTACATACATCTCAACACATATTACATTGAAATTCTGAGACATTCTTACAAATAGGGAGATACATAACTCCACCAAAGAAATTTGGAGACACAGCTCCACCAAAGAATTAGGAAGACACAGCTTCTACTAAGCCAAAGGGAGACCACAGCTCTCACAACATTTTCCGGGCCGAAATCCCAATAGGTACATAGTAGTCTTAAGTGGGAGGTTTAAAGTTCAACCCTAAAGTATACTTCTGTCCCATGCCTATCATCCAAGCTAGGTAACACAATAAAAAGTGCTTTTAGTGCCCTCATGCGTGTTAGATTAACACAACTAAGAAAGCCTCAATGCCAAACCCAACTGTTGAATTCATGGGTTTCCTTAAGCTTCGTAACTATGCTTAATTGTGGGTCTCGGCATTTTCCAAAATAAGCCCCCGGAGTTTTCACTTCGGCAAAATAAACCTATGGTATTGGGTCTCATGAATATATAGTGTTAAATTTTTAAAAAAACACAAAGTACTTTAAGACAATTGAAAATATAAGCATGTCATATTCATGTTTTACACAAATTTGAAATTTATGGTGTGTTTTTGTAAAATACCAAAACACAATTCCAAAATGCAAGTACGCACATTTACCATGCCCATTTTATAGAGAGAAGTGCTTAGCCAGCCCCTCTAGAGTCGTCGGTGGATGATAAAAATAGCATGTTAGAACCTGCGTGCCCCAGCGATTTTGAAAAAAATCAACAGCTCAACCATTTGCCCCCACTCCTTTCGTCTTACCCCTCTTCCTCACGCCCTCTCTTCGTCTCTTCCTTTAGCCCTATTTGCCCTTGATCTTCACTCGCGCTCTCTCTCTATCTTCCTTCCCTCACCACTTTCATTCCTCTCCCAACTCTTTTGGATGTGTTTAGGAAGTGATATTTAAAAATTTTTGATGTAAAACTTTTTAAAATGAAAGAAAATAATATGATTGAATAAGAGTAATAATAAGAAATAAATAGAATAAAATTAAAATAGATAAGTTAGTTACAATGATAGTTGTGTAGAAATGATTGAAATATGGTATTTTATATAGGAAAATGTGAAGAAATAATAAAAATAAGTAGTTGTGAAGAGTGAAAAGTTTTAGAGTGTGTTTGACAAATAATAAAAAATGTCAAGTTAAAACTTTTCAATCTTTATGATTATTCTATTTTTTAATCATTTTTTTACATTTTTCTATACAACTACTATACTTTTTAATTATTCTTATATAACTAATTTATCTATTTTAACTTTATTTTCTTTACTTCTTATCATTACTCATACTATATCACATTCTTTTCTTTCAATTTAATAATTTTTATATCAAAAACTTTTCGTGTAAAAGTTCTATAACTTTCTAAACACATCCTTAGATTGAAAAGTGTTCTTGAAAAACAAAGCACCCTTCATGAATCTTGCCCCTTACCCTACAAAGTGGACAGACATCCACCACCGATTTGGTCTTCCTTGAAATTGATAGCTCCTTTAGTGCAAATGGATGCATTGATTCTAGTTGGAGATCCAAGGGAGTCACACTCTCTCAAATGCTCGAGATGGCATGCCCAAATCCTGCCTTCTGTTGCCATTACATGACATTGCCACAAAAGTCATAAAGACAGTGATATTACCTTAGCCGGAAATCAAGCCATGCATCGCATGTTCGATCATCGATATTTGAGGCTTATTTTCTTGTATTGCCACTTACAATAGTTTCATATTTTTGGGGCTGTTTTGGAACAACAAAAACTCATGTGTTATTTTAAACTTTTCAAAGCTTATACGAAAAAGAAAAAACCTATCTTGTCATCTTAACGACAGGTGCTGCTGCTAGTACGGCCGTCAGAAGCCATTGTTGACCTCAGGACAACCACTCCTTGCATTTTGAACCTATTAAAAAAGAATGGAAATCATAGACTGGTCAATAATATGTGTTTATGTGCAGGGGAGAATGCCTTTGATTGCTTTTATCAAATACAAGTAGAGGGTATGAAGCCAAATTTGGAACAACATGTCATGAATACCATGTAATGGTTGTAGTTTAGTCCATATGGGAATTTCTGTTTGTAATAGTTAGAATTGTTGATATGAAAATTGTAAAATTTTTTGCTTCATTTTGTAATAGACAACAGATCTACACATGTTTAAACAAATTTTGTATTTCGATTCCTATATGAATTCAAGAATATGATGTTTCTTAGCATTGTATTTTAGCTCAAAATAATAGCGATTGTAAGCATGATTTAGACAATGCTAGAGAAGAATGCGCATTTTTCATCTCTAAGCTTGATGCTACATTGACATCTTGCAAAAAGAGATGGAATATGCAAAGATATCTGAAATGAACAAGGTGAGAATTGTGATAATTAAGGTGGATGGTGCAAAAGATACACTCCATAAAGTAGCAAAAGAAGGGAGTTCTCTTGAAATTTTGGTGGGTCCACCGAAGAAAGAGCACTTAGAATAGAAGGGGAAGGAAATGAAAGCGAAATCTATTATAGGCAACCTGCATGTCAAACTCCAAAAAATAAAATAGAGCTTGAAGAACTCTTTTCAGGTGAGCCACAAGCAAGAAATACATCTAGGGTGTGTTTGGGAAGTGAAAAATTTTTAAATGAAAAATTGAAATGAGAGAAAAATGATGTGATATAATAGGGGGAACGATAATGAATAAATATAAGAAAAGTAAAATAGATAGGTTTTGCATGAGTGGTTGTGTAAAAATGATTGAAAAATAAATTAATTTGTATAAAAAGATGTAAAAAAATTTAAAAAATAGAATAATTATAAAGCATACAAATTTTAGATTAAAAACTTTTGGTTAAAAACATTTATTGAAAAACAAACACACCCCTAATGAATTGATGGCAACTCCACAGCAGCTTTCAATAGAATCAGCTGATACTAGAAAGAAAACTGAAGCACTTAAAGAGAAATGCAAAAGAATTGAGAAAAGAACCCGAAACAACCTGATTTCGAGGGTGGGAGAGCTCGATTCAAATGAAAGAGAGGGGGCTACGACCATTTTCCATCTTCCAATTTTTCACCTAGACAATGCCATATTTTGCCTTTTATTTTTTGCAAAAACGTCAGATGCAAATGGACTGAAATGTAAAAGTGAATGCGGGCGAAATGCCCAGGCGAAGATCACAGCTCTTTTATTAAAAACTCACAATAGTTTTCTCACTTTCTAAATGTTATTTCTAGCTGTTGGACATGCATGTAGCAGTGTAGCTAGGTTGTTTAGATGTTTAAATTTGTTAACTCATTACTGTAGCACCCTATTTGCAAATGGCACTCCGTTGAGTTGAGGTAATCTTCTCAACCTCAAAAGCTAAAAATAAAAATAAATGTGCATATGTATGAATATGGATGTTATGATCTAAAAGGAGAAAATTATATTCTAAGTATACGCAAATCTTGTGAACATGATAATGCTAAAAGATAAAATAAAATAAAGAGCGTAAAAATAAAAAAAGAGCCGCCGTTGATCTTTTTGAGAAGGTTAGAAATCAATTATTTTATTGAAATTGTAAACCAAGAAATCAATTATTTTATTGAAATTATAAAGGCATTGGTACTATAAAGAATGGGTTCCGGTCTGTGATCAACTAATGTGGATGGCAACTTCATTTTTGAATCATAGATGGTTGAACAGTTACACTACATAGACTACAAAAAAAATAATAATAATAGAAACTGCTACTGGAAAAATATCTAGACTAGTCTGGATAGCTGGATATCTGGGCTGAAAATTGGTCAGGAGGAAGAGTATGGCTATGGTGCCACTGCCTTGAGGAGCTCTCTTCCAGTCTATAGCCGAAGGTTTTGCCTTGGGTGACTTTGTCCGAGTTTCCTACTCTGGAGAATGCCTCTTTTTACGGGCATTTGATTGCTGATGTGGAAACTTTTCATTAGTTGAGCGTAGACAGGCTTTAGCATGTGATGGATATTTTGGTTGTGTTTAATCAGAGAAAAAAAATTTTAAGGTAAAAGTAATAATAAGGTGTAAGGAGAATAAAGTTAAAATACATAGATTAATTGTATGAGTAATTATATAAAAATAATTGAAAAGTTGAAAAATGTGAAATAATAGTTAAAAAATAAAATAATTATGAAAAGTTAGAAATATTACATTAAAAGGTTTTTCATGGTTATTTTTTGTATTCAACCAAACACACGCTTTTGTGTTTGTTGAAGGTTTCGTTCTTACTTCTCAGTCCGTCGAACGCATGTTGGATATTGTTAGGCTTTCCCTTACTTCGTCTCTAAGTATTTTGCCTGGTGCTCAAGCAACTGAGTTGAACGGTGGAGATTGCTGCCACGGATAGCATCCTCGAGTGACATGACTGCTGGCGTCTTCAAAGCAAGGAGCGGCGCTGGTTCCATTTTGTTACTAATCTTCATTGAATGCTCAGAAGAAACCAAGTAATGACAGCAATTGTTGAAGCTTACTGACGGTGGGTGGATTTGAATTTTTCCATAGGCTCCAATGTTGATGAAAGATGATGCGTCTTATTGGCCAAAATAGAAGGGATTTTCCTTAGCAATTCGACCATCAAATGCATAGCTATGAGTTGGACTAGAGCAGACGTAGTGAGGCATGCAGATTCGGTGCTGCTCATCTCTTGATTGCCTGCAATTGTTGATGAGAAATCCATGAAAACCACAAAATGGCAACACGGTTTGGGGCAGATGAGTCTTGATTATGATGCTCCGGCGATGTAATGTAATTGGTGTATATGCACCTCTTGTTTGAATAATCTTAGTCTTTAAGATCCATGTGATCATATCTCATTAATCTTGTAATAAATTCCCACATATAAAACAAACCTGATGATAAGCCTTTAAAACATACATGTGATCTTCAATATCTCCCCTTTCATGCGATAGGTCTTACATCAGTTGTGGCCTGAACTGACTCAAAAATAGGATGTCAACAATTACCCAACTTGTGTATTCTGAAAAGTGTATCGATATAACCTATTTATACCCCATCAGGTAAAGGTTTTAAAAGTTTTTTTTGACTAGGATTTTACATGTTATGAATAATTGACCTTCTAATTAAGAATATAGAACTAGAAATTGGTATTCTAAATTCAAATGACTCATCAACATTACAAGTCATTTGTTGGTTTTGTATTTATGACAAGTAATGATTCAATACAATCAATTCTAGAAATCTTTATACAGTCATCTATTTCTTATTGCAAAATATTTTTTTTCAAATCTAATTTATTTATCATATTTACTTTTTAATTTATGATTTCAACAATTACATATGAAATCTTTATATGTTGTATACTATACTTTTTAAACAAATTAATAATTTTGCATCCGCTCTCAACAGATGCCATTTTTTACAAAGTATAAATTTCTAATGAAAATTGTTTTTGATAGTATGATAAGAAAAACTATGCTCAATAACATAAATGGTTTGGATTTCGAAAAAAGTTTAAAATAAAAAATTTAGTTGTATGGGTAATTGTGTAGAAATGATTGAAAAATATGGTAATTGTATAAGAAGATATGAAAAAAAGATTAAAAAATAAGGTAATTGTAGAAAGTGAAAATTTTTAAATTGAAAAAATTTTGTTAAAAAGTTTTATGCTAATCAAACACACCCTAGATCTTTTTATACTAAGTACCTTATAATTAGAGATGTGATTTTATAAATGAGCAGTAAACTATATCGTACTTATGAGTAAAAAAATAGAACATTAAAATCATATAAAGAGAAAATATTAAAAAAATTATATAAAGAGGAAGTTGATAGTATCCAAAAGGTAAGTTGAGAACTATTAATAAAATGAATAAAAAAGAATTGAATTATATCTCTAAAAATATAATTTATTATGATAAAATTATAATGGGGCTATTTGCATTTACTTCTCTATAATTTTATAATTTTGGGATGAGTAATCACACTTGTGATGAATTTTACTAAAACATCCTCACTTATAACCTTTTTAGCTAAGTTATCCCGGCTATAAATTTTCATTAAGATTTATTAATCTTGGTTAGTTAACTATGCTTAGCTTTTTATAAGATAATAATTATGAATTTAGAATGGATGAGGAAGGGAGTAAGATGCAGGATGGAAAAAGTGTCTCTATATATTAAAAATGAGAAAATTTGTATTTAAATTGAAAAAGATAGTATTGAAAATTAAGATGTGCGGAGAATAACATCCACAAAAGAAAGGAGATAGAGATTTATATGGTTCAATTTAACTTACTCCATGGAGATAAATCCTATTCAATCATGCTCTTAGAGTTACTGGGTTCTACTATTTATAACTATTTATAAAATTTTACATAAATTATACAATGCACCAACTTACTCAATTTTGCAAGATATGCCTATATTGTCAACGATCCCCCTCAAGTTGATGAGTAAATATCTATGAAATTCAGTTTCTCCAATATTTATTCAAGCATCTTCTTGATAATGCTCTAGTAAAAATGTCTACAAGTTGATCAAAGGTTTTCATGTATGGAGTTTCAATAATCTTTGCTTGAACTTTGTCTAAAACATAATCATAATCAATTTTTTATATGTTTGGTTCTTTCATAAAAATTTGGATTTGATTTTATTTGTACTGCTGCTTGATTATCATAAAATAATTTCTTTCACTGTTGTGTGTTAAAGCCCATTTCCTGGAAAATAGATTTCAACTAAATTAGTTCACTTGTCGTAGAAGTCATAACCCTATACTCTGCCTCAGCACTTGATCTAGTCATAACACTTTTTTTTTTACTTTTTCACATTATAAGATTTCCACGAACAAAGGTGCAGTATCTTGTTGTTGATTTTTTACCATTTAGGTTTTCTGCCCATCTGCATCTGTATGTCTAAGAATTTCTATACAAAGATAAACATTAATATGATCATGTGGTTTCATCTATTTTCTTTTACCTAGACATGATTTCAAATAACAAAGAATGCGACCCACCTTTCTTATATGCTTTGGAGAATGCATAAACTGACTAATAAGACTCATTGCATATGAAAGATCTGGTTTAGTGATAGTAAGATATATTCATTTTTCTACAAGTCTTTAAAACCTTCTAGGATTTTCTAAAGACTCACTTGCTTTGATAAATGTAGCAGTATAGGAGTATCAACTAGTTTTGCTTCCAATTTTTTAGTTTTCTTCAAAGATTTAGAGTATATTTTCTTTGACACGATATTAGACCTTTCTTAGAGTAAGTAATTTTAATTCTCCAAAAATATTTACCCTTGCCTAGATCTTTCATATTAACTTTTGTGTTGAATATCTTTTGAAATCTAAAATTTTAACATTGGCATTCCCAATAATAATTATTTTATCAACACAATTAAAACAACTACTATTTCAAGATTATTTTTTTTTTTACAAATATTTAAGAATCTGAGGTATACTTGACATAACTCATGTACAATTTTTATCAAAGACTTTAAGTTCCTCTTCGATAACAATTTTCCATCTTGAGATGTTAATAGCTTCTTGAAAAATTTGTCAGATCTTTTTGAGAATCAATGCTAGTTAAGAAAGCAAAGTGACTAAGCGAAATATTATTATAACATATATAATCTTGAATAGGAAAAGCAGTATAGTAAGTATAAAAATCTTGTAGTCTCAAAAGTAGTCTTGAAATTCACAAAGACTTGAGAGGAAGGGCCACAGTCTTTTGGAAATTCTTCTTCTCTCGCAATTGGTCTCTTCATAATATCCTTCCCTTGCAATTGACTATGATATTGCTATATCATTACTTTCGTTAGCTTTTAATGACAATGGTTTAAGGAAAAATTTTCACTTAAGATTCTCCCCCTAAATTTGATATCATGTTCAAAAGAAAGGTCGATTCTCAACAAATAAAATATCACTCAAGATAAACAACTTTTTTTATAACGGGGCATGATTTTGTATCCTTTTTTAGTAGAAGAATAACAAAGAAAGATACATCTTTTTACATGAGAATCAAGTTTATCATTATTTTGAATATGCACATAATAACGACAATCAAAGACATAAAAATGACAAACACCATGTTTTCTAGTGAGAACAGCGTCAAACCAATAATATTTGGGGAATGCATTTGAAACAACAACCCCTAGTTACTTCTAGTATATGTCCATTTTTTGTTTTAAGAATCCTATTTTGTTGGGGTGTACAGACACATGAGATTTGGTGAACAATTCTAGGGGTTGAAAGATAAGAAGAAAAGAAGTGATAGACATATTCAGTGTCATTGTCAATTCTCAATACCTTTAGTAGAATACCAAATTCTTTTAAAACTATTTTATAGAAATCTTGAAAAACATGCAAAACATCAATTTTGGATTTCTACAAGTATATCTGGGTGGAGTGAGACTTATCATCAATAAATTTAACAAAATATTTATAACACTCTCAAGAGTCAATTAGAGTAGGTCCCCAAACATCTGAATGAACTAACTCAATGGATTTATTTAAAAAATTAGAATATTTTTGAAATGATAGTCTATGTTGTTTAGAAAAACGACAAATTTTACATTCATAAACTAAAATAGAAGTATCAAAAGTGTGCAATGTTTTATTAGATGGGTGTCTCAATCTCCTCCGATGCCACGGTAATAAGATATCTATATTTTTCCTCTAATAAATGCCTTTTTTGTATTATCCAAAACATAGAGACCTTGCTAAATTTTCCTTAACCAATCTTCATCCCCATAGCCCTGTTCTGAATAATCATGGAGTTAAGAGAGAAAACAACATTGTAATTTAATTTATTAGTAATCTTGTTGATAGATAATAAGTTAGAAGTTAATGATGGATCAAAGAAAATTTCAGAAGCAGACGATAGTAATCGAGTTTTTCCAATGCTTTGCATGAAAATTTTTTGTCCATTAGCAATAGTGATTGGAGATAGCAGTGGTTCATAGTAGACTTTAGTTAAACAATTAATGTTGTCACTCACATGATCAATGACATTAAAATCTATCGCCCAATCATCTTTGTGAAAGAGAAATAAATGATGTGGAAGAATTCTGAGTAGAATTAGAAGCATCAGTCACAGCATTGTCCTTCATAAGAATCTAGAGTTATTTTGCAAGACTTTTTATTGCAATTTTAAAAAAAATGAGTGTTGACTTGGGCTGCTATTTTGTTATCAAACTCTTTTCCTTAAGAGACCTTAAATGAGGATAGAAGACCTAGCAATAGTCTTTAATATGCCCTATTTTGTTATAATGATCACAGTGGGGAAGATTTTCTCTGTCCCATCCTCCTCCTCCGTACTGAGTTGGTCCTTTAAAGGTAGATCTAATAGCATGACTTTCAGTTTTTGTTATATTTTCTTATTTCATTATTCATCTTCTCGTTTTTTTAATCTTTGGATAATAGCACAAACATTAGAAAATGAAAAAAGTGATGGACTCATTAATATTTGTCTATTGAGATCTTCATATTTTGGTTTTAAGCCAGTTAATAGCTGAAAATTTTTATCTTGTTCTTCTCTATTTAAATAATTTTCTACCTATTCAACTGAGGGGATAGTATTGTATTAGTTCATCTCATTGCTTCTTCATAAAATCCAAATACTCAACAAAAGATTGATCTAATTATTGCCCTCACTAGCAATTTCTTGTTGTAATTCAAAAATTCTAAAGGCATTGTTTTCTTGAACATATCTCTTTGAGAGAATCTCACAAATTTTTAGTAATTTATGAATAAGTAAAATTTTTTTATATTTGTGATTCTATAGAATTAAATAATCATGTTATAACTATCCATAGCCAACCATTCTTCAAAATCAATCTTCCAGTTTGGGAAGTGTAATTTTATCATTAATATACCAAAGCTCTGATTCCCCACTGAGAGCAAAGACAGCGGCTCTCATCCAGAAATTCTTCCATTCAAAGATACGATAGTTAACTTTATATTAATATCATTGTCACCCAAGAAAGTAGGAGCCCAATTCAGTGCACTCGGGTGCATTCAGCCTCAACGCACCCGGGTGCACTACACCTATTTTTTTTTATTTTTTTTGAAAATTTTTGTATACAATGGTTAATCTATATTTATTTAACATATGTATCAATTTTTACTATTTTTGGA
>JAXCLR010000092.1:23311679-23325380 GCA_035584095.1 Annona squamosa
AGTGGCATTTTCGGTAATTTAAAATTACGAAAAATGCCACTGATTTTAAAAAATCTAAAACAAATATCTAAAAATCTTTAAAAATAGTAAAAATTGATACATATGTTAAATAAACCTATATTAACAGCTTCATGAAAAAAAATTTAAAAAAAAAATAAAAAAAATAGGTGCAGTGCACCCGGGTGCGTTGAGGCTAAATGCACCGGGTGCACTGAATTGGGCTCCAAAAAAGTAGCCACTTATAGGATTAAAAATAGTTGGCAGGATAGAGACTGGAGCTGCAAAATCAGTATTTTGCAAATTCACAAAAGCATAGCAGTGTTCTGTGCAACCGAGTGATGAAAACACCGGCATGGGAAGAAATCCACCAAGCAGTCGGCAGGCCTATCGCTTGATATCCAGTCGGTGGAGACAAATCTCAAAACAGAGTTCCAACAACAGATTTCGACGGCCTGCAGCAGATTGGAGCACGTCAATTGTGGGTGGCGTGCAGGCTTCCGTGAGGAGAAGGAATTTTAGGACGACCCGAAAAGGAATTCAAGTGCGATAATTGAGGCAGGCAACAGGTCTGTCAGGATTTTTGATTTTTCACGTCACAGCCTAGAATTTGTGCGTTTGAAACAGTCTGAAAATTGTATAGACCTTGTGTGTAGATTGCTGCGTTAAAAAAATATTTCAGCAGGCAAGCGGCTTGCGATCAGCAGCAGAAATTTGTGGCAGTGGCTTGCGATGAGCGGCAGAAATTGTGGCGTAACCACAGCGCAGCAGCAGAACTTTTGGCGGCTGACTTTTTGGCACCGACTTACGACGGTGTCAGAAGGTGCGTTCACCGGCAACAGCTGTGGAGGACGTGATCTGCCGCCAACTCAAAGAAAACCGACATAAACGCAACTTGTCTCTTAGAGTACGTGGGATTTTAGGACGGGGCTCAAAATTTTAAAAAATAAAATATTTTAAAAAGTATGTAATTGCTATGAAAAGATAAAATTAAATTGAAATGAATAATTTGACGAAGATAATTGATAAGAAAAATAATTAAAATAAAAAGTCAAAGTCAAAGTCAAAAAAATAATTATTTTGAGAAAATAAGCGCCTTGGAAAATGTGCCGCGTGCCATGTCGCGGAATCCCACAGAGGCACTTACCAAACAACTAGCAAAACAAAATATGGCGGTGTGGATGAAAGCCAGTGAAGATAGTGCAAGATGCACCAAAACAAGCAGCAACGTGCATTCGAGAAAAAATCTCAAGCGACCTAGTGCGGATGAAAGGGACTCCAGTCCTGTGCTCCCGGTGCGGCAGTGCTCCCCGGTACATATACATATTTTTTTTATTTTTTTGAAATTTTTTTTATAAAATTGTTAGCCTAAATGTATTTAATCTGTATGTAAATTTTTATCATTTTTGAAGTATTTTAAATATTTTTTTTATTTTTTGAAAATCAGTACTATTTTTAAAAATAAAAAATAAATATCTAAAATACTTCAAAAATGGTAAAAATTGATACATACGTTAAATACACATGGGCTAACAAGTTTATGAAAAATTTTTCAAAAATAAATAAAAAAAAAATGTATATGCGCCTGGGAGCATACAACACTGCATGCTCCTGAGAGCATAGGATTGAAGTCCGGATAAAAGCTAGTGAAGATGGTGTTGCATGCTCCCGGGAGCATAGGATTGAAGTCCAAATGAAAGCGAATGAAGATAGTGCAAGATGCACCAAAACAAGCAACAACGTGGATTCGAGAAAAAAATCTCAATGCTAAGGTCGCTTGATTATTTGCTAATATTATGTTGAGAATAAAAAAATCTCAATGCTAAGGTCGCTTGATTATTTGCTAATACTATGTTGAGAATAACATGCATAAAGAAAGGAGACAAACATTTATGTAGTTCGGTTTAACCTACTCTAAAGGTGTTAATGGATCAATTGGACAAGTTATAGCATAATCTTAATCTTAATTCATTAAAAAAATCTCAATCATAATCCGTTTATTAACCTATTTAAAAAACTTCAATATTAATTCATTTACAACTTATTTAATAAATGGGTCGACAGGTTATTAATAGGTTGTACATGTATGCTATAAATAAGTTAAAATAAAGCTAATTTAAGATTTAGTGTATTATTTATAATTGTTATGATGAATTGATTTATCCCAACAAGATATAAAAGCATGTCAAGATCTTTAAGTAATGTATATTCGACGTGCCAACATAAAAAAATATAGTAACTTGGTAAGACAAAGAAAATAGAGAAGGAAAAATAGTAATAAAGATGAGGAGGGTACCATTAGAGGCGAAGGGGAAAAGAGAGAGAGAAGAGAAAAGCGGAAATAGGGAGAGAAATGGAGAGGAAGAGATGAGGGAGTGAGATAGAAAGCGCAGGCAATAGTAGCAACAACGTTGGCAATGACAATATGGGAATGTGGAAGACATTGTAAAGTTGTAGATGAAAAGAGAAAAATATAAAATGAAAATTGGAGAAAAAGATTTAGAATTTAAGAAATGGATATACACCACTATTAATGAGTTGTGAATGGGTTAACCGATCAAATAGGTTAAATGGGTTTAACAGGTTACTAAACAAGTCGATGAGTTGTAAAATCTCAACCCTAATATATTTATTTATTTGAATTGTTAAATGGGTTAATGAATCATAAATTATTTATTCAAAAAATCACATTGTAAACCCATTTATATATAAATTAGACGGGCAAGCTAACAAATTGACAATGACCATTAACATCCTTACCCACTTCACGGAGGTAAATTCCATTTTATCATGCTCTTAGGGTTGTTAGGTTCCACTATTTATAATTGTTTACAAAATTTTACATAAATTATACAATGCACCATGCCACTAACTTACTCAATTTTGCAAAACATGTCCATTTTGTCAAGAAGATGTTATTTTTTAGGAAACGTGAAAGTTCATCTTGTAAATTGTAAATAGGCAGGATTGTGCTCATGACTTTTTTTTTTTTTTTTTGGAAAAATTTCCATATATACCCATGTATTTTCCTTGAAATTCTTCTTATACCGGGTTTTCAAATATTTCTTTCATACCCCATGAATTTTACCTATAATTTCTCCTGCACCCACGTTGTTACCTTCTATTTGTTATTATTTGGATTTTTTATTTTTTATTATTTATATTATACCGACACTGCACGTGCCTCATTCATCTTTAAGTCCGGCCGGCAGCCCTGCCATTTTTGTCGCTCCCTCCATTAATTCTGTCAACTAGGAGTTATTCGCGTCAATTGTTTCGAAATCGACCATGCATGCTTCTATTTATGCCAGCGGCAAACCTAATGCAATCATTTACATCCCCTTCTCCCATAGCAACGATCTGTTGCCCTCATCTCTAAAAAATGCAGAAATCGAACTAGCACCAACACCATTGAAGTAACCAATCTCCAAAGTAGTCGTCTGCAACAGACCAGTTATCCATGTCCATGAATCCTTTCTTCCATTAATTCTAATTGCCTCCTTTTGAAATTGTCGACAAGACCACCCTTAAAATTTGGATGTTCAATCCCTAATTCCACCACCGATCCAGGAAAGAAGAGAGATTTAGCTGAAAAAATGAAATTTGAATTTAAATCTAAAAAAACGCATAATTCATCCAATTCCAAATTGCAAACCACCAGCATCTGGAAGAATGGTCATAGAAGAAATTGCAGTGCCATTTCCCATGGCGTCTGTGGACTGCATCGTTGGCGAGACCCTCGAACGGGATCGCCCCTTTCATCGCTAGTGACTTTCACCTCTTCCTTCCATCCTACATCCTCATCGTCAGCTCCGATTTTGCCTATGCCATCTTCCACCAGCCCATGATCTTCTCCTCCTTCCCTTTACCCTCTTCCACAACCACTTCTGTTTCGACAATGGCAAATCAAATCCAACCCAAAGACCCATAATCATCGCAACCCAAAGACCATTCAAATGCTAAATACAAGCATAGTTTATCCAGATTAAAAAGAAAAAAATCAAGGTAAATTTTGAAGCCACATCCATTTTGTTGATGTGAACTCGTTTCCAAGATGAAGTTAATTGATAGATTCGTACTATAAAAGTTTTCTTTTCTTTAGAAACAGCTGCGAACAGATTTGCATTCCATTTCCACCACCATATGCACCATGATGAATGGCACAAGATGCTCAATTTCTGCTCGTATCAGTTTCTCGTAAATTACTATCTGTTATTCTTCAGTTTGAAGATAAAACAGGGCGGATTGCTGCCTTGAAATCTTCATAAAATCTTTGCTCTGAGAATCTAGATGCTCGTCTCCGTGCAGCTGCGGCCATCTTGAGCCTATCTAACTCTGACATCTTCAAAACTTGGAGGATAGCATCTGCATACTCATCCAAGTCACAAGCAAGAAATCCCGTCTGTTGACCATCTTCTTCAAGAACGATATCCATTTTGGGGCCTGCTGAATTATGAGCTAGAAAATAGGAACAAAAGAGTCAAAAGAAATAGAATGTTATGATTTTTATTGGGCAATTAATAGAACACCAAGAATAAAACACCCACCAATTGGAATTGCACCAGCTGCCATGTATTCCACAACACTTATGCCAAAATGTTCATCAGTCATTGAATGGATACCAGCAATGGCGCCTCCCAATAGCTCTATCAATTTCCTGTGAAGTTTGAGAGCAAAAAATCATTGGAGAGTAGCAAGTTGACAATAGGAGAGAAGACGATTCAAAAGAATAAATAATTACGAGGGTCAAATGATTGACAAAATAGCCAGGGCATGAAATGAAAAACATGGTTTCTTGGCTGGTTTGTGCAGTTGGAGCCCCAGGGCAAGTTCCAAACAATCAATGTAACTGGATTTATGTGTATAACAAGCTCACTGCTGTCACAAATAGGAATGCAAAAAGAATCCTGACTACTTGATGGTTAAAACAGTCCTTCCTGGTGTCTGCCATTTCGACATTATTGTTTTTGGGATGACTGATAAAAACTAAAATCATACAGGAAATCAGTATTTTTCTAATCTATTCCAAGGTTACTTGATACCAATATTATCCCTAATTTATTCGTGACAACAGAGATATTACTTTTTTTGTTACAATTAATGCCAATAACTTCTACTGGAAATTTGAGGCAAACATACTGCCACAAAAGAGTTATCCATTTTGCATAACATATATACAATGAATATGCGGAAACACAATACAAACATACAACAATGAAAAGAACCATTGCAGCTAACTTTATATTACTCCCCCTGAAACCACATGAAATAGTCACAAACTCTGTGGGAACTTCAAATACATGTAAATATGTGCAGAATAGAACTGGCAAGTGGCAGCAATCACTGGCTTGTTAAGAGTGAAAGCTGTGGTTAGCCAATTGCAGCTAAGAAGATTCGAGGGTGGAGAACAGAAAGAGACCTGTACGGTACATTCTCGTGAAACTCTACATCATCTCTAATATTCAGTTCAATGGATTTATCTTTCAGTTTTTGTAATCTTGCTTGATCCTCTTTATTCCGGCAACTGCCTACAAGTTGAAGCTTTGGTCTTGGCAAGTTGTCGTCCAGTCTCTGAAGAGCTTGGGAGAATGCATGAAGCTGCAGTCCATGGGCCTGAAAAAGCAATGGAACTTGGAAAATTAACACACAAAACTGTTATAAAGAGGAGGACCACAGTGAGCACTAATTGGTAGCGCTGAAAAGGTGCCACACAACACACATGGCAACAATGCCTATATCTTAAAGATCATATGGTTTTCATCATCAAAAAACAAACAAACAAGAAGAAAAAAGAAAAAAAATATATATCATATGGTT
This sequence comes from Annona squamosa, assembly GCA_035584095.1. NCBI lineage: Eukaryota > Viridiplantae > Streptophyta > Magnoliopsida > Magnoliales > Annonaceae > Annona > Annona squamosa. Next base: position 23,317,494 of record JAXCLR010000092.1, read on the forward strand.
CACCAGGTGAGTGCATACTGCAGGCAATAAGGTTTGAGTCGGCCTTGCTCTTATGGTGAGCCAGACGCATATTGCATAGGTGAAAATGAGTGCTTCAACAAGGATACAAAAGCACAACATTCAACATGTCACTCCTTCCATCTTATGAACACATTTTACTGGATGTAGGGAAAGCAGAATCACCAGGCCTCTTTATTTACAGTCTACATTGTGACAGAAGTGTTAGTTTGACATGGACAAAAACTGCAACTGCTGGACAGAGGCCCGGTGATTCTGCCTTCTGTCCATGTTGACGCCAACGGGGACTCCTACCTTTTCTGGACGAAATTGAGCAACAGAAATGATATTCCCAGTTCCAGTTGGTCTTTCCAATGGAAGTGCCTGTTTCAAACAAATAAATTGTTAGAACAAAGTAATAATTCCATAGAAAACCAAGAATGGACTACGGACCATGTAGAGGAAGAATTCAAAGGGAAAAAGAAAAACAATATAACAAGTTCGCACAGATTGAAATAAACATCAACTATTTATGCCTTCCAAGTTTAACTCTGGCCCTCCCGCATGTAACTGAAAATAACTTCAAGGCAGGACTATCAGTATGCAGTCAGCCTACATGGTGCATATTATATCATTTACATCACGGATAAGCATGAACTCATATGTTGTGAAATCTTTCTTACCACCACCACCTATAACCTTTTATGCCTACCCCATGTCCTTCATATCTTCCAACCTGAACAAAATCCTATCAGGTTTTTGGTCCTGGCTAGGCAGTCAAAAAGGTATGCCATCTAGATCAACTTACTCCCATTTCACCTACAGGTAAAGAGTCCTCCATCAGTTTCCCCAAATATGTTTACTTCCATCTTGGGGTGCAAGCGGGTTGGTTTTGGAGTCAACCTAAACCAACCCAATTTCTCCTAACCTCAACCCAACCCAACCCATTTTCTCCACCTCCAAAACCCAACCCAACTTCAAACTAAAACAGCACCACAAGACACGGACTACATACATAATGATGCGTTTGAAAATATACCATGAGACAGACCACAACAACACCAAATTACCTACATAATGGTATATTTGAAAATATAACACGAGATTGACCACAAATAACACCAATGTTCATGTGCAATGAAAATTTAGTTTTTGCTAAATATAATTTTTATTACAAATATTTAATAATTTAGAAATTTATAAGTCCTTCATCGTCTTACTTAGTCAAAAATATTTATTCCCAATACTTTGGGGGCATATGCGATTAAAAATAAAATAAAAAATTTTGTAATTATTTTTATATAATTATTAGATGCAAAGAAAATGATTAATTACATATCATTATTTAGAGGTGGGAATCGAGGTGTGTCAACCCGTGGCCTGCCCTAGAACTGACCCATGACCCATCCTTGGCTTGGCCCATATATGAATCTTACTTTTGTTGCTTTAATTGAATTCTAATTTTTGTAGCCAAATTTTGGTTGTCCAAATTATTTTCAGTCCACTAGGTGCTGCAGTATAACAATTCAACTGCAGCATTTATGCAACGAGGTGCTAATGTAGAAGGAAATCACACCCCTAATTTATACATACGAGGTGCTAATGTACAAGCAAAGGGTGTGCTTGGGAAGTTGTAAAACTTTTGATGAAAAGTTTTTTATGTAGAAGTTGTTAAATTAGTAAAAAATGATGCGATATGGTAGGTAACGATGAGAAGTAAAGAGTGTAGAAATGATTGAAAAGTAGAGTTGTTGTATAGAAATATATGAAAAATAATTAAAAAATAGAATAGTTATGAAGAGTGAAAAGTTTTAACTTAACAACTTTTGCAAATTGTCAAACACACCCAAGATGTTATAGATGACAAAATATTAAAATAATTTACAAAAATTGACAAGATGGTATAAATGACAAAGTAATAAAATAATATTTATTTAAAATAAATTATACATGACAAAAACTCATAAATAATAAACTATATTATAATGAACTTTTTTTTATTTTTACACATATTTTAGACTAGTTTAATCATAATCTTGAACTGTAAATTTTAATTTTTTATTAAAAATATCTTATACATCATACTTTCACACCATCTTGATATTAAAATGTAGAAACTTAAATAATATTTTTTAAAAAAATTCTAAAATAATATGAATGACAAAGTACTACAATAATAAGTACTATAAATCATCACAGCTTCAAGGCATTCCAGCAGAAATTTTAAAATCACGTCACATTGACAATGCGATGCTTGTGCTGCCACCATTTGGGTTGGGTTCAACCCAAGCTGCTGCTGATTTGGGTTGATCAGGTTGGTTTGCATTCAACCCATTTTCTAAGCCAACCTGTTTTAAAATGGATTGGGCGAAATGGGTTAACCATTTAACCCAACCCCTTGCACCACTACTTCCAACAGTTCCCATCCTGTGATGAGATCATCTCAATATTTTTTTTTATTTATAGCTCATAACCTTCTACTGGCACCATGATATCACTCTCGAAAAGGAAACAACATTAATGTCCTCTTTCCTGTGGCAGTCATTACATTATATGTGAGCATGCTTGTATATTTGCTCATTCATGCAAGTGCAAGTGTGCCTGCAAGTTTGCATGTCCATGCCTGCCAGCACACCTCTGCTAGCCTGAATGCCCTGTATGCATACATCTATGCTGGGCTGAAACCAGAAATTGCAAAATAATAATAACAACAACAACAACAACAACAATAACAACAACGACGACAACGACATAATAATAATAATATTATTATTATTATTAATTTGAAAAATCCATAAAGCTAGTGATAAGCCTAAAGAAAGATGGGCGGATTCTAGATATTTTAACAGTATTTTGACAAAAAGGAACTTATAAGAATAATCAAAGTTTGCAGGCGATAAAAATATATAAATAAGGCAACTGTATGGAAGTTTGGATGTTGCAAGTGGTAGTGAACTCGTATGGCTTTACTAGATTTTTTATATGCAGCACAGTGAGGCACCAGTATATGGTACATCTTACCGGTTAATGTTTCACATGATACACGGAAGTCTGAGACATCCAACCCAATCATGAGGACCATGCTTCTGGACCAAAAAGCAGGCTGGCATATCCATGTAAGATATGAACAGCCAAAATAAATGTTGTTGAACCCCTCATTTGTTGTATTCAAAAGGCATTGACCTACACTACTCACAGGACAATTTTGAGGTGAAATATACCTGAAGAGCGCAAGTATCACAAGGAGGGTACACCCTTTTAGTACGGTCAGGGATTCTCCAGAGCTTCACAATGTGAGACCAGGTCCATGAAGAGTTCACCATAACAAGGTGTGAGCAGGAACCCACCAACCCATACATCCAGCTAAAGAATATGTAGTAGATGATCTTGCATTGGGATAGCCAGGTGCTGTCGTAGAAAAGGGAATTTAAACTGATGCTTTAGAAATGAAAACCCATGTCTAACCTTTTTTTCTTCCTTTTTGATTTACAAAACCCATATCTTGCTTAGAGTAAAATCTTGTCGGAAGCTGATGCACGATGCATCCAATCAGACATGAGACAAAGATAAAGTGAGTCACAGCAGATGAGACACATGCTCCTATCTCTTAAGTGATCAATGAAGCCATGTACCAAGTTAGGTTCTAATTGAAGCAGTCATCAAAACCAAGATTTGACATTTCAATGGTACTGAAACCAGCACTGTTTCTGGTCAAGGTTTTCTGTAGCTTGTTGTGACAAGTCACAAAAGTCCTTCATTAGCCATACGCTAGGGAACATTTTGAGTTGTAATGAGTAACACAGGAAAATAAGAATAGTACTCATTTCAATTGAAGAACCCAGACTCAGGTACATGGGTGGATGTCCATAGAAGAAAACTTCTGGCCACAAACAGCCCCCAAACAGAAAAGGAATAAAAAGACACTGTACAATGAAGATAGAGAAGCATGCCTGCCTGCAATTGAAGTGTTGTTGTTGTACATTGAACTGCGTTGACGAACACGAGAAAGCATTTCTAAGCTGATAGTTGGGTAGTGTGTATAACAAACAATTTTACACCCAAATATCCGGGCTAGAGGGTACGTGAAAGCATAGCCGCTGCTGTCAAAATAAAATAAAGGAGTGAATTTGCAAAGAGCCTCCCATGAGAGATAAACAGACCCAAAGCTTTGTCCAATCATTGTGAAATGTGGGTACATGCCTTCCTCAATCCACTTTCTTTTATACAACCGAACAACCTGACCATCAGAGTACAATACAAAAAGGAGTAAGATAACAAAACTCAAAAGAAATATAAAATACACAGCATCGCTCATAGTTATTAATCTACAGGACATTCACAAAGTATGGGAGGAAGTATGCAGTATGGACACAAGAAAACTGCAATAGGAGTGAATATCGTAGGTAATTGGTTGGGCCAAAAATCACCCCATGCCAAATATAACATTAACTGCCAATTTTTCATCCAGTATTCTCTCAGCAGGAGAGATGATGCAGAACAATCATTTTTCACGGAAATGTAAACTGTTGCACAATAAAATGCCCCTTAAACTTCTCTCCAAGTTGACTCCCAAAAGTGAGGTTGCCACTTCGGAGTAAATTATCATACAGCCTGCTGGGCCACTGAAAGATGGGAGATCAAAAGATGGACCTGTGGTTGCTTTGAGGATAAATTGAAAAATGAATCTTTTCATTCATTTGGCTCTCACTGCCAGTTGATTATGTTATGGGGCATTCCTATATTTTCTAATGGATTCCCTCTCTTTCTGTTCCTATTGCAAGATACTGAAACTGATACCAGACCAGAATATTCAGAGGAATCAATACCAGATTCCAAGGACACAATCTATTCCTAGACACACTGGTGATAACATTGCTGAAATCTCACTGTAAATTAAGAGGGTGTTTGCTTACACCAGAAACATTTCAAACTATGTTTTTTCACTCTCTACAATCACCCTATTTTTAAAAAAAATTTCACTTCTTCCTACACAACTACCCTCCTTTTCAATCATTTTTACATAACTACTCATACATCTAACCTATTTATTTTAACTTTTCTCTTTACTCCTCATTACCACTATTATATCACATCATTTTCTCTCATTTTGAAAACTTTTACACCAAAAACTTTTCATCAAAAATTTTATCACTTCCCAAACATTCCCTAAGACTAAAAAAGAAAAAAGGAACTCTGCAGTGAGATCTGTCAGGGAAGGAATTCACTATGACTGGTCATGGAAAGACAAGCATTATGCAACACGCAGATCCTTCAGAACTCCATTCTTTTGAGTTTCATATGAAGGTACATTGAACTTGCCATCAGAATCCAATTTCCACCAATTAAGACAGTGGGCCACAATGACATAATTTGGCAGATGTTGATGAGACCCGTCAGTTGACACCCTCTGTTTAAGACTGTTTTCAGAACCAAAATGGACTGGCTGTATCAACCGGTCCAACTGGAAACTTGCAATCTTCCCGATTTAAATAAGCCCAGTCTGGTTGGAAAGCAAAAAAACATTTGAACCTATTGAACCGCTGCTTCGACCGGTAAAACTGATTTCTTCTGGTCCAACCAGTAGAAGAAAGAATAAAAAAAACTTCATTCATGTGCCGAGCATCCCAATCTGTTCCATCGGTTCTAACTTCTGACAACATTAAAGGAGAGGGGAAAGATATGGAAGTGGCAGTACGGATTACAATGGCTGTTGAATCAAGGTGTATTTTCACCACTCTACTCATTAGCTCACATATTTAAAAATAAAATAAGCAACTAGGGTATTGTGTCATGTAAAAGAAAAAAAAATAAAACTACATTCCCTTTTTTCTTATACGCCTTTTAACTTATAGTCTCAGTGGCCATGAATATAAGTATTTTGTTAATATATAAGCAATTAAAAATAATTAAGTATTTATGATTTCTTAAATATGTAATGTTGACATCACTAGTTCAAACAGGTTTACTTAACCAGTTAAACTGGTTTGAACTAGAACAGTCCCATCACGGGTTTGATGACCAGTTTGATTCTGACAACATTGGTTTAAGAGGAACACGAGGCAAAGAAACTGATCAAAATTCACTAGGTTAGCTTCCCCGGCACACAAGTTGTGATGTCAACTAGACTGCATAGGAGCACATTTAAGAATATTAATGACAAGTTGTGAATATCAATAGGACTACATAGTAGTGTGTTTGAGATTATTCATGACAAGTTGTAAATCAATAAGACTACATAGGAGTTCACCAAACTTGACTTGTAGAATTCTTATTTCTCAAGTGAGCCTAGAGACTAGCACCTTCTTTCAAGAAGGTCACATATATTTATTACTCCAAAATCTTATTTGTTGCTAATAGTTATATTGCCATTCTACAGGAATTCATAAACTTCAGAGTCTAGTGCACCCAAGCCCCATACCACATGTTCCCTTATATGAAGATGGGACTAAACCAGACGAGTGCATGCTGCATAACATATGTGAATGATTCAAAGCACATGGATACTCTCATCCAGTAAAGTTTCATTGTGTGTGAGTACTTGATCCAGTGCCTGCTTGCTGTTACCTTTTTCACATGGCTTTTTCTTCATACAATTTATACAAAAGAAGTAAAGAACAGAAAAATATTACTCGACATTAACAGCAACAAGATTATAGTTCCATGTAAGTATGAAAAAAAAATTTTAAACACCAATGTGCATATAGATCAGTTACCATAATAAGCATCTTTCTAAAAGATTTCTCTAAGCCATTCAGGTTTCACTTTACAGTCGACTTAAAGGCATGTTGGAAGAATAGAAAATGTACATTGAAATACAGTCAGCAATAAGGAGGGATGTTAGGATAACGATAAGCAATTAAAGTAATGATGGAGAAATAGTCCGGATGTTGGAAGTTGGTAAAGAAGTCAAAAGTTGCATCAATTATCACTTACATTTAGACCAAATTGATCCAGCGTTCAAGTTTGCCAAAGAATCATGATCATAACAATCCGCTACTTATGAAATAAGTAGGAACAATGCATTAACATTAGCCACCAAAGATACGCATTACATCAACAAAGGTAGGGCCTCATCTATACAGGCCAAACGCTAACATTCGATATTATAGCGCCAACACTTACGTGCTCCCAGTTCAATTGTGTCACTCCAACCAGTTCTCACCTAAACCTATTTTTGCAGGATGTCTCGAAAACAAACAGCAACAGCAGAAAAAATCAAACAGCCCAAACCAAATAATTTAAAATTAAAAAAAAAATCAACACAGCCCAAAAATCCAAAAGCATCCAAGTTTTAAAGAAAGAAAAATCCACAAAATAGACCTTTTTCGGAAGCAGAATCATTGTAGGACCTACTGGTTCAAAAATGAATATTTGAAATCTGAAAAGGGAGTTCAGATAAAATCGATCAGAAGAATGTACCTGAGGTGGGCGGAGAAGCTTGACGCCAAACCGATCGAGCGCCCGAGCAGCAAGGCTCTGAGGAGAGGCATCGTCGCCGGTGTAGACGACGATATCGAGATCAGGATTCTCTTGCTGGATGGCACTGACGGCGCACCACAGGACCCGCTCTCCGCCCCCTCCGTCGTTCGTGTAGGGGTGGAAGAAAGCAACAGCTCTTTGTCTGTTCTTCCTGGCTTTGAAGATTGAAAAGGATAGGAACGACAGAAAGAGAGCAGCGAAAGAGAAAATCAGCCCAGTTAACAAAACCCAAATCCTCATCTCTATTCTCTGCGGACGTTCGGTTTTCTTCTTTTCGATCTTCCAATTCTCCGCAAAGGTTTCCGTTTCCTTTTGCCGCAGCAGCAAACTAGCATAGGGTGTGTTTGGTTGGAGGTAAAACTTTTGATGAAAAGTTTTAGAGGTAGAAGTTGTCAAATTGATAAAAAATGA
>JAXCLR010000092.1:23329515-23350742 GCA_035584095.1 Annona squamosa
TTTAATTCCTTTACCCATTGATACCCGTTCATCTGCTACTGCTGAATCCTTTGCTCAACACATTAGAGATGTTCATGTTGATATTAGAAGAAAGATCACTCTAAGCAATGAAAACTATAAGCTTACTGCAGATGCTCATAGAAGAAAATATGAATTTCATGTTGGGGATTATGTCATGGCTTGTGTACGTCCAAAAAGATATCTTAAAAATTCTTTTAAGAAATTGCATGCACGAGCCAATGGCCCCTTTCTTGTTTTAAGAAAATTGGGATCTAATGCACATAAACTTGATTTGCCTTCAGATACAGAAATTAGTTCTACTTTCAATATAGATGATTTGTTTCCTTACCGAGGTACTTTTGAGCCTCTAAGTTTATCTGCAGGAATTTCAACAGATAACAGTTCAACATCACCACATGTGCCTATACTTCCACGAGTATCATCTACTTTTTCAGATTAGATTGAGGATATCCTACAAGATAAACTTGTCACTACTGGATCGGACATTATACAAAAATTTCTTGTCAAGTGGAAAAATAAGTTTGATTCTGATGCTACATGGGTTACTGAAGATGACCTACGCCACTTGAATCAAAATATTCTTGAGCAGTATCAAAGTCAGAACTCTCTAGTAGAGAGTTTTTCGAAGCTGGGGAGAATTGATGAAAATAACAAGAGATTTTCAAATCTGTCTATTCTAGGCGCAAGAATTTTATAAAAGGGAAAGATTCCTAGGATATTTTGGAATCTGTTTAAAAAGATTTGATTTTGTTATTTTGAAAGATATTAAAAAAATTTTAGGATTTTTAGAATTTGTTTAAAAAAAAATTTGATTTTGTTATTTTTAAAAGATATCAAAAGATTCTTAGGATATTTTAGAATATGTTTTAAAAAAGATTTGATTTTGTTATTTTAGATTTCATTTGCTAAGATTATGTAGTATGTTCATCTATAAATACTGTCATTGTAAGCTCTACAGGGGCAGTTTTCTGAAATTGATAAAAGTGTTCTCTACTTCTTCTTCTACTTGTTCTTGTTCTTCTCTCCTTATTCATCTATTCTTTTTACCTTCTTTCTTCACTTCTCATCTATAGAGGTTCTTTCCTCTTTCTTCTATTTTCTTTTCTACCCGTCCTACATCAATTAGTGCATAAGCTTTTTGTAAATGTGAGATTATTAGTGATATATGGTGATTTTGATGTATGTAAATGAAACAAAAGTGTTGTGTTTCAAATGAAAACATATATTTTATCGGCAATCGATCTGTAGTGTTGTATTCATTTTTTACTAGTGTTGTTGCTAAGGGTTTAGTCTATTATTTTTTTATGGAAGCTTGACATCACTAAGCATTGGTCGTTAACTTGGGATTGATTTCTTACAAACTAATGATATTATTTATTTATAATACCCACCATATCTTATATAAAAGAATGTTGAGTCATTAAGGACTACGAGGTCCATAGGATGTGTAGAATACTGTGTATTGTAGGAGAAAAAATGGATCAAAAGGAATACATTGAGACAATCCTGGAGATGATGATAGAATTCAATTGTTTTGACTTTTTGAAACAAGACCAAGTATTGTTGAGCATAAATATTTTATTTTTGGGCATGGTCTTGGCAAAATTGGTATAGGATTCATACAAATAATAGTGAATAGTTTCACTAAGGCATAGACAATATAACTCAATAATAAAATGAAATTGAATATTTGAACTGTTGAATTCAACAGGGCTTTCATACTGCTTCCGCTCATTTCATCTTAAAGTTTGCCAATGAGTTTGTAATAACAATATGAGGGCGTGTTTAGCAATGAAAAGAAAATGTCAAGCTAAAACTTTTTACTCTTTATAGCTATCTTATTTTAAAATTATTTATTCTCAGCTTTTTGTACAACTGCCTTATTTTCTAATAATTTCTATACAACTACCCATATAACTAACTTATCTATTTTAACTTTATTCTGTTTGCTCTTCATCATTACTCTTATCATATCATTTCATTTTTCTATAATTTTAATAACTTTTACATAAAAAACTTTTTATCCAAAAGTTTTATTACTTTCTAAACACACTTTAAAAATTCAAAATCATACTAGTTTTTCTAACCATATACAAAATGCGTCAAATTTTTCTATAATTTAAATGTCTTTTATTCTTCCACAAAACAAATTTTCAAGTGAAAGCAATCCTCGTCCAAAAAGCTGGCAACTAAAATCTTCAATTGCATTGGCTTGCTACTTCTCATATTCTTGATTCCAAGCTTCTGTGACTGATCATGTTAAGGCTATGCATGATTACTTTTAGAAGCAAGCCCATATGTATCTGTAAAACATCATAGAGACTGTAAGAATCTTACTTGATAGAAAATTTTAAATTGCATGAGAGAGCTTGAAAATTTACATTGTAAAATACCAAAACTTTGCTGTGATTCTTAAAATGGTACTTAGTTTTCAATTGATAACTCAGTAATGGTCACTATTTGTCACATTGGCAACTTCTCTCCATGAGTTCCACCTGACATTGTAACAATGGATCCAAGAACATAAGCTGAGCAGAATCTACGTAAGTATACACGAACAGAAATTGAATTTAAGATATACCACTTGAACAATCATTGAAAAGAAAGAAATAGTATTGGTTGACAATTCCGCCTTCTTCATTTTCACGCCCTACCCCTACCCCCACTTATTTACATGCCACTTAGGGTAGGACTACCTCTACCCCTACCACCCTTTCTTTGCATGCCACTTGTAGTAGGATTAGAAGGAATAAATCACTTTTACATAATCTAAATATTATGCCCAAGCATCCCCATCTATGGCAACATGCCATGTGACTTTTTCATTCTTCTGCCATTTGTCAATGATTTCTCCTGCATTTTTCAATCACTTTATTTTAGGTCTTCCCAGTTGTCTTCTAATTTCAAGAGGCAAAATAGGGATGTGGTGGTGATCCTATCATAACATGAAACATCTAGCATATATGTATGACTGCTTTATACACGGCTTTATATGTGGCAAGTGTGAAGTAAGTAGAGCAAAAATCTTCTGGGTTTGCCCTCAATGGTCATAGATTAATGGCTAATGCATGTATGCAAGGGATCCCATCGAGTTGCCAATGCCTACTACGGTACAACTTCTTCTCAATATGGACTATATTTTGGCTTTCCTTCCACAACACTTCATATTGAAATTCACCTGATTGTAGGACATGTGCTTGCTTTAGTTAGTAGTTTGTTTATGATCTTAACAACTCATGGAACTACTTTATGCTTGAATTTTGCTACTTTTTCACGCAAAGATACCTATCATTTTCCTTCTTATTTGTTCAAAACACTCCATAATGGGCATACTTTTTTTCTCCTTCTTCAAATTCGACCATTTTTCGATGACTGAAGCCTTCCTGCACTAATTCATTGCTCGTTGTTGGAATTTGGAATTAGTCATTAGATTTTTTTCATATTTTGTGCAGTGGATTGCATTATTGCAACACACATGGGTTTTTCCAATTGAAGGCATTGAAGACAAGTTTTAATGTGTTTTCTCTCGTCAGAGGCATTGAAGATGATTGCAGGCAACCATGGATGCTGATAGAGGTCGGCGAAATAGAGATGCTCAGGTTGATGGAATGTGATTTTTTGCATCGACATGGAGACGATCGGTGACACGACGATGAAGGAGATAGTGTGTTCATCTCCAAAGAAGTTCATCAGCGAAAAAAACCCTCCCTCAATTATGCTGCTTTCTTCCCCAACCAGTCGCTGGTGCCCGACATATGCAACCTCTAGAGCCCATCTTCCCTAGTTCAAGCAAGTATCGACTCCAAACATCAGCATTTCCCACCACCCGCTCCCCTTCTTCCATGCGCTCGTGAAAGGAGCTGTCGCCCGCACGACTGACCCATCATCTCTGCTCATGGCAATGACGCGACTTTGGGACTGCATGCCCGATGGATAATTTCAGAATTTATAAATTTGTTGGCAATAATAAAAACTTTTCTGAATAAAAAATTTTGAATACAGCTTTTCACTCATCACGACTAATTTTTTTACATCTTTCTGTACAATTATCTTACTTTTCAATTATTTTTTACATAACTATCCATATATTGAAATTATTTATTTTAACTTTATTCTTTTTACGTTACTTTCTACTAATTTGAAAATTTTTATACTAAAAATTTTTCATCCAAAAGTTTTATTATTTCCAAAATATACTTGACAATGTTGATAAAAACTTTTTGTATCTTATTGAAACTAAAACTTTTTTCTTTTCATGGTTATTATATTTTTTCACATCTTTCTCTATTCTTATTTTTCAATCATTTCTGTGTAATTACTTATATATTAATTTATTTATTTTAACTTTATTCTCTTTACTTCTAATATTTATCCCTATCATATTATATTATATTTTTTTTATTTCAAAAAATTTTACACTAATAATTTTTCTTCTAAAAGTTTTATCACTTCTCAAACAAGCTTTAAACATTAAACAAATCAAAAATTAAAACTTGCTTGATTGAACGTTAACGACATTTATGAGAGAAATTTTGAAGAAAATTTATAAGTACAAAATAATTAATTGAACTTCCTTGATACATTAAGAATTATAAATAAAATTCCTCAGCATATCATAAAGAATTTCTACAAATTATAATGCTAAGTTTCATTGGCTAAAGGGATCAAATTATATATTTCTTAAAATTTAAAGTCTTCTTTTGCTAATATAAATTTAGTTATTCAAAGCTTGGATTAGATTAGGATAAGATAAGAATTTGGGATGAAAATGTATTGAAAATGGGTAAAGATGTATTGAGATTGGATAAAGATGAATTGGAAACGAAAAAGTATATTGTTATTTTTTGAAAATGTGAAAAATGATTTTAAAAATTGTGAGATCTCATCCCATTCCATGCTTATCTTATCTATAAACATAATTCATGTTCATGGCAAGGATCATCTTAGGATGAGAATACTTATCTTATCTATGAACATAATTCATGTTCAAGGCAAGGATCGTCATAGAATGAAAAGAACTTTTTATTTTTCAATACATCTTTATCCAATTTCAATATACTTTCATTCAAATTTTCCACGATGTGGATAACCCCTTTTAACTTTTCTTGGTATATTTGGGAAGTAATAAAATTTTTCAAAAAATTTTTAATATAAAAGATTTTAAAATAAAGAAAATGATGTAATATGATAAAGATAATAATAAGGATTAACAAAATAAAGTTAAAATAGATTAATTAGTTATACAAATAGTTTCGTAAAAATTATTTAAAAATAAAATAGTTGTATAAGATGTTAAAAGTAATTAAAAATTAAGACAATTGTAGAAATTAAGAAGTTTTAAATTGAGGGGTATTTAGCTACACTAAAAACTCTTTCACTAGCCAAAATTATTATATTTTTTAATTATTGATTCACATATTTGAGATTTGATTTGTTGCACCCAACTACACTTAGGCTGAGTGCACCCTAGTGCATTTAACTCATTTTTTAGATTTTAAAAGTTTTTTATAATAGTATTAATCTGAGTGTATTTAACATATATATCAATTTTTACATTCTTGAAGATTTTTAGATTTTTTTCAGATTTTTAAAAAATCAATGGCATTTTAGTAATTTAAAAATTCAACATAAATATTTAAAAAATTCAAAAAGGTAAAAATTGATACACATATGCATATAATCAGGTTTTCATATCTTTACATATAACTACTTTACTTTTTAATCATTTTTATATAACTACCTATATAATTAATATATTTATTTTAACTTTATTATCTTTACTCTTCATCATTATTTCTATTATATTACATTATTTTCTCTCATTTTTAAAAATTATTGCACAAAATTTTTATTCAAAAATTTTATTATTTCGAAAACAGATATGAAAAGGTCTTTGTTAGAAAAATTTTAAAGTGTATCCAAATACAACCTTTTAAGACTTTGTAAATGCATGAAGATTGTAGCCTCGCCTACAACTCAGATAGGATGATGGGATCAAATCACAAGTTTTCCAAGAATACTTTTCTCCATCGCTGTTTGTAACATGTCTTATTGTATTCCTATCATTTTTTAAAAATTTATTTAATATCTTAACAATCTAACTATCCTATTTTTTCTATTTGTATTATAATTATTTTCTCATATAACTACTCTATTGATCCCCATTTCACTTATATTATATTATATTATTCTCACATTTTTTGAAAATATTTTTTAATTACCCACTGCCCACCTATGCTAATAAATAGACCTTTGGAGAAATTAAAATTCCAAATGAGAATGCTAAAAAATCAATGATTATCCAACAACCTCACTTTTTTCTTTTTTCTTTTTTCACTCTTATATTTTAATCATTTTCTTATATATTTACTATAACTACCTATCTATTTTTATTTTACTCTTGTCATATTCATTTCATTTCCCATTCTCAGTTGCTTTTTTTATTCTCCTCTAAACAAACAGACCCTAATAATATATTAACTTTCTATTTTATATATAACTTTTCTTAATTTCTATTTAATTTTTTCTATTTCTAATATATAACAATATTTTTTTCATTACACAATCTCATCTAATTCAAGTTCTAAAAAGATGCAAAATAAATATTGAAAAGGACCAAGATATCAGAGTGGCAACGCTTTGGCAAGAGAATAATAGTACAACTAGTCACATGGGGAATTGTAGACACCCCTATCTTAAGACCAAATAAATATTGCATACAAAAATAAAGAAAAGGTATGCATGAGTCAAAATTCAAGCCCAGCTACCACTAGAAAAGAAGTTCACCCAAGCCAACGGTTAATGAGCTCTAGATCAACAGCCCACATGAAGCAAGTCTAGACAAGGCCAAGAAAACTAAGCCTACTAATCCCCAAATGAGCATGATCAACTTTTGCCCATAGGAGTAAAGCTTTAGCAATCCACTAGCAAAATGAGCTCAACCAAGCTTCAGTCCACAGAAACTAGACTCCATAGCAATAGCCTACTTGGAGCAAAATGCTCCAACAAGCTTTAACAACAACCCAACAGAAGACAGGCTCCACCAATCATGGCCTAAAAGTCCACATGCCCAGCACCTCTATAAATAGAGAGGCATTCCAGCAACAACACACAACAAGAGGAGGCATCCCTAAGAGGAGAAAGAGAGAATGCAACAACTCCTTGTGCACTCTAGCTTCTCTTTCTTTCCTACTTGTTAACCCCTCTCTCTAGCTCTCTTTCTCTCTTTCTTTCTCTTTCTAGCTCCCTCTCTCTATCCCTCTAGATTTCTTTTTTTATTTTTATTTTTCCCTTTCCATTCCCATGTAACAGCTTTGGATTAACGAATTTTTGCAATAATTGTTTGATCTAAAAAACCGAAATCCATGCTTTGTAAGATCAGTGTTTTTATTCAATGAAAAAGCAGATTGATCTCCTTTTAAAGATTAGTGACGGCTTTATCTAGCTGTGCAAATCCCTTGTCTATTATGGCCATTCAATACATAATTTATTTGATCTAATACTAACACTTCTTGTTGAGTTGAAAGTGCAGCGAGTTCAGATCCTGCAGTTCAGTCCCCCTCCAATGATGTACACAACCATTATGCCACCAAATCCATGGTTAAAATATCTGTGTCTCAATGCTATTTAGAGATTGTTTTTACTAACATATTTTATTTCACAAGAATGCAGAAATCCCAAGCACTTGCTACTATTCCAGATGTTTGAAGCCCAAGTCCAAAACCACTACCCATTCTGTAAAAACATTCATTTTTCCGGAACATACTAACAACTATTTTGTCTAATGAGAATTGTAGGTTTCAATCCATTTGATCGAATTCAGATTTCACAAGGCTAGAAGGACATCCTAGCCTATCATAGCATCTATGACAGGTGCTATAGTTTGGCGGCTCCATTGGAGATGGTAATACTAGCTTGTACGGGACATAAGGAAGGGGAAATTCGAAGTTCATCTCACTAGTTTTCCTATTGACAGCGAGATGAAACAGAGTTCTAAAGTGAAAAATGCCCAAAAATTCCTATACTTGATACGCTTTTAGGTCCATAGGTGCTTAACTCGTAAACTGACAAGGGCTCGTAAAGGGAGTAAACTATTGAGTATCAGCTTGTAACTGTTCGTACATGTAAAACGAGCCTAGAAGAAGAGTTTTTAGGAGTTGGATTGTTAATTATCACTAAATAATTTTTCGCCAAAAAACATGCCTTAAAAAATGGGGCATGCGTTCAACCTTAAAGTTTTCAGTTTTAAAAAAGATCAACTCAAGTAACTTAAAGAGACTCCCTAAAGCACAGGTTGTTGTGTATGATGTTGTAAAAGCGTGTCTGTGTAAAACAAGTCATAGAGATTAATATCCAAGAGTTAAATTGTTGATAGCCATTAGGACAAATTTGGCCAAAAAAATTATACCTTTTTTAGACTTAGAAAGTTTTTTGGTCCAAAAGCCGCTTCAGAAGCACCTTAAACAAGTCGGGTCAGATAATCCTAAATCATGTTACTAGAGGAACTTGAAACATTCAGAATTTTAGTGGACACTCAAAAGACCTCGATTTGCAACACCTATTCAAAGGTCGATCTTCCCATTCTAAAATCATAAAATATATATTCATCATGGATTTTTAACTAATCATAAAAAATTTCACCTAAATCCTATGTCCAGATTGCAATTTATAAATTTTTCTTTATTTTCTCACTAAAATCTGAAATTTTCTTAAAATATTAAAAAAATATTGCTATTTTGTCTTATAGTGATTAAATCTCCTTTTTTCATTTTGTGATTAGGTAAATCTATGTGATTAACTCCTAATCACCTCGGTTACTATTCATGTGGTTTAATTCTACAATTGCATTTCTTTAACCTCTAATACACACATTTGCAAATATAACATATTTTATGAATTTTATTTATCATAAAAATCAGTACAAAAATCTAGGGTTTATAACCCTAGGTTTATATGTTTTATTCTAGACTTGCGGATTTCACACTTTGACAGCAGCCTAACAAAAGATGGGCTCCACCAGTCATGGCCCAAAGGTCCACATGCCCAGCACTTCTATAAATAGAGAGGCATTCTAGCAGCAACACACAACGAAAGGAGGCATCCCCAAGAGGAGGATAGAATCTAACAGCGCCTTGTGCACTCCAACTTTTCTTCTTTTCCAGCTTGTTAACCCCTCTCTCCAACTCTCTCTCTATTTCCAGCTTTCTCTCTTTCTTTCTCTTTCCAGCTCCCTCCCTCTCTCTCCCCCTCCCTCTAGACTTCTTTTTTTTATTTTTCTGTTTCCATGCCTATATAATAGCTTTGGATTAACAAATTTTTGCAATATTTGTTTAATCCAAAGGATCCGAATCCATGCTTTGTAAGACCAATGTTTTTATTCAATGAAAAAGGGGACTGATCTCCTTTAAAGATCAGTGGCAACTCCATCTAGCTGTGCAAATCCCTTGGCTTTTGTGGCTGTTCAATACACGATTTATTTAATCTGATACTAACACTTCTCGTTGAGTTGAAAGTGCAGCAAGTTTGGTTCCTGCAATTCAGCCCCCCTCCAACGATGTATTCAACCATTATATTGTCGAATTCATGGGTAAAACATTTGCATCTTAATGTTATTTAGAGATCATTCTTACTGACACATTTTATTTTACAAGAATGCAGAAAATCCCAAGCAAATGCTTCTATTTTGGATGTTTGAAGCCCAAGTCCAAAACGAATGCCCATTCTATACAAACATTCATTTTTCTGAAACATACTAACATCTAATGTCTAATGAGAATTGCACGTTTCAATCCATTTGATCAAAACTAGATTTCACAAGGCCAAAAGGACATCTTAGCCCATCGTAGTGTCCGTGATGGGTGCTACAGGAATACGAGAAAATTTTTCAATGCAGCGTGCCAAAATTTTTATTTTTAATATTTTTTTGAAATTTGTTTTATAAAACTTTTAATCTAGATATATTTAATTTATATATTAAGTTTTATTATTTTTGAAAATAAGTGTATTTTAGTAATTTAAAAGCTCCAAAATCCTTTATTTTTAAAAATAATAAAACTTAATACTTTTTTGAAATTTTTGTAAAACTCTTAATCTAGGTTTAAGTTTTATTATTTTTGAAAATAATTGTATTTTAGTAATCAAAAAGTAATAAAAGCCTCTATTTTAAAAAATAATAAAACTTAATACTTTTCTTTATTTTTTAAATAAAACTCTTAATCTATGCTATTTAATTTACGTATTAAGTTTTATTAAATACACTTATTTTCAAAAATAATAAAACTTAATACATAAATTAAATGCACCTAAATTAAGAGTTTTATAAAAAAAATTTCAAAAAAATTAAAAAAATAGAAATTTTATCAGATGCATTGAAACAAAACCCAAGCAGGATGCGTAACTGGAGAACATGAGGTAGGGGAATGTTAACCCCTGACAAACATTGGCCCCTTGTCATAATTTGTGTTTTGTTGTTAAAATACCGAACAAAAAGGCTGTTGTGTTTTATTATTTTTAATATCTAAATTTAAAATATAAATATTCATTAATATATATTTATTTATAATAAAAAAATTTGCATATTCTAAATGTATTTTATTTTTGAATTTTACATTTTAACTATTTTATGTTTATTCTCAAATTATGTTAAAGACGTATACCATTTTGTTGAAAGTGGCACACATGATCAGGCGTGGCTGGAATGGGATGTGATTTGTAGTTTTTAAAAAAAGTTTTTAATACAATTTCTAAATTTTGAATAAATCGTTACTTTACTTTTTATATTTCCTGATTTTTCCATATTCCATATATAATTTTTTTCAATTTTATTAATTTTTATATATTTGCATTCATTTCAACATCTATTATAATTAAAGTTTCAGTTGTTTTTAGATTTTTTTTTAGAAAGAAACAATCTACTCCCACCAAAGAAATCTAGAGATAAAGTTCATCCTAAAAAAATTGGGGACACCCAGTCAAACAGAAAAGAAGAAGAAGAAGAAGAAACTTGGGGACACCAATTCACCTAAGGAACACAGAGATACCCAACTTCCAACAAAGGAGGAAAAAAAAAGAAACCTGAGGACACCAATCTGCTTAAGGAGCACAAAGTAGGGGTGTTAATGGTTATGGTCAACCCGTCAATTCGCTCGTCTAACCTGTTTATAAATGGGTTATGATACACCAACCTGTTTAATTAAATAAATGTATTAGGGTTGAGATTTTATAACTTGTCAACCCGTTTAGTAACTCATTTAGTCCATATAACCTGTTCAACCTGTTTAATTCGTTTCACCCATTTAAATCGCTTAACTCATTAAAATTTTATATATGTACATGTAAACCCCTTAGTTATTTTTCCTCTCTAAGTCTTCCTCAAGTTATCTAATTTTTATTTTTCTATTGCCGCTCTAATTCCTTTTTCCCGTTATTGCCCTATTTTCATTTCCTCTATACCGAAAACACTTTCTTGACTCTCCCTACGAGATCATTATCTCTTAGAGTCTAGACTTTTAGGTTATTTGCTATACAACCTGTTAATAACCCACTAACCCGTTTATTAAATAAGTTGTAAATGAGTTAGGGTTGAGGTTTTTAAATGGATTAATAAACGGATTAAGGTTGAGATATTTTAAATAGGTTAGGATTAGGTCTATCCAACCCGATCCGTTAACACCCCTAGCATAGAAACACATTGCTTCCAACAAAAAAAAGACAGAGTGCCCTTTGCAAACACACGCACCCATGTAATGATGGTATACAATGTTACCAGCACTAGAGGTGGTGTGACATCCCAAACATTATCATTCTATCATTTGGGATCATCCTACACATTTAAAAATATTTGCTTGGAATAGTGCATATGAATAGGTTTTTTTTTACTTCCCATATAATTTTTTAGCTAAATCCTTTATAATATTCATCAAAATATATTTCATTATAATTTTTAAAATTTAGATATACATATTATGTATTTATTTTAAAATTTTATTATAAATGATGTTAAACCGTTATAACATATAAGTTTTCGATTAAAGTCATTTAGGCATTTAAGCATGAGCATACGTTGCCTGCGGTCGGCCCCAACTAAAAAAATGTATTTTTTTTATTTTTTCACTTTATGAAATATAATAATTTTTTAATTTATTTGGAGTGTGTTTGGTTGAGGGTAAAACCTTTTAATAATAATTTTTGGATAAAAGTCGTCAAATTGATAGAAATGATATGATACAATAGAAGTAATGATAAGGTGTAAAAAGAATAAAATTAAAATAGATAAGTTAGATGTAAGTTTAGTTGTGTAAAATTGATTAAAATGTAGAGTAGTTTATATAGGAAAATTTTAAAAAATAATTAAAAAATAAAATAGTAATAAAGAGTGAAAAGATTTTTTATTGAAAAGTTTTGGTTGACATTTTTTAGCCTAACCAAACATAGAGTATCTTATCCGTGCTCTATCTTTTGATTTTCAAAAATCAAAATAAAATATTAAAAAAATTTAAAATTATTAAATTTCACTTAATAAAAGATCTAAGAAAGTTGTTTGTTGTTGAATTTTTTTAAAATAGAAACATTCTTTTAGTCACGGACAACCATATAAAATCACATCTCATTTGAAAAATATGGTGTGTTTGGGAAATAATAAAACTTTTAATGAAAAACTTTTGGTGTAAAAGTTTTTGAAATTAAAGAAAATAAGGTAATATGAGAGCAGCAATAATGAATAGTAAGAAGAATAAAATTAAAATAGATAAGTTAGATGTATGAGTAGTTGGGTAGAAATAATTGAAAAATAAGATAATTGTATAAGGAGAAGTAGGGATGCAACTTGAGTAGAGTCAGGGATGTAAATAGGCTTGGTTTCAACTTGAATCTGACTAACTCAACCTAATTTATAATATGATTAGGTTAGATGTTTTAGAAATAATAAGTTATATCACTTGATTTGTATTAACCCCATTTCAAAAGTGGGTTATTTATTTAAATGTTTGTCAACCCAACCTAACCCGATTTCATATATTAGTGTAAAATATAATAGACTATTAAAAAAATAGTCATGCATTAGCACATAATACATAAAAATTAATAAGACATTATTACTTTGAAATAAAATTATTTAATAATTATATTATTTTATAAGTCATAAATTGAAAAGTATTATTATAAAATATTAATTTTTGTTCTTCTATACAAATATATATTTAAAAATATATTTTATTAATCAAAATATTTATAAATATTATATATTTATTTACCCTATTTCTAATCCAAACTGAATTGGTCTTTATAGGATTAAAAAAAGAGTTGGATAAGATATGAAAAATATGGTTGAAAATAAGATTAAGTTAAAGTTTTATAAAGTAGATTAGGGTAGATGTTTACCCAACACGAGTCTAACCATCTTGATTTACACCATAATGTAGGGTTTTCGTAGGTTGACTCACTGGATATCCTAAAATTGATGGGTAAGTTCATATTTTTATACTCATAAGGTAGGGTAGGTTCCAAATAAGAAAAATCAAGTTTAATTAGGACAAGGTAGGTTCCAAGTTTGGTTGCTCGAAATTGACCTGAATTATTAATATATATATATATTTAATATAGATTTTATATAATATCTTTTATAGTGAAAGACAAATATATTTATTAAATATATAGAAATTTATTTAATTTACCAATTATTTAGTAGATTTAATGAATGTATTTCAAAACTTATATTATTATTATCTTAAATTTAAATTTTTAAGCTATTCTTTAAATATATAGAAATTTGTTTAAATTATCAATTATTTAATATATTCAATGAATGTATTTCAAAAACTATATAACTATCACCTTGATTTTAAGTTTTTAAGTAAGACTTGTAATAAAATTATAATTTTCAAATATAATACAAAGGACGAATATGGAACTAATACCGCAACTGACCTTATCTTAAAAAATAGGGTTGAGAAGGAGTTTTAGGAAATAGGATAAGGGTAGAGACGATTCCGAACCGGACGTATCCAACTCAAGTTGCACATGTAGTGAGAAGTAAAAAAATAATTAAAAATAAGATGGTTGTAAAGAGTTAAAAATTTTAAATTAAAAAGTTTAGGTTATGATATAGTGCATTCGGGTGCACTTAGCTTCGGTGCATCTAGGTGCAAAAACTCATTTTTTAATATTTTTATTGAATTTTTTATACAACTGTTAATTTAGATGTATTTTTAATTTAAATATATTTAACATATGTATCAATTTTTATCATCTTTGAAGACTTTTAGATATTTCGTTTTAATTTTTTAAAATTATAGTCTCTAAAAAGAATAAAAATTGATACACATGTTAAATACATCTAAATTAACAATTGTATAAAAAAAAATTTTTTTTAAAAAGATGAAATGTGCTTGAGTGCACCAAAACTGGAGTCAGACCCGAAAAAGTTTTAGGGTGTGTTTGTTTAGGATAAAAAAGTGTCAACTAAAACTTTTTAATCTAAAACTTTTCACTTTCCATAATTACTCTATTTTTTAATTATTTTTTCACATTTTTCTATATAAACTACCCTACTTTTCAATTATTTCTACACAACTACCCATACAACTAACCTATCTATTTTAACTTTATTCTCTTTACTCCTCGTCATTACTTCTATTATATCACATCACTTTCTAATGTTTTGACAACTTCTACTCCAAAAACTTTTCATCAAAAGTTTTACCTTCAACCAAATACACCCTTAAAGTATATTTGTGAAGTGATAAAATTTTTGGATAAAAAATTTTTTAGGATAAAAATAGTTAAATTGATAGAAAATGATATGATAAGAGAATGATGGTGAAGAGAAAGAAAAAGAAGAAAGTTAAAACACATTAGTAAGTTATATAAATAGTTATATAGAAATGATTTAAAAATTAAGATAGTTGTACAAGACAAAGTTGAAAATTTTGGATTAAAAAAATTTATTGAAAACAAGCGCACACTGAAAACTTTTCAAACTTTAATACGATGGACCGTGAATAAGTCTGTGAGTTTTAATTTCGTGCGGGGTTTTTCGCAAATGCATACAGGTTTACGAAGTCTGCAGGAATTGACGCTCAGCCCCGCTGCTCCTCTTTAGTTAATACCTACTGCTCGAATACAGCCGAACAGGTCGAGACAGAAGGGTAGCAAAATGTTTCGAAGGAAGCCGACCAAGATAGACGTGAAGGTGGAGGACAAGCAAGAGCTTGAAGAAGCTCGTAGACTTCGTTCTTTGTCTGCTGCTACCACTAATACTGCTGATCTCCCTTCCAAACCATACCCCACTTCCTCCTCCACAGCTGCTGCTCTTCTCCACCAACTCGACCGCGATCGCACCACAAAAGATCCCTCCGCCATTGCACAGCTTCAACGCCAGCGCATCGGCCTCCTTGATTGACTCATGTATCCAGACCCCCTAGACCCGACTACTTCTTTTCTATCCACCGACCCCTCTCATACCTATCTCTTTATCTCTTTGATTTTCAATGCTTGTTCTCACGCCCACTTTCTGTTCGAAGGAATGCCCCAAAGCTGCTTCCAGTGAGTCATGAATTTCGTTTTTGTTTTTTGACTGCAGTCGCCCATCTCAGTACCTATGATTCATGCATGTTGATAAATACCGGTGACTTATCTTTCTGCAATTTAGTTTGTTTGTGCAATGATTGTTCTCCAGTAGTTGCTTCTGGCACCTTTTTTCTTAAAGGAGCTTCATAGTGCTTGTTCTGTGTCGGTTTCATTTCTTTTTGAGATTTCTATGATCAGTGGAATTGGTCCTCTAGATGCATTTCTTTCCACACTGGTTTGAATTGTTTCATGCCCAAGTGAGTACAGCTATGCCTAACAGTAACTTGGAATTGCTGATGTCTGTCCGATGCATTAGAGCCAAAAATAAGCATTATTCTCTAGCAGTATCTACTACGATGCCTAGAAAAGAAAACGAAAGAAATAGAAAGAGAAGGTGGACATTTCTGGCTGTTAAAAAACAGCCAAACAGCATATTCAATGGTGGAAGAGGGTGTCCTTCATGTCAGGCTCATGGTTGGAGTTTGACTTATTCACCATGTTCCGGTGATCATGTGATTCAATTAATGCTGCTGTGTAGTTTCTTTATTCCCTATTTTCAGCTGCATCAGATGATTTAGATATCCTAATGAGGTTTAAAGGGATTTCTTCCTGTAATTATAGTTTGGGAAGCATCCAAAGAATCCAGAAAAGGATTTGAATTGCTGGAACTGAGGTAAAGGATAAAACCATTGCTTGCAAGATGTTTTGATGTGTGAGTGAATTTGGTTGGAAATATCAACCCATAAAACAAGTATGTGTGTCTGCTAAGAGCATGAGAAGAAAATGGTTTGGGCATTTGGGAAATGATTCATCGGGCGAAAGCGATTACTTAAAATGGATTTTTAATGGATGTGAAGTTTTAAAGATAGGGGTATTAGATTTGATTGGTGGGAAAAGTGTGCTTATTTCGCGTTTATATCTGAAAATCCATCTTTTCATACTAATTAAGTTGAAGCAAGGTTAGAATTCTAAGTTGTTTATTTTGCACAATGAAGTAGGGAAATATTTAATATATCTGAATTTCCTATATGAATTGAACTTTTGTTTTGGATTAAAATTCCAATGGTTGGTACTGTGGTCCTAAAACTAGGTAAAATTTTGCATATTACACAAACTAATTTTGTGTTTGAAGATTTAGAAAGAAAGAAAAAAGCTGATATTGACAAGAAAGCATCGATGATGAAGAACGTTGGCAGCATGATGACAAGATGATATCTGATGTAATCAGTTTTGCGGTTCTCATAGTAAAATGATAGTATTCTTTGGATAGTGTGTCCTCATGTGATTATCCATATATTGAATGGAAACTATTTGCAAGCAACATTAATGGAGAAGTCAATCGATGGTATCAAGGATCCATGATTAAGAAGATTGTTTTACTGGTATTTAGCTAATGTTATCCATGGCTTTGTCCATATGGTGGTTAACATAGTAGCATCTATTGCTCATTTATCAGTAAAGATTTGATGGTGTTTGCACTACAACAAAGTTGGGTTTCGGCAACAAAATTTGGTAGCACTATGGTTGTTGTTGGGTTATCGTCTATGCTCAAAAGCAATGAAAATATGCATTTTGTTGCTATTGGGCATCTGTGACAGCCCAATAATAACCATTATGTAACCGAATAGTTGCCGATTTTGTCATTTATGGTTAAATTTGTTATAGTACTGGTGACAAAATTGGTTAAGTTTTAACCTTGATCAAATTTTGTTGAAAAATCAAAGGTTTGGGGATATAGATGTTGATAAGTTGATTGGGATCCTTCTCTTTTATGTTTAAGATGTGTGGATTGGACATGGTATAGAGATAATATAAGGGCCCTTGTTTCATTAAAAGGCTTATGGAATGTACACCTTCCTGAAGGTCTTATCATTAGTAGGAAGGATCTTGTAGGATGCAATAGATAGTAATATACCTATTTATGCACTTTTGCTAGATTGATGTGATATTTACATGCTTCAAAAAGACTTGCTTGTATGTGCTTTTGATGCTGCTATGGAGAAAATCCAAAGGCATACCCATGACTAAGAAATTTTATGTTTAATCCTCCATAGTAGCAGAGAAATTTAGGGTGCAACTTAGGCTCATGATACTCGGGTTCATCTCGACTCTAATCTTAATCTTATTTATAAAACATCAACTCTAACCCTAACCCTAACCCTATTTGTAAAATCTAAACCCTAACTCTATTTTTGAAAATCAGTTTTGGATTGAGTTTGGGTTGGAATTTATATTGATGAATTTACATTTTATTTAAAAGTGATAAGTTTAGAATTTCATATGAATAAATATTAATAACAAATCATGTAAGTAAACATAATAATATATAATCAAACTACATATTTTTTAAAAAATAGTAATATAAAGAAGATTTCTAGAAAAAATTTAACATAAAAAATAAGATAAAGGAAGAAAATTAATGAGTGTAAATGTAAATGATGGAAATAAAAGATAAATATAGATGAAAATAATATATTTTAGTTATAATAAAATTACAATATGCTAAACATGTATCAAATATAGATCTAATAACATAAAATATGAAGAGTATAAAGAAATACTGTTTAAATAATATGTATAAAATATATTTTATAATAAATATAAAATGGGAAATTAGGCTTTGGTTCTTCGGGTTCATTTGAACCCTAATCTTATCATATTTACAAATTGGGTTCTTCAGGTTCGGGTTATAAAAAAGTAAGTTTCAACACAATTCAAAATCGGTGGGCCAGGTTCGAGCTCAACCCAGCCCAAGTTGCACCGCTAGAGAAATCCATTGAAAAGACATCATTCTCTAGCCTTCTAGGGCCTATTGAACTTTGGCCTATTTTGCTACATGTGAAAAGCTTGTTTTCGAGTTTATTGATGTGTTTGAGTAATTTACATGTTCATGTTAGCTGCTAAAGATTGGAGGAATAAACAAAACATCTATATTTGTGAGAAGCTAAAATTGATCAGTTCCCTGCAAACAAGTGTTATGTTAGACCTAGGAAGCTTTAGGCTTCTTTTAGCTGAGCGTTGCTTCTGCTGAACGTGTCGAATGTAGCATTCATCTACAAGAAGCTAGTGAATTTAGCTTCATGCAAATGTGAAGAGTCAACTTATCATTTCTATTTTTTAGCCGCTAATGTGGATTTATAGGTCGCCTAAACACATCGAAAATCTATTACAATAGCTAAAACGAAGGGACCTGTTTGCCTGTACAGTATTAAAATCACGTCTCCACTTTTTCCAAAAATTGCTTTTTAAGGCATTAAAAGAAAAATATTTAGAGTGGGATTGAAAAGCGGGTTCAAACACTTACAATAAAGTGGAGGCTATCCCCGCGTTCTAGTTCCAAAATGCGAATGTTTGTGGCTAAGCAAGCTTGAAGACTTCATTTGTTTGGGTGGTTTACTCATTAGCCCAACCAATAGATTAGAGGTTTTGGGTGGAAGCAGTTTTAATTTGCTTTCCCTAACAACAGTTTTTAAGGGCATTTTACAAATAGAATTTCGTGCACACTACTTATTTGTCCAAATAGAATTTCAAAGCATTCCTTGAATGGTGCGTTTAGGTAATCCACTCTGTTTGGCCCCACATTGGCGGTTTGAAGCTACTGTTTTAAAGTTTTTTTAAAATTAAAGTTTGAATAAATAAGCAATGTGTACAAATTTAATGTAAAAAATAAACTTAAAAAGTGCTATTGAAAGAAGTCACTTGAAATTGCTTGACCATGGAAGTGTTGCACTAGTGGTTGGGCGGTTTGAATGAAGCCTTACTGAAGTTCTTTTGGCTATGCAGCAATTAATCAACTGCTAAAGTACTAATCAAAAATTATAGCAAGTATTAGATTGATAAATAAATTTAAATATTAAAAATGGATGTATTTTGACTTAGGATATGTTTGTTAATCTAAAAAACTTTTCATTTTTTATAACTATATTTTTTAATCGTTTTGCACATCTTTTTATACAATTATTCTAGCTGTCAATAATTTCTACGTAATAATCTATATAACTAACTTATCTATTTTAATTTTATTATCTTTACTTTTGATTATTGCTCTTATCATATCACATCATTTTCTCACTTTCCATCTAAAAGTTTTATCACTTTCCAAACATACCTTTGATAGGAAGTAAATAAAGTATTTTTATGTCCTAATCATTTGACTGGTAGAGTTAATAGGTTAACAGGTGGGCCATACCTCGACGAGAATTATCCATATAACGATTGATTTGTTTATCTTAAGAATTCCGTGTGATCATGGATCAAATATTAATCTGAAGAATGGTTTTTTTGTGTTAATTTGCGTATGTGGTGATGGCTGGACTAAGATTGGCATTAACGATGAGGTCAATTGATGACATCAAGGAGCCATGACTGAGAAAATTGTTTTGTCGGCGTTTAGCTGAAGGAATTCATGGCCTTGTGCATATGATGGTTAACAAAGTAGCATTTATGCTTCATGTATCAACACAGATTGGATGGAATACAATAACGTGTTTTTGGCAACAAAATTTGATGGAACACAATAAAGTGTTTTTGGCAACAAAATTTGGTGGGTACTATGATTGTTGTTGGACTATTGTATATGTCCAAAAACATTAAAAACATGTATTTTCATTATTTTTGGGGATATGCAACAGCCTAACAGCAACCATTATGTAACTAAAAAGTTACCAATTTTGTCACTTACGATTAATTTTGTTGTAGTGCTAGTGACAAAGTTGATTGTAATCTTGATTGATCTTTGTTCAGAAGTCAAAGGTCTGTGGATACAGATGCCTATAAGTTGATTGGGAATCCTTTTATGTTTTAAGATGTGAGGGACACAGTGTAGAGAGAATATAAGGGCCTATTGTTTCATGTAGAAGGCTTATGGAATGTACACTTTTGTGAAGGCCTTATCATCAGCAGGAAGGGTTTGTTAGGATGCAATAGGTAAAATGTCTTTTACTAATGTCACCTTCTAGTAGAGAGCTGATTTTATATGATTGGTCGTAAGTTTACAAACTTACGGCCTTTTAATCCTGACCGTTGGATATACACAGCTTACCTATTCCAAATGCAATAGGCAGCAGGCAAACCTGCGGCTAGCCTTCTGTAGGTCATTTAATGCATTAAATGAGTAAAAGGGTGATGCGGTTGGTCATTTGAGAGAGAAATCGAAGGAAGATGAAGCTGGCCTCGTAGGCCTGAAGAGAAGAAGCTGCTCTTGTTGCTGCCAGAGGTGGTACAAACACTGGAGGTGAAGTAAGAAGCCCTTGTCGCCCGAGTCCCCGACCATCCGTGTTGGAGCCAGTGTTGTCAGAACCGGACCGGACCGGCCGGTTCGACCGGTTCAACCGGGAACCGGTCCAGTGTCCGGTTCGATTACATACGGTTCGGTTGAATTACATTAAACCGTTCGAACCGTCGAACCGACGGTTGAACCGGACATCCCGGTTGGACCAAATGCGACCGGTTCGACGTATATAAAAAAATTAGTTGCTGTATCGACCGGTCGACGTCGAGCACTCGAGCCCCCAAATCGAAGCCTAGCTCACCGTCTTCTTCCTCTCGTCTGATCGGCGACGAGAGTCACGATACTATGCCATCTCTGCCTCCTTTCCATTCACCTTCTTCTTCCCTCATTTCCATTTCCGAGATCCCACCCA
>JAXCLR010000092.1:23350842-23367855 GCA_035584095.1 Annona squamosa
TTTAACCGGTTAAACCGGTTCGAACCAGACCAGTTCTTTTACCGGTTCAATCACCGGTTCGGTTCTGACAACACTGGTTGGAGCTTGCAAGTCTCGCCCGTGCCCTAGAGTGCGATGAGCTGTCTCCCTTTTTATACATTTTCTATATTTTCTTTGTCATGCTGTGAAATCCTTCATTCCGACCATTGCCACTTAACCGGCCCATCGAAAAATTATATAACTTGATTACATAGAAGTAGAGCTGTAGTTAATCATGAAAAGAAAGATTTCAGAGATGGTTAAAATGTCAAATTAATTTCAAAAGTCATGTCTATTGCACACCTTAATCATTAGCACCAAAAAATCATCAAATCAACAGGGATTGCATTGAAAATAAAATGTGGAAAGAAAGCCACCAAAATTGTCTAGAATGATGTAATGCAATAAACAATATGATTTTGAACGCGGACGATAGCTGATAGTGAAATGAAAAGTAAAGTTTTGAGGATGTGATGTTCAATTTCATGGCAATTTTTTTGCGTGGATTTATGCTCCCAATTCGTGCACTTGGTGCAACGGACCACCTACATGTAGTTTTTTTTATTTTTGTAAAATTGTTAATGTAGTTATATTTAACTTATAACAGACCACTTACACGTAGTTTTTTATTTTTATAAAATTGTTAATGTAGTTATATTTAACTTATAAATTAATTTTTATTATTTTTGGAAATGTATTTTTTATTTTAAATGTGGGGGTATTGTTGACAATTGAAAATGACCATAATACCCTTGTATTTAAAGATTCAAAATAAATATATATATAAAGCAAAAAAAGTAAAACTTATTTATAGATTAAATACATTTAAATTGACAATTATATATATGGGATATATTCAAGTGCAACAATGTTGCACCCAAATTCCCTGCAGGCGCACCATTAGTCTGTCCATTCTGGCGCGTAGCATCCTGGCCGTGCAAAGCTCCCGCGAGTAGGCCACAACATGGACTTGGGGGGGCACGCAAGGAATGCATGTAGGAAACTATGGTGTAGTTGGATTTTTAGTTTTTGATGACTTTTAGTTTCCAAGGCAGGGGAAGACATGTCGTGTGCATTGTGAGTCGTGCTAAGTGTAGGGGAAGATGTGGGATAGTTGAGGAAGAGGGAACGACGAATTCCAGGAGAAGGAGATAGGGAGAGAATGGCGATTAAAGAGAGGAAGGGAGAGGTGTGTTGAAATCACTACTGAAGGCTGCCGGAGCCACCATTGCTTGCCCCAACATTGCCGGAGCTGCCATTGCTAGGAACGGTGAGTGAAACGGGAGGAAGGGAGAGGGAACAGTGAGGGTTTGGCAAGGGCATTTTGAAAGCTTCGATAAAGAGGCAGATAGAATGGCGACGAAAAAGAGAGGAAGGGAGAATGGTGCCTCCATTGCTTTGAGTACCAACGCTGCCAAAAGTTTTGCTGTTGGCACTAACGCTGCCAGTGCAGTTGCAGGAGAAGAGGAAGACGAGAAGAGGAGGGAGGAGGTGTCACCACCAACTAAGAAACTAGTGTCACCAGAGAAAAGGAATGAGAATGCTATCGGTGGTAAAGACCTCATTGTTTACTATTCGAAATTTTGATTTTTTCGACCATAAATCATCAAATCATGCAAATATGCAACTGGTATTTCTAATTCTGTTATATTAGGGATTAATGTTACTGCAAGTGATTAATGTTTTTGGAAGTACTAAAATTTTATGACTCCAAAATTAAGTGATTATTTAGTGATTTTTGATTATTACATTTTTTATGACCAACTGCCATTTGTTGTATCTCTATTATCTGGTGATTTTGTAGTTTAGAATGCTAACTTTGAATTCAATATACTATAGTAATTAATAGTACAAATTAATGTGAAATTACACTATAGTAGAGTGCAAATTAGTTTAGATGCTAATTTATAATATATTACGCATTAACATAAAGGGGATTGGATTGGAAACATAAATAAACATGGAGAGATTGAAATTTTAAATAAATTTAAAAAAAGAGCTCACTAATTCCAGCTTAATCCCATTTATCCTTTTCTAATTACCATGTTAAGCATGTCAATACCAAAAATAATGTATAATCAGTGTCACAATTTCATTTGATAATAATTGTAGTGTTAAATAATGATATTATTAAATTTTTGAATTTTTAGACAATCTATCAATATATTTACAATTAAGGAAATGATAGTTGTTGAACATGCTGAACCATGTTTAGTCTATTTATAAATTTATCTAGGAACTCTAAACCATTCCTTCATATTAGTATCAGCATGCTATATGTTGAATCATCATATCGTGTTGAGTGACAAAGGTTTTCAATGACTACCGTTTTTATGCTAGTGATTGCTATATAGTCAATACCATATTTAGTCTATTCACAAATTTATCTAGGAACTATAAATCATTCATTCATGTTAGTATCAACATCCTATATGTTGAATTAGCATATCGTGTTAAGTGACAAAGGTTTTTAATGACTTTACCTCTTTTATGCTAGTGATTGTTATATAGTCAGTATCATGTTTAGTTTATTCATGAATTTATCTAGAAACTCTGAATCATTCCTTAATGTTGTATTGGCATGCTATATGTTGAATTAGCATACCGTGTTGAGTGATAAAAGTTTTTAATGACTTTACCGCTTTTATGCTAGTGATTGCCTTTAAAGTTAGGATTTGACTTATTTTATAATCAAGCAAGGATTTGTTTCATTTATATATATTTGGTAAGTATTTGCACGATTATTTCATGTGAATTGTCTACTTAGCATGCTTATTATCTACTCAACATTATGGGATTACATGAATTATTCTTTAGATCACCGCCTTATCACTTTTATTAGATGGATGAATTCAAGAATTACATGATGTGATTAAAATATGGTTGTTGACTGTGGATTGTTTAATGCGATGTGATTTGGTGCTAAACATTATTTGATTGATTAATAAGTCAGCAAGCTAATGTGAAGTAGGAAGAAATAATATATAATGCATCATAAGTTGTTGATGATCCTTTACTGATTTGTCTTATACTCTTCAGGACGAAGATGAAGAGAATACAATATGGCGAGGACACGAAGCAATGCCAGGCCAGAAAAGAATACAGTTCCTAAATGTCGAGGAGGGTCGTCGTGTAATAATCAACCTGAACAGAAACGGAAAACTCAAGTTCATGAGGAAGATAGTAGCGAGTATGCAGTTCTTAAAGTTCCTAAACGTCGAGAAGCGGAGCCATCATGTAAAAATCAGCCCGAAAAGAAACAGAAAACTCAAGGTCACGAGGAAGATAGTAGTGGGAAGACATTATACTTTCTAAACTTACAGACATTGTTAATAAATAAGGAGAAGTTTCAACCAAGACCAGTAATAAAGGGTTCACTCCTCATTGATGACTTTAGAGATTTTCCATTCTCAAAGTAACTTGTTGACTGTGACTTGTTTGAATTTGTGATAGTTGAAGAGGATATTTACCGTGATCTGGTGAGGATGTTCCACTATAATATGGATAAAGAAGTCATTATGTATGTCAAGGGAGTGCAGATACCAGTGAATCCCTCACATTGTACATATGCTGTAGCCATGCATGGTTCGTCAAATCATAATCGTTCAATAATTTTACCAAACCAGATTTAAACTCATCTGTATCTTCTATATTGTGAATCAACTTGTACAACTTATTTTAAAATTTAGGATATTTTTTATTGGCAAATTGCAACTTTTCAAGAAATTTCCTATGTATATGTCATGAACAAAAAATATGCTTTGTGGTAGGAAACACTATATAAATATCTTTTGTTATAGCTGGATCTTCATTTGTGATAATGACTTTAAGTGGTACACCATTCATAACATGGAGTCATATTTTGAATAACTACGTAAAGTCTTCTTCACTTTCACCAAATAATAAGCCTGCACCAAGTAAAATTGATTATTTATGGTGGTTTACTCCGACAAAGGGCCCAAAAGGCATATCATACTTATTTGTTCGATAAGTTGTGTTGAAACAAATAATATCATTGAAAACTTAATAATCTTTTTTGGATTCCTCGTCTACCAAAAAACATGACATCAATCGATGATACTCGTCGACCTGAATTTCATAAAAGTAATCTAACTTTGCAGCAAATTGTTTCTAAAAGTACTCTAGTAAGGTTGTTGCACTCCCACCATATCTAGACATCCGTCTTGATCTTAAGGCATTACGAAGGTCAATTTCTGTGAATCCTAGTTGATCACGATCTCAACCTCTTTGGTCATGAATTGCAATACTCTGGATACTCCAATACCAACCTTGCACAAATCTTCAACTATATTTAGTTGTGAGTCCAGCACATTGCGGTGGGATCATAGGCAACGAGACTTTGTGGAGGTCTTCAACCTATGAGAGTGCTCTTTCTTGAAATTCAGAACTTTCCATTTCGATGTGTTACCTATGAGCTTGATGGTCAGTGATGCAAAGCATCGGCATCTAGTAATGTCCATTTATTTCCTCTTTTTTTTTCAACATTTTCTACATTCTTTATTAGTCATTGCCTTAAGCATTTCAAAATACGATAGCATATCTGCTTATCTTTTTTAGATTTTCTAACATTGCTTTTTCTAATACTGAAGCCACAGCATTTTTCATAAAACTTGTAGAAAGAATACGCCTCTCCTTCAAAGTCAAATTCTTGCCCAATAATAGGAGTTAACTCAACAAGCATTGGGAGTAAAAGTAATCACACTTGTTGTACTCTGTCCACTTTCTACAACTTCTCTAGCATCTTCATCGAATTCCACTGTGGGCAATGGAGACATGCTTTTATCCATTGTGGAATTATTCAACTAACCAGAAATAGAATACATCAATTCTACAACTACTTGCAATGCAAGAATATTTACTTTGCAAAAACTAATGATGTAGAATTGTAATGCTTCCAAAACTAGTATGCTAATATCAATGTAAAAAATATTAATTTTATAAATCTAATGTTTTATCCTAAAATGGGCATCTCCCATAAGATATAATTCTACAAGAAATTTATTAAATTACTTTTTTCATAAAATTTTAATTGTCAACATTAGTCAGTGTCCAATGTGAGATTCCAAGTTATCTATTTTTGGCTATCCGCATGCTAAATGATGGATCAACATGCTATATGCAAAAGTTAGTGTGTATTCTGCTACTAAAGGTTATCTGTTTGTGACTATTAGTTTTTTATCATGTTGAATGAGCATGCTATATCTGCATTGTATAAAGTGAAATTGCATAACATCTGTTTCACCTCTGGTTATCATCATGCTAAGTGTTGCATCAGTATTCTATATGCACAAGTAAGTGTTTATTTTAGAATTGAAGGTTTCTGTTCATTCATATCAACATACTAGTTGTTGTATGACCATGCTTTAACTAATGTAGAAAGTAAATTTTCTTTAATGTGTTTGGAGTGTTGAAAGTTATCTACAACCCATTTTTTGTAAATATGTAGAAGTCAGATAAAAAAATTGTGATTTTACAATTGCATTACATGAATGTCATAACTGAAATCTATATTGCTCAAGGCATCCTGTTGTTAATGATATGTTCACTCATAGTGCCCATGTTCATCATGTCCACGTGTAAATTTCGAGTACAAATTAATTAGAAATAATCAACAATCACTATTAAATCAAATAACAATTAACATTACGAATACTTTCTAGAAAACATACTTAAGCATGCGTACAATTTAAAAACATTGGGTAAAATAGTAAAATAATGGATAAATTTTAGAGGCTATTCTAATAATCATAAAAATTTTGAAGATCCAACCTTTTTTAAAGTCTTTAGTGGGCGCGAAGACTACCTTCCCTGATTTACGCATGGGAACTTCGTAGCAAAAAATCAACCTTCTTTTTAGGTAGAGAATCAATTAAAACCTAAAATTATTTTTACTTCCAATATATTTTTGTCTACATCTATTTTCACTCATTCCATTGAATTTTTTGATAGTTTCATTACTACCGAAAGTGCCCATTTGTTTTCTGTTATAAATTAATAAAAAAAATCAATAATAATAGTTAAGTTTACAAAAAATTTCTTGAAAAATGTACTTAACCCTAATGACTTACGTATACATTTTGCGGGTCGTTTTGATTAGTTTTTAAATTTTGAAGCTTAAAATTTTTTTTAATCTGTAATGAACACAGACTACCTTCTTCTATGATTTTACACCTGAGAAATTAGTGGTAGAAAATAAGCCTTCTTTTTATTCATGGAGATTCACACAAAATCTGCAATTGTTTTTGCCACCAATCCACCAATCATCACTTCCCCATTGCACTATTTTCATCTCAACAAATTTTTGGATGAAGAATCAATCACGGACAATTTTGTTTTACCTTCGTCCTCTTTGGCAACGTTGATTTTGCAATGCTCATTTTGTCTCACCAAATTAATCGGCACGACATATCTTCTATTTGCATTGATTTTCTGTCTCTCAATTTTTCCACCACATTTTTCCCTGCAATTGCTTCCTTCCACTTCTTCTCTGCTCGCCAGCTGCAACAGAAATGGGGCTTTACAAGTGGGCGAGACGGTAAGCTGAGAGAGCTGACGCCTTTACAGGCTTCCTGCTAACATTGAATGCGCAACAGCAGTAGACGGTGCAACCTGACACTTGGGATTTCCTACACACATTCCTTCTGTTCCCTCCCAAGTCCATGTTGTGGCCTACTCGTTGGAGCTCCACACGGCCAGGATGCTGTGCGCTGGAATGGACAACCCGATGGTGCGCCTGCATAGGAATTTGGGTGCAGCATTACTCCACCTAAATATATCCCTATGTAGATATCCGCTTTTTGGTGCAGGAGACCAGACTCTCTGTGCATGTCTCGAAATCGCCATAAAAAAGAGGGCTTGCTTACGTGTGCTTTTGTTGGTGCTTGGGAGTAAGAAATTTGTGAATTTATGTTTAATCCTTTGTAGCAAGATAGAAATATTGAAAAGAGCTTGTTCGACTTAGGCTTTATTCGATCGTCTGTGAAAAGTTTGTTTTCGAGTTTGCTGACGTGTTTGGGTAGTACACAATTCACATTAACGGCTAAAAATAAGAAGAATAAAGAGAATATTATAGTTGTGTGAAGCTAAATTAATCAGCTTCCTGCAAATGAAATTAATAAGTCTTCGACATTTTTTTGGCTGAGAGTTTGTGAAAGTTAATTAATTTAACTTGCAAATGTGAAGATTTTGCTTCTTTTCTGTTTTTTAACGTGGATATGTAGATTGCCTGAAGATGTAGGAAGTTCCAAACAAAAGACTTGTTTGGCCTAGTGGCGTTGAAACCACTTGTCTTTATGCATTTTTAAAAAAGTTTTAATTTGAGGCTTTTTTTAATTATTATTTCACGTTTATTATCGCTTTTTAAGACATCAAAAAATGATATATTTAAGAGTGGTACTTAAAAGTTGGGCCAGACAGCCACAAAAGGCAAAGACTATTTTAGCATTCTATTTCTAGAACGTCTCACTAAATTAGCCTGAAGCCTTAGGCTTCATCTTAGTTGAGTGGTTTACTCACTGCAGGTTGCTGGAGTAAAACTTTTGAGAGTAAGCATATTTAATTTTCTTTCCCTAATAGCACTTTTTAAGAGTATTTTACGTATGGAATTTCGTGTACAGTACTTATCTATCCATCAGGATTTTAAAAGCACTTTTAAAACAGTGCTTTTCGGTCATCCACTATTCAACCACAGGCTCCATTTGACTCCATATTTTGGCTGCTTGAAAGTATTCTTTTAAGGTGTTTTTTTAATTATAATATGGATAAACAAACAATGTAAGAAATATATTCAAAAAGTGCTACTGAAGGAAGCTAGCTAAAATTGTTTGTCCATGAAAGTTCTTGAATAGTAGCTGGGTAGTGAGCAAACCTCCCACCACACCAAGGGCTTCTTTGGCTGCGCATTTTGACAATATAATGCGTGAGATTTTCCACTTTTGTAGGTACTTGGTCTTGTTTTCATATATCATTTGTTCGGAATGCTTTAGAAAGCAACAATAAACGCAAAAAAAAAAAAAGCCCCAAATCCAAACTTTTTTCAAAAAACTGTAGGTACCGCTAGGCCAAATAGGCTCAAAGCCTTAGTAGGATTCATTTGGCTATGAAAGTACTAGTAAATAATTCCAGCGAATATTAGTTTAATAAATAAAAATAAATAATGAAAATGGATAACTTTTAACTTAATAGGAAATAAATACAGTACTTTTAAGGGTGGGCCACACCTCGACAGTATAAAAATGATCCATCTGATAATTAATTTGTTTTTTCGACAATTGCGTAGGATCATAGGTGAAATGGTATTGTGTGAAGAAATGGTTCATTTTTTCGCTCTAATTTGGGCATATGACGATGGCAGGTGGTTGGTATTCTCGATTAAAGCTGACGGTTTTGGCATCCAGGCAATTAATTTAAAAATCCGAGTCTCGCTTCTACCTAATAATGTAACAATGGAAATCAAAAATAATAATAATAATAATGTGACAATGTGACAAAGAAGTGATTTATGTAACTCTATCCATTTCCTTTGTATCGGAATCATTTAGCCATGTAATAATAATATTTTATATGATTCATATGTTAAAAATATAACTTTAAAATGATATTTAACATTAAACTATTTTATTACGGTAATTTTTATAAATTTTTAGATAGGAGTTATGCACAATGATAATACTAAAAAAATGATAGGATTTCGGATCTCCTGAGAGGACAAAAATGAACGAAGTCACTTAGAAGTGGAGCAGTAACTTAAGTCATTGTATTCATAGATGTACAGTAACTCCTTATCTTGTCTTCAAAAAAAGTAAATCATTCAAGAATCAAAATCATGGGCTAGTTGTTATAAAATAATAATAATAACGGGCTAGTAGTTCCATGCACCCCTTTCTAATGTAAAATTTAATTCATTTATTATATATAACATATTTATTTAGCTAGTAGACCAAGTTTCATTTAAACCAAATATGTGTATGACCACATTTACTTAAAAATAAAATATGTTCATTTGTAAATTAAGAAAAATACTTAAATACAATCATATATTTATTAGAATGTAATAATATTTTATAAAATCATTTATATTTTATATACATAGTAATGATATTTTAGATGTGAAAATTACCACTTTAAAATTGATATTTAGCATTAAAATATTTTATAATGTGGATTTTATATATTTATAAATGGAGCCCATGCAAAGTAATACTATATAAATAAAAAGGTTTCTATGATAATATAAATGATGTTAAATATAATGATAGAGTGAATTTTTCATCAATTATTAAAATATTAAAAATGAAGAGGGTCATGTAGGAGAGAGTTTCATAGAAGCGTTTTTGAAAAATAATATCCTTAATAACATGTCTAGTTAGGCTGATAGTGGGTTTGAATTTCTTCTTTTTGTAAACCATAATGTTTTTGATTAATTGAAGCCATTCATTATGTTTATTAATATTTTTTTAGTGTAAGATATCAAAAATCACTATCCAATTAGAGCGATTTTTGATATCTTGACAAAATTAACAAGTAGTTTGTATTTATTAAAAAAAGCTATTTCACAAAAACTAAAAGGTTGGCACTTGCTACAGGCATAGTTATAATGGGGATGCTTCTATGGAATCTCTTCCGTTTTTAAATTATTCATGGTTGATAGAAAATTCACTTCATCCATTGTTTTTAGCATCATTTATAGTATGTTGGAAACCCTTTTATTTTTTTAATTTCATTGTATATGAGTCTCATCTATAAATGTGTAAAATTAACGTAATAAAATAGTTCAATATTGAAATATCAACTTTAAAGTAATAGTTTCAATATCTAAACCATCTAAAATATATGTAGATAAATGATACTATAAAGTATTATTATATTCTAATACATGTTTGAATGAATTTAAACATTTTTCATAATTTACACATAATGCACCTATTTTTTTGAGCAAATGTAGCCTATACACGTATTAGATTGGGATGAAACTTTGTTTCCTAGCTAAACAAATGATGTTAAATACAATAAATGAATCAAAAATGAAAAGAATTTCACAAAATCACTTCTACAAAACCCTATTTCACATAAGTATTCTCGTTAGTATAAATATTATAAATATTTAATAAGCATGCTTGCAATGAGTTTTGCATTATATACATAATTGTAATTTGTGTAAAAATTCATAGTTATGATTGCAAATGTGTTAACCGTGCAAGAACAGCTATACGTGCCTCTGCAGACGGCGGTTGCATTTGCATCAAGCTTCCAGGAAATGACGTTAACGTGATTTTAAACGCATGTAGGTCGCTATTTAAGCGACTAAACGGCTGACTTAATGCGTCTGCATAATGTTAGGGTTTGAAAATTTAAGGTTCTAATTTCTATACTTCTTTCCTGGAGTATATCTTCATCCATTAAATTCCTGATCATCCAAGTTGAGAAGAAAAAAAAAAAAAGAAAAATCGGGCCATGAAGACATTTTGGCATCTTGCATTTTTTCGTGCTAAGGGCAGCATGCAAATTTCCGACTGCGTCTGCGCCGGCTTCGTATGGAGTCGGAAGCCGAATCCCAAGCACCGCTCTCGCTTCTGAAAATATGGTTTCCAGCGCTTATGCGAAGCGGTTTTGGGACTAAAACTTGTCGTAAAAAGTTAACAGCCACCGGAAACCTAAAACCCAGGACCGCTGTATTTTTTCATATCCAGATAAGCGCTAGGGCAAATAATAATAATAATAAACTTACAAGGAAACCTGCTCCAACAAAATAAGACGGAACAGTGGCCGCCTGGTTCGCCATTTTTGTCCTACTATAGCAGCTGGCTCCAAAAAAAAATTGCAATCAAATCGAGCAAGATGGTTTAGATGAGTAAGCAAAATGAATTGCAATC
This sequence comes from Annona squamosa, assembly GCA_035584095.1. Lineage (NCBI taxonomy): Eukaryota > Viridiplantae > Streptophyta > Magnoliopsida > Magnoliales > Annonaceae > Annona > Annona squamosa. The sequence goes on from JAXCLR010000092.1 coordinate 23,361,753, forward strand.
AAGAGTTTACATTAAACAAATTCCTAGTCAGAAATGGGCAATTCAGTTTCACCTGGGTCTGCCTCAGGAAACTATAAAAAGGGTTGCACACTAATTGGAGCTGGGTAGTTAGGTATCATGGTACCAAAGCATCAGAAGATAACAAGGTTCATCCACAACACCCTAATTTTCCTACTTGCCAGAAGAGCGCTCCCAATAAATTTAAATCTTCCTATTCCCCCTCTCTACCCTAGCTACGCACTAAAAAAGAACCAGACACTTCATTCATTTCCTCTTCTTAGAGGGTGGCTGTGGGGTCTCTTCCTCATCTTCTTCATCCTCTTCTTCATCCTCTTCCTCATCTTCTGCATCCTCATCCTCCTCATCCTCCTCCTCATCCTCATCATCCTCACTCCCTCCTTCACCATTTGCCTCTGGATCATCTGGATCGTCATCATCACTTCCTTCTTCACCTGACAAATCATCATCGTCTCCATCTAAGTCCTCATCCACTTCCTCATCCTCGCCATCATCGTCCTCATCCTCATCAGTCTCACCATCATCCTTGTTCTCAGCAGCAACATCAGATTTGGTACTCCTCAGAAGAGCAATTGCATCCCTACAACATTGTAGGCAAACGATTAGCATAACACTCTTGTTTTTCTGTTTAAGGAGGGAGTCCATGGATAAAAATGAAAAAGTAGAGCTAGAATGAATAGCATATCCTACCAACTGTTCTTGACAGCTTCCTGTGGTAGTCCAGCCCTTCCATTAGATACGGAGCCAACCTGAAATATTAACTCCCAAGATAAGCGTGTGAAAAAAAAAAATTTTAAATAAAGGAAGAAAAACAGACATTGCACAGCAAAACAAAGCTTAAAAAAGTCCCCTGAAGTCAAGTACCAACAAAATCAAGATTGCTCACTATAACAAGAAAAGATACATAAGACTATCCTAGCCATCACATCAGTTATCCACAGTCCATTGTGAAGCACTTAAGACAAAAGACAGCAAGTAAAACAAAGAATAGAAAATGGACGCATGCCTGCAAATCTCTAGTCATTCTACCACACAAGCTTCAGGAAAGGACTATGACCTCTTATTGCCCACTTAAACACGCACTATTAAAATCATAAAACTGAAACAAAAATAGCAAGAACAACAGCAATCGCAGCAATCGAGACACTGAAAAACATAATGCAGATATTTTGACATGCTTCGCCATAGTCTGTTATGTATCCTGAGTCCAAAAATTGACATGAAAATGAATGAAAGATAATTGATTCTGTTTATCCTGATTGACCAAACTTCAAAAAAATTAATAACAATTAAACCCTTGAATCACAGAGTAACCATAATTAGCAAGTAAGAAAGGATAACCAAACATGAAGGAACAAAGAAAAAAGGTTGGAATGTACTTACTGGAGGAGATACAATCATAAAACAAGGAGAATGGAGAATACTCTCCAAACGAGAATGGAGAATATTCTCCAAACAAGTCATGATAAAATGTGAAGGAGAATCCTCAGAAGTTTAGTATTGGTGAAAAGAGACAAGGTTAGAAAAGAGAAAAATCAACAAAGTCATACATTTCTGTCTCATGGTTAGTCCTGAGGCTAGCTCACAACATGGCACATACTTTTTACATCTGCTTTTCCTTCTCAATGAAATTAAAAGATGCATTAAAAAATAATGATTTTTCTCAAATGTACCCACTACGTTTGACCTTAATCTTAGATATATCCACTACGTTTCAGAAATCTCAGATATATTCACTACGTTTGCATATATTCCAAAAAATACTTATTCCATTAAAGGCCATTAAGTAAGTTAACGGTCATCCGTTTAAATGTTAATTACAATTTCCTAAATGCCAAAAATATCTCTGGTGTAAAAAAATAAAAGTTGAAATACAATAAAATGGGAATAAAATTAGAGTTCTTTATATTTAAAACTCTTGTGCAATTAGGATAGCAGCGAGTTATGATATGCAAAATTTTGAATCCAATCTTAAATTTGATGGGCATATAGGTAATTTCACAAATGGACCAACGGTGTTTATTAACGTTTATTAACGTTTGTAATAGAGCAGACATTTTTGGGATTACATGCAAACGTAATAGGTATACTTGGGATTAGGGTCAAATGTAGTAGTTATATTTATATAACAAAAAAAAACCAACAACAATCCATACATATATATATCTGGAAAACGAAGAGGAATTACTTCCCTTGTTTTCTGTTGCTGAAACATGACGGGAATATTTGAATCGGGTTCAACAAGCAATAGTTGTAAAGATAGCAGAAGTATGTGGAGCACATGAAACAAGACTCCTATCACTGTAGAAGTAATCCCAATTGCCTGGTTGGAGAAAACCCAAACAAAGGTTGAAGACCTTTCCCTCTTATCCAACAGTTCACTAGCATATTCCAGCCAACCAGAAGTTTTAAGCCATGGCAGGCAGGCAGCAATGAAGGGACCACTAAACAACTGCGGATGTCATATCTTGTGAATTTTGTATTCTCTGTCCACGCAAATAACTAATTGGTATTACACGTATGAAAAACTGTAGAGCATACAAATCAAGTAAGGACAACTGCATTGTCAATGCTCACTAGGAAAAATGGTTTTTTGACTTTGAAAATGAAATCTGGGGGCATATCGGCCTATTGAGAAACCTGTATGATATGCACGTATCATATTAGTATTGAGCTGTATCGCACAATTTTTTTCTTTACCAAGCCAAAAAAATCACGAAAATATTTTTAAAAACCAAAAAATTGAGATATGCAAGAATGTATACTTATTTCGCAATTTTTAAATGTCAATGATTAATTTTTCCTCTAGTAGTTGTTTATCTACTACAATTCTACAATACTATGAATATTCAATTCATCAAATTTAAATGAAATTTGCACCAAAATACAAGTATGAGCATATTAAATGAGAAATAATATAGTATGTTAGATCTCATATCACTAAATTTTTTCTAAAATTTTCTCATGTTGCTAAATATACTTTTTGAAGGAGTGTCTACTCTGAAATTTTAAAAATAATAAAATTTAATTTTTAGAACTATGAAACTCAAAAAATAATTTTAAATATTGACCTATTTTCAAGGATACAGATACATGGTGCCTGAGCAATTTTTATCCATCGAACAAGACACTGGCTGATATAGGCAGATTGATACAGCTGATACAGGCCTCTATTGGCTGTTATGCCTCTGTATCGAGCAATACAGGATTTGTTTTTTCAATCTCCCCAAAAAAACCCCTGTACAGAGTATTAGGGGTATCTGATACTGATACAGTGCAGACATTCAAAAGGAAGCATCATCTTCCAAGTAGCTTCCATCAACCCCTGCACACCCATCTGTAAAAAACCAGATTGGAAAACCTATAACCAGAAAGCAAAAATATGTGCTATGACATTACAACCCTAATTTCTCATTGAATGGCATCTTCCAATTCCATAATAACATTCTGCCTAATTTCTCCCTGTGCTGCATTTTCTGCTCCCATAATGACATTCTTTCCCTTCTTTTTCCATAAGTGACAACAGGTGAATGAAATCCTAGCAACCTCAGATATGCAGGCATACTCTCTAAACATTAAATAATGGGCTCAAAGCAAGTAATAAAGTCCAACCAAAACGATACTGTCTCAGAAATGAATAATATAAACCATCAATTCAATAGGTTTCAACATTTCAAATAACGCATAAATATTTTTAAAAAACTCAAAAACAATCTCGCAAAACAGCCAGCAATGAAACCCTAACATTGAGGCCACAGGCAGAACCAAAATCAAAAGTTTCCACATGAATAACAAAAAGCAAAATAAAAGGCAAAAGATAAGATGCAAACAGCAATGGCACCTAAAGAAAAGGGAAAACCTAAAAATCTTACTCGTACAACCTAGCAACTGATACCAAACCACACAAATCCATCAACAAAGTTCCAACCAAGAACAGCAGCCAAAAATTCTATAAGAGACCGCATTGAAGGAATACCCAGCAGAACTCAAAGAGTAACCTCCAGTAAAGAATAATTTTAAAAATAATAAAATTTAATTTTTAGAACTATGAAACTCAAAAAATAATTTTAAATATTGACCTATTTTCAAGGATACAGATACATGGTGCCTGAGCAATTTTTATCCATCGAACAAGACACTGGCTGATATAGGCAGATTGATACAGCTGATACAGGCCTCTATTGGCTGTTATGCCTCTGTATCGAGCAATACAGGATTTGTTTTTTCAATCTCCCCAAAAAAACCCCTGTACAGAGTATTAGGGGTATCTGATACTGATACAGTGCAGACATTCAAAAGGAAGCATCATCTTCCAAGTAGCTTCCATCAACCCCTGCACACCCATCTGTAAAAAACCAGATTGGAAAACCTATAACCAGAAAGCAAAAATATGTGCTATGACATTACAACCCTAATTTCTCATTGAATGGCATCTTCCAATTCCATAATAACATTCTGCCTAATTTCTCCCTGTGCTGCATTTTCTGCTCCCATAATGACATTCTTTCCCTTCTTTTTCCATAAGTGACAACAGGTGAATGAAATCCTAGCAACCTCAGATATGCAGGCATACTCTCTAAACATTAAATAATGGGCTCAAAGCAAGTAATAAAGTCCAACCAAAACGATACTGTCTCAGAAATGAATAATATAAACCATCAATTCAATAGGTTTCAACATTTCAAATAACGCATAAATATTTTTAAAAAACTCAAAAACAATCTCGCAAAACAGCCAGCAATGAAACCCTAACATTGAGGCCACAGGCAGAACCAAAATCAAAAGTTTCCACATGAATAACAAAAAGCAAAATAAAAGGCAAAAGATAAGATGCAAACAGCAATGGCACCTAAAGAAAAGGGAAAACCTAAAAATCTTACTCGTACAACCTAGCAACTGATACCAAACCACACAAATCCATCAACAAAGTTCCAACCAAGAACAGCAGCCAAAAATTCCATAAGAGACCGCATTGAAGGAATACCCAGCAGAACTCAAAGAGTAACCTCCAGTAAAGATAAACCTAAAAAAAGAAGCAGAGGAAGAGGTTGGGTGATAAGCCATACCGCCAAGAGAAGGCAAGCTACAGATTTACCCACGGTATCAAGGAGAGCCTCAGCTACAACTGCCTCCACCAGAGAACCCAACAACCTCTCCCAACAAACAAGGCCGCCATTTCTGCAAACAACATTCTCCATATCCATCTCCATTGCAGATTTTTCCAAGTTTCTCAAAGGTAAGCTGAAAGAGAGAGACAAAGAGACAGAGACAGAGACAGAGAGAAGATGAACTACGATAGAAGAAGACGAGAAGTGATTCCAGCCATGAGGGAGAGGGAGAGATCCTAGGGTTACAGGAGAGATGGTAGGGAAGAAGGGTTTTAGGAAGCAGCTAGCGAGGGTTTTGCCTCGCTCTTCTGCCACTTGCAGCCTCCAGCTGGAAAGGCGCACGCTCGCACGCACGGACCGGAAGTGACTGTAGCGAAGTGTCCGAGCCCTGAGGGCAAACAAGGATGTGGATGTGCCGAAACAGTATACTCGAAATGATGGCACGGCACAGGAGATCTTAACCGTTCGTTTGAAGAATGAATGCCACAGACCGGTGAGGATATATCCGAATATCCTCTCCCTTATGTATAAGCCCGAGGATTACAGGAGAGCTCCGGAGCTACAGTGTAGCCGGGAAAGTGACAGTGGGGGCGAGATTTCGAACTGGTATGATAAAGTGGTACAACAGGAGTAACAAAAGACTCTGACGAAAAGTTACGAAAAGTTAAAACAGAAACTTAGGAAGAAATAATTTAAAAATAAGTTAATTATATAGAAAAATATAAATAAATAATTAAAAATTATGGTGGTTATAATAAATGAAAAGTTTTAAAATAAAAAATTTTGATGTGAAAAATTTTTGTAATAGTCAAGCGTGCCCAAAAACATATTATTATATAATAATATTTATAAAATTATTTATTCACATAGTAATAATATTTTAAATAGTTTATATGTTGAATATATTATTTTAAAATTAACAAATAGCATTAAATTATTTTTTTACCTTAATTTTACACATTAATGTACCGTTATGG
>JAXCLR010000092.1:23374523-23400736 GCA_035584095.1 Annona squamosa
TCTTTTATAAGGATTTTAAGATGTATTATTTTTCAAACATTTCCAAATGTTTATCAAAATATTTTACTCAAAATGTTCCTAAAAGAATTTAGAGAAGGTCATCCTAAAATTTGATTTCAAATAACAACTTGTTAAAGTGAGTGCGCTCACTTACAAGTTGACACGGACTGCAGTCTATGATGTATTTTTGAAAATAATTTTTAAAGATATAGACTTCGGTATAAGATTTTTGTGTTTTATGGATGCAGACAGAAGTCTGTGATTCCGATTTAAATATTTTGAGGCATTAAATGTCTCTTGGATAAAGAATTTTATAACGAAAAATATTTGTGGACATAAAAATGTCCTTTGCCGAGAAAGGCTTATGCAAATAATGTTTTGGGACATGAGAATGTCTTCCATTGCCAAAGGATTTATGAAAAGAATTATTTTGGACGTAAAACGTCCACTGGCAAAAGATGGTTTTATGTAATGGTCTTTGAACATTAGAAATGTTCATCTAAGATCAAAGAAAATTAACTAAGGAGGGTAAAACTTATATGTTTTGCCTGAACAAGCCCAGACGTGGTTTGTAAATGATTTTGAGAATAATGTTTATGAAAAATGTTCAAGGACATGGAACTGTTCTTATGAACAAGGATTTTATGATAATGTTCTTTTCATGATAATATTTTGGGATACATAAATGTCCTCATGAAAAAGGTGTTCAAGATATTTAATGAAATGATTTTCAACGAAGTCTTGCCCTAAAAGATAAAATACTTGCTTACCGAGTTATCACTCACGTTTTGTTTTTCAAACCTTAGACAGGTACTGAGAGACTCAAGGGGTCAAGGATCTAAAAAATAGAGAAAAGGTACATAAGGAAAGCCATGTGGCTATAAGGAATAGAAAAGCATAGATATACTAAGGTATGTTAATGTGTACGTGAACTTAATTAACATTTTAAGTTCTATGCGATTCAATAATTGAATATATAGATGTATGAATGTAAAATGTGATGATTTAGTCAAAGACACTTTTATTATAGAAAAGCATGATAAGATGCTATGAATGAAATATGAAATTTATTACAAGTGTATTATCGCTTGTATGATGTATGATGCTAATTTAAAAGAAATGATTGATGAATAATGGTGTGAAATGTAAATATATGAATGAATGATGAAGAATGTGAAGAAAATGATGTTGAAGAAATCGAAAAAAAAAATTTGGATGAGATCCAATTAGGAACCCGCCGTGTGATCAAGGTAATGATTCTGATTCACATTTACCAATCGATAAGGTCTTAAGGTAAGGAAGTGACGTCTTGGTTTGGGACGCCACATTCTATATAACCGGGTTACATAAAAGCAATTCCATATAATCTTTTCAAATTTTAAAATTTAGATGTTTTTGATAAAAAATTTAATCTATTCATTATATTTACTATATTTTGTTTAACTATGAGAACAAGTTTTATTCAAATCCAATATATGAATAAGCCACATTTGTACAAAAATAGGTACATTCATGCGTAAATTAGGGAAAATGCTTATATCTATTCACATATGTATTAGAACGCAACAATATTTTATAGAGTCATTTATCCATATAGTAATGATATTTTAGATGGTTTAGATGTTGAAAATATTACTTAAAAATTAATATTTAGTATTAAATTATTTTATTAGGTTGATTTTATATGTTTATAGATGGGGTCATATACAACAATATTAAACAAATGAAAGAGTTTCAAAGATAATATAAATGATGCTAAACACAACAGATAGATTAAATTTTTCATCAACTATCTGGATATTGAAAATGTGAATTATATAAAAAAAGGTTCTCATAGAAGCATTCCCTTTAGACATATTCATCTATTAATTACTTAATTAATTCATATTGCATAAATCATTTCTTAAATGCGTTTTGATTTTTCAAAGTTGCACAATATATTATTATTATTATTTCTAATTTAGAGATTAATTAATAATTATTATTTCTAATTTTAGGTTAGATTAATATATACGTATTTATTAATTAATTAGATATACTTAATTATCTATAGTATATCGAGAGAAGTGTAATTGAGAAAAATATACTAGAAATGAGCATTTAAAACACATAATATAGAGTAATTGAGAAGTTGTGGCGGTGCGTTCTTGGCAGCGAAAACAACGAAGATTCCGGGTACCCAAAACCCATTAGAAATGGAAGCCACATCAATTCAATTAGGGCTGCAATGGGGCATCGAACTGAGGGTGAAGAACCTGAAGATGAAAAGTGACTCTCTACTTTTGATCAATTTTTTGAAGGAGAACAGAGATATTGTATCACCAGTTGGAATCCAGATAAAAGAGATAAAGAACTAGCAAACTATGCAGAGGAGCTATCATACCGTTATGTATTAAGAAAGGGCAACAAAGTGGTTCATGCTCTAGCAGACATGGCATCAATGGACGCTAATTTTTGCAAATGTTGGTGGGGAAACCCACTCATGTTCATTCAGAGTCTTCTCCGTAATGACTCTCTTCCATGTTAATAGACCAAATACTATTTCTCCATTAAAAAAAAAACACGTAATATATAGATATATTTTCAATAAAAGCCTTTAAAAAATTTTTGATTCCATGAATGGTAAAAAGATGTTCAATGCAAAAAATAAAAGCAGATTTAAATTTTTTTTTGTTTTTTAACTTCTTTTGATTTTTCAAAAGTGAAAAATTTTATTTATAAAATTCAAAAAATTTAAAAGTTAAGAAATATAAAATTTCGTATGTAAAAAACACTTTATTTAGACCTACATATCCATGCAAAAAAATTAAGAAAAATTAAATGGGTAAAGCTTAAGCATGCATTAAATTCAAGTGTTGAAATATTATCCATATCGTTATCTAGTGGGTTCGGATGCAAAATTTTATTTTTATTTTTAAAATTTTTCATAAAATTGTTAATTTAATTGTATTTAGCATATTGTTAGATTCTATTTTCAAAGATTTTTAGATATTTTTAAAAATTTTTAAAACCTAGAGTATTTTAGACATTTAAAATGACTAAAATACCCCCTTTTAAAATATCAAAAAAATATGTATAAATCTCTAAAATGATAAAACCTGATATATATATATATATGTTAAATATATTTAGATTCACAATTTTAGAAAAAAATTTAAAAAAATAAAAGATTGATTTTTGCACATGCAACATGGATCAAAAACCTAAATGTTTACTTCGTGTTTCTACGAAATACAAATTAACACGTTGCACAAGGTTTCTTTGAAGAACTTGAATGTGTGTAACCTAGGGGTGGGAATTAGGGTGGGCTGACCCGTGACCCGGCTTTGACCCGACCCCTTTTGACCGGGTAAAACCAATATATTTTTGACTTGGTATAGAGATGAATCAAAAATTTTGACTCAAATTAAAAAAAGAAGTCAAGTTGGGTTGACCATATCCCAACCTGAAGAGTCTGACTGACCCCGTATATATTAATTTATTAAAAATTATAAGGTTATATTTAAATATTATTATTATTTTCTTCTAAAATTTTCACTTTTTTATATTTAACTCTATCAACAATAGAATAATCAATTTATTCAGAAAATAATATAAGAATTAATAAAAAAAATTGTACATATATAACCCTTATATTTAATTATACATTAATCTATTTTAATAAATTTATAATATTTTTTCAAATGTTTTGTTTTCTTAATTGTGTATTTATTAATAATTAGTGAAATATTGAAGCATATAATATTTAAATATAGTATAGATGTATATTTATGTTTGATACGTATATAAATTCTTAAAATTATCTTATTTAACCTGCATTTTTGACTCGACTTACTATCTCGAAACCGATCCGATAGCGTTCCTGGAATCTATTAAAAAAAAGTAAGGGTCAAACTGACCTTGTCTCCATCCAATATGAAAAGAGAGTAAAACTCGATTTTTAAAAAGTAGGGTTAAGGTTAGGCAAATCTTGACCTAGTATGGCTTGCCCCAATTCCCACCCCTAGTGTAACCATTTTTCTTTAAAACTACACCTTTCAAGCAAAATTTTGTGAAGGCACACAACAGTCCCCTGTGTTGGTATTTGGGCTTCACTGAATCAATGTTGAACTTTAAAAAATAACAAAGTTTCCACAAAGGTATTCACTATTCAGGCAGTCGGCTGGTCCCTCCCTGCATAGGTGGTATGCCTGGAACATAACAAATTCTCTGTTTGTATGCCATGGTTTTTCTCTACATAATCCTTTTAATTAAATGCTGCTCATTCTTTAAGCTATATCTGTTGGTTTTAATCATCTGTTTGTAGGCTCTGTTTAGTAACAGCTTAGGTAAGAAACTGGTTTCCCAACTCACCCTGGCACGAGTGCTTGTGCGTAGCCTGATAGTAATTCATGTTGGCCCCAAGGTCCCTCCCCAGAATGTAATAAATTGTTTAATAATGTGAAGCCTTTTACTTCATATTATCAAAAAGCATGAGACAAACCTGGGGTCATGCTTCGCTGGTATCGTTTCCCACCAACATATTAGTGGGAACCCCACCGTTTTGGTCCTCTTTGATGATGATGTAAAGTCGACGCGACTCATTACATTTAGAATTATTGTTTAACTAGGAAGTTAAGTTTCATCTATGGGTGTATTTGGTAACGAATAAAACTTTTAATGGAAATTTTTGAAGAATAAAAGTTGTCAAATGATGTGATATTATAGGGGTAATAATGAGGAGTAAAGAGAATAAATTTAAAATAAATAGTTTAGTTGTATTGGTAGTTGTGTAGAAATGATTGAAAAGTAGAGTTGTTGTATAGAAAAATGTGTAAAAAATAATTAAAAAAAGAGTAGTTATGGAGAGTGAAAATTTTTAGATTAAAAAGTTTTAACTTGCCAATTTTTTCCATTTGCGAAACACACCCTGTATCAAATCTACACATAACCCGTCTAAAAATATATGTAAAATTAATATAACAAAATTCTTTAATTTATCTGATGAATGATCCTATAATTATTATAACTCTCTAATTAGATGAATTTTAGAATTTTTTTGTAATTCATACATAATTATATATGAGGAATGATCCTGTTAGCCTACGCTAAACAAATGTTCTGTTTAGCCCCACATCAAATAACCTATTTACGACAATTTTTTTTTTATTTTTTCTTCATACACTTATTTATCTAAGTGTATTTAATATATAAACCAAGTTTTACCATTTTTAAAATAGTAAAACTTGGTTTATATATTAAATATACTTCGATAAACAAGTGTATGAAGAAAAAAATAATTTTTTTTTGTTGTAAATAGATTTTTTTGAAGTAGGCTAAACGAGGGAATATACTTAACCTCGGCTAACAGGATCACTCCTTATTATATATTTTTATCCAATCGAAAATTTTTTTGTAGTCCGTTAAAATTATTTGTAGTCACGTGATAAAATAAATTATATTATTTTTAGTCACATAATAAATAATATCAAACAATGTAACCAGTTGCATTTTGATTTAAATATGAGAAAGGCACCAATCCGGGGGGTTCCCATCAGGTTTCAGAAACAATTAAACAATATTAGACAAAAATATATATGGGAAATGATTCCGTGCAACTGGTTCCATAGAGTCAATCTATGCAGGTTTTTATTTTGAAATTTTTTTATTAATCTAAACCAGTGATCAATAAAAATTAATTTTCATTGAATTAAAATCAATGATAATATTGATCAACATGTAGTTCTTATGATTCTAAAATCATTTGTTGGATGACCAAGTTTTTTTTTTATTAGGTCACCCGTCTTAGATGACCGAGTGCCTGATGGAAGTGTACTCCCTCTGGAGGAGTAACGAAGCTACTTTCTTACCCAACTTTGAACCTTGAACCTTCTCATTTTAACTTTCTATGTACTCATGTCAGCCACTTAGTCATTCAAGTAATGACTGCATGACTAAAAAGTTTTGATGGAAAAGAAGTAGGTCCAGGTTTTAACTTTTAAGAACTTTGGGTTAGGTTAAAACAGATTAAGGTAAATATACACCCTAAGTCTATTTCCAAACATTTGAATTGAATCTCTTAACCCAACCAAAAAAAAACCTACGAAAATCCGGTTCAGTGCAGGTTGAAGGAAAGCTAGCATGGAATTTCGCATAGACTATCGGTGCGTTTGGGGGCATAAAACTGTTCCTTCCAATTGAGTAAGGGTTTTCAACAAAAGAAGAAAATATGCATTTTCTCCCAGGTGTGTTTGTTTAGAAATTAATGAAAATGGAGAATAAGAATGTGAAGTCAATAGTCAATTACCTTACTTTTTTATTTTTACTGTATATTCCCATCATTTTTCATCTCCTCTCATACAATTACCGTGTTTTTTTTTTTTTTATTTCCACTTTACTTCTATTATATCTATTGCGATCTCCTCCATTTTCCATTCTACAACCTGGTTACTGCCTTATCAACCCAGACCAGTCCGAATTTCAACTAACGTAGATTTAAAACCGATTTCACCAAAATTTCCATTGCTTTATCATCCCACCCAATCCATTTGATGTTTGTTTTCTGGGGTACCAACCCTAGCCAAAATGTGCAGCTTTAGGATCTTGCCAGGCCATTTTAACTAAATGCCTGCACGGTCCAGTATAAATATTGCCATAGGAATGAAGGTGCACCAGGCAACCTTTGTCATAAAAAAGGGTGTTACATCCTTGTACTATCTTCAAATGGCAGTTGTTCATTGTGTATGAAGATGGTTTATTTGCATGCCTAACTTGGCAATCCATCTCTTGCTATGTGTTTTCTCCTGTCTGTAATCAGTTGTATTTGTAGCAGAATTGCATCTGACGTTACCAATATCATTATTTCCAACCAACTACTGATATTGACACAAACACACTACCCAGCCTTCAATCTATAGATTTCGATTTCATACATGTTTTCAAAGCAGGCCTGCATAAAAAATGAATTCCTCTGGCGGCAGGGATAAATATTTGACACAGAATTACAAATGCACATAAACTGTTGATACAGACTTCTAAAAGTACTAGGCACTAGAAGGCATTTTGCCTTTCAAAATCATTATAATGGATTGCATCTAGCAAATGACATTGGGGTGCAGCTGAAGACCTAAACAACTATAGCGATGCCTTCCTTCTTGGGGCCCTTGTTTCCTGGGAAAGCTTTGTGGGAAACATCCACAAGCGCCTTGAAGCTATAGGGCTCATGCATGGACAGCTCAGACAGCACCTTCCGGTTAAGCTGGATGTTCTCTTTCATTAACCCATGCATGAAGTTGCCATAATTAACCTGACCAAAGAACAAATTTTCATCAATTCAGAAGTAAGCAATCCAAATTAGACACTAACAATGGGGAAAACCATAACCCATTCAAGGAATATGATAGTCAGCAGTGATATCCTATGGCTCCTTTGAGCATGGAATTAACTTAATCTGCAATCAATGTGATCTCAAATGGAGCTGGGTCCAAAAAAGATACCTATTCAGACTGCTTCCACAATTGTATTTTGGTTACAAGGCATGAAAGCATGTCATTTCTGTAGCATCTATTCATGGATATAATAGAAGCTAGGTTTTGAGAGGCTTGTAATGGCAATGATTAGAAGCAAACATGTCAGACCTTTTGTTAGCTTTTCATTGTCATGATCTCTCACTTTAATTTTTTAACAAAAATGGATCTGTCTCGGGCCCTCCAAACAAGGTCCTTCTTTCAGGTGGCTAGTCCATAGTCTACACTCTTAGCTCTGGGCTCAAACCACTTGCTACTACTTAGGAGCCCTGACAATTAGAAGCCACCAATAATTGATTTTTATAACTTCATCCGCACGTTGGGATGCCTACTATCAAACTTTCATCGGCAAGAATATTCGTACATGCTAGATTTGAGTTCAAACTGACATCCAATAGATGCATTGTTTTAGTTTCTGCATATTAATGCCATCTAAAAATAGCAAACTATGTTTGACTAAAATGCACAAAATAAAAACACAGTAGGGGAAGCCCCAGTCAAGTGCCAATGCAATATGAGGATATGCCAGAATCCACTTAGACAAAGCCAGAAATCAATAGTGAAGTCCAGTCACTGGACAAGGCTGGATTGGATTTACATAACTAGACATTTCAGAGTACCACAAAGTAATACCTGCAAGCAAGGATAGTCAATCAAGCTAGAAACCCCATCACTAGAAAAGCAAAAATAATGTCCTCCAAATCATAATGTTTAATAGCCAGTGGCCCAGCACACTGTGCGCCCATATTAAAATCGTCTTAAGAACTCACATCAATAACAGAATTGCAAGCAATACGCATCAGATAGGAAAAGCACATTTGAAGATTTATGCCAGCAGAACATCAGACCAGCTTACAATTCTCTCCAAATGAAACGCATGTCTTCAGTGCATATTCCCATGGTCTGAATGATTAAGAAGATGCACTCATCGCATGCAGCAGTCATCCAGATACAGGAAGTACCAATAAAACCAAAGGCTAAATGTGGAATGGCAAATGACCAACAACAACAACAACATCACCCAATAACATATACTGTCAAGGTACTGAAATAAATTTACTTTATCTCACTACTTTTTTGAAAAAAATTAAGTCAAGTCAACTGTCAGAATTTAGATAGAACCAAAAAGAAGAAGAAAATAGGTGTACACAGCAGTAAAGAAAGACTATCCATTCATAAGAAAACAGCCATAGAACCCTAGCATGAAGACAGCAACCTCACAATGTTGAAGGCGTCAATAGGGTACTCTATGATTGATCACTAAAGCAAGTAGCTGCTACTTCAACCAATAAGGAATGAGGGATGAGGCAGCCTCAAATTAATTCTCCTCCTCTTTCCCTCACTCTTAGCTTTGGAGAGCATGACCCCTGTATGGTATAATGGAGCAAGTACAGAAAGAAAGATTTCTGAAGAATCCAATTTGAACCCAGGTTATCACAATATAAAACAAGACTGCAACTTGACTGGTGGTAGCAACATAACCTCTGAATTTTAAAAGTTGATCCTGATATTTACTAGTTTAATATGATAACAACATGTTATTTCTTTGTTGGAGAGGAATTTTCAACATAAATCTGCATATTTATATGTACCTTCTTCCATCAAATTCTGAGGAATAAAGTGTCATACCAATAATAAGGCATCATACCAATGATGTAAACATTCTTGATGAAGTACACGAAGCAAATGTTATTTTATAAAAGATATGACTTTTCAGACAAATACCAGACAAAACCAGCACAACAGTCTTCTGGGTGAAAAGCTACACGCACAAGGTTCTGACAATTTATGATCACTTGCATGTGGAAATATAAAGAACCAAAGTGGAAAACAGCAATTGACTCCATATTCACAACCAGGACCCAGAGCTGAAAGTACAGTAAGGAAAGAAAAATTTCGTCTTCAAATCCTTTCAGGAGGAGGACTGTAAAAGTGTTGCTTATTTCCCATATCCAAATAAAAGAGATTTGGAAGTTAACACTAAGATAATTTTTTTCTCAGCCATTCAACACAACAACTGACGCCATCTTATCTTTGATCCCCATGTAATTGTCTTCTTTAAGCCTTTTTATCTGTTCGACGGTTATGTTTGATCTTGACTAGACCTTGAATGTATATTTAGTGGAGCCTTCTTAGTGGCTTAGGATTCTGTCTTCAAGAAACCAGTATGACTATTTTACAACTATGTCGTGCCTGGTTTTCAATTTCCTCTCTCAGAAGCCTATATGACAGTTTATTGGGTGCTTTTCTTAATGATTGGATTTGGATTTAGCCTTCTTAATTGGAAATAAATCTTTATTAGTTCAAGTTTGTAATGAAAGGGCATCAGAGAGAACATGCATGTAGATGGAAACAACGGATGCTAGAAATGGTACGAAAAAGGTCAGCAGCAAAATCGTTTCCCCCTTTTCACTATGCCAATAGATTGAGCTGGTACAAGTTAACAGCTCTATTCCTATATTCCGGCAAAAGTATATATCATTGTTATTATGATGCTAGGCATCCAAATTATATCCAAAATTGTCTACCGCATATATTTTCTTTAACTGTTGGGACCGTAGATTTTGACCAGGATATGTTACTCAATGGTAAACTTGGCAGTTCTTAACAATTAACTTCACATCAATGCGTTGGTTGAAGTTGGAGCCATTTAAATGTATCAGTTGAAATTTCCAATCTAATGATAATGCCTTCGGCTTCCTTTTCTTCCAACCTAAAGTCATATAATAGAAAGCATGTGCACTTACCTTAGGAAAAAGTAAGCCATGAAACCCACTTGCTTTCTAATATAGGACAATAACTCCATTATTACCGCTATTATTTCATATGCTCACGTTTCAGGCATTGTTCTGGATTCACCATCTTCAAATAAAATCCATTTTACATACCATCCACTTAAGAAGGTGGATATCTTCTGTCATTAGACCCAAAATGGAAAAAAAGAAAATTGTAAAATCGTATAATGAAATATCAATAAACAAGGAGAGAATCAGAATATACGCCATGCAAGCGAGTGCCGGCGTTGATGCGCTCGATCCACAGGGAGCGCATGTCCCTCTTCTTGTTGCGGCGGTCTCTGTAAGAATACTGGAGAGCTTTCTCCACCCTCTCCCTTGCGATTCTTATGCAGTTCTTCGCCCTCCCTCTAAAACCCTTGGCGAGCTTAAAAATCTTATCTTTGTTCATCTTCGCTTCTCTCCGATCGGATTCTTGTGCTTGTGCTATTTGCTTAAACCCAGCGAAGATACCGGCAAGCAAAAGCCGCCAGCTGAGAGAAGTGCTAGCTGGCCAGGTTATTCGCACAAAAGGGTATACTTCCATCATACCGAGTTTCTTAAAATTGATTTTGTAAAATCTCCTTTATTTTGAGATTTTGATAATTGCTATAAAATTCAATTCATTCATTACACTTAATATCATTTATTTAAATAATAAATCAAGTTTCATCCAATATAGGCCATATTTGCTCATAAATAGGTATATTTATACGTAAATAATGAAAAATACTTAGATCTATTCATATATATTGGAATGTAGTAATAATTTATAGAATTATTTATTTATATATTACTGACATTTTGGATGATTTATAGGTTGAAAATATCACTTAAAAATTGATGTTTAGCATTAAATTATTTTATTATGTTAATTTTTTATATTTATAGATAAGACTCATATAATGTAGTACTAGGCATATGAGTGGTATTGGGCAAATGAAAAGGTTTTTACGATAATATAAATGATACTAAATATAAGAGATGGAGTATGTTTTTCACAAACTATCTAGATGATAAAAATAGAAACAGTTTCATAAAACAGAAGTTTCATAGAAGAGTCCGCTTTGCAAAAATAACCGTGTAAGTTTACATATTTATTATTTTAATTTTATAATTTTGATATTTGTGAATGTAATCTTTCAACCTTTGATATTGTGCAAAAATAATCATGCAACTTTAACTAGACTTGGAGAATGATAGTTAAGTGGATAATAAAAATATGAGACTTTTGACATACATGAAAACTGGTGAGATATATATGTATATATATTTGACATGGAGAATGTATGCTTATAGGATTATTTTTGCAATACATTAAAAGTTAGAGGGTTACAACTGTAAATATTGAAACTATAAGCTTAAAATCATAAATAGAGAAAATTATAATATTATTTTTATAAATAACCTATTAAGACCCAAAAACTCGGTTGACAAGGGATTTACATGTTTACTTAATCAACACCTTTTTCCCTTTAAATTTTCTATTTATAAAAAAATTATCTAAGTTTTAATTCCCAAATTTGAGATATGTATAGTTTTGGCCCTTTACAACAAAACAAGCTATCAAAAAAAGTTGTTAAAAATATTATTAGCGATGCTAAACACAAAGCTTATGACAACTTATAGGATAGATTAAAAACTAGATAAGTTAAAATGATATATTTAAGTCGGCTAAATTAAGATAAAATAAAAGGCAAAGATTTGGCACATGTTAAATATATTAAAAGTAAAGACCAAATTTAATAATAAAAAAAGTGAAGACAAAAAAGTTTTAGTTAAAGATTATGAAATTAAAGAAAGATAGAAAATTTCCTTTTATAGCTTATTAAATGATATCCTACGAGAACATTTAACATTAGTTGTAGAGAAGAAATTAAAAATATCAATTATTTTCTAAAAATTCAAATATCTAAAATAAAAGAAACTCTAAAAATGAAAACAAGAAAAGCCTTAGGCCTATGAAAGTGCATTGGAGATGTAGGAACAACATTGTTAACCAATTTCTTTAATAAGATTATAAAAAAAAGTTAATGTTAAGTGAATGGAGAAAAAACATCATGATCCAAATTGATAAAAATAAGGAAGATATTCAAAATTGTGTAAATTATCGTGAAATAAAACTAATAAGTCATACTATGACGTTACAAGAAAGAGTAATTGGACATAGACTAAAATAGAAAAATAATATATTTGAAAATTAGTTTGATTTTATTCTAAGAAGATCAACCAATTAAGTTATTTTCTAACTTAAACAACTCTTTGAAAAGTATAAGGAGAAGAAAAAGAACTTATACATAATTTTTATTGATTTAGAAAAAATATATGATCAAGTATCAAAAAAGTTTAATGTGGCAAGTGATAAAAAAATTAATAACAAATACATTAATGTTATTAAAGATACGTATAAATGGACTATAATAAATGTGAGGACCATGAGTGAAAATACTAATACTTTTTTTAGTTAAAATAAGTTTACATTAAGGCTCAACCTTAAATCCTTACCTTTTTATCTTAGTAACAGATAAAATTACTAGACATCTACAAGAAGAAGTATCTTAATGTATGTTATTTGCAGATGATATCGTTCTAATAGATGAAACTGAAGAATGACTAAATTTGAAACTGAATAGGTGACCTTAAAATCTAATGATTTTAGAATTAATCACACAAAAATAGAATATATGAAATGCAATTTTAATAATAATGAGAACCGCAATGAGAAACCAATTAAGATTGTAAATCAAGCAGTAACAAGAACTAATCACTTCCGGTACTTAGGATCAAAGTTCAAGAGAACGGGAAAATTAAGAAAAAAATAATACATAGAATTCAAGCAGGATGGAAGAAATTGCAAAGTGCATTAGAATTTTTTGTGATCATCAAGTCCCAATTAAATTAAAAAAATTTATAAGATTGCGATTAAACCTACTATGTTTTATAAAGCAGAATGTTGCTCAGTTAAAAAACAATATGCACATAAAATGAACGAAGCGGAAATGAGCATAGTAAGGTAGATGAGCGGTAAAGCAAGAAAAGATAAAATTAAAAATGAAGTAATTTAAGAAAATATAAAAATGAGACCAATAAATGATAAAATGAGAAAAAATAGATTAAGATAATTTGATCATATTAAATGAAGGCGTGAAATGACATCGATTAGGATGACAGAGTCTATTCAAGTAGTAAGCGAAAGGAGAATGAAAGGAAGATCCAGAAAAATATGGATGAAAGTAATTAAACAAGATTTGAAAATATTACAAATTACCAAAAATTAGTCTGTAATTACCAAGAACGACGCAACAGAATTCATACAATCGGCTTCACCAAAGTAGGAAATGACTTATGATGATGATGATTTAACATTTTCCTTAAGGTGTGTTTAGTATGGCATAAAATTTTTGAAAATTTTTTTTTATATAAAAGCTTTTTAAAATAAAAAAAATGATGTAATATATAGTAATAAAGAGAATAAAGTTAAAATAGATAAATTAGTTGTATGGATAATTGTGTAGAAATAACTAAAAAATAGAATAATTGTATAGGAAGATATAAAAAATAATTAAAAATGAGATAACTATAGAAGTGAAAAGTTTTTTATGTAGCCAAACACACTCATAAATTCATGTTAACATTGATTAATAAATATTATTTTAACTAAAATGACAACTGTATTTTTCTTTTGTGTCATAAAAGAGGATTTTTTGCATTTTAAAGTCTCTAACTTTGCCTATTTGTATTTTAAACTTCAAAATGTAGTTGTTTACATTTTAAATCTTGGAAACTTTAGCTCTAATGTGTTTTAAGACTTGAGTCATAATGGTGGTTAAGATTTTTGTTAATACATGTGAATTGTTATAAATATCCTTTAATGCAAAAAACCCAAATATCTAGAAAGAAACCCTAGCCCATGCACCATCGTCATCATCGTTTACGACAAGAGGAAAAAATCCCAAATCGCAGTTGCTCTTGATTAGGGTGTTAATTGTAATGGTCAACCCACCCGTCCAACCCATTTATAAATAGGTTTGGGTTGATATTTTTCAATAAATGATTTATCATCCATCAACCTGTTTAACTATTTAATTAAATAAACGGATTATGGTTGATATTTCATAATCCGTCAATCTGTTTATATAACCTGGTCAACTTATATAACACTATATAAGTTTATATGATATATATAATTTCTAACCCTAAAATTTTCCCATCCCGCTCACCACTCGTGCTCACGCCCTTCATTCTCTTATCCGCAAAGCTCTAATTCTCATTTTCGAGCCCCACACTAGCCTTAAGCTCCTTTCTCGTCGTTCAAATCTCCTTTTCTCACCCATCCCCTCGCTCTTTGCTGTAAATCTCACTCTTTGTAGGTCATTTATGTCCTCCTTCTCTCCTATGATTTTTTCCCTTTTTGACTCTCACCTACGATTGATATTTCACTCAACCTTCTCTTAGCGCTTCAAGCAATTTGTCTGCCTCCCATTCTATCTCTTCGACCCTGCTCTTTGCCCTAATCTCACCGCTTGTCACCATTTCTGTTCACCTTCTCTCCCACGCCCACTTTGCATCTTTTGTTTTAGCTGCTTAATGCCTTCTCAAGTTGTCTCTCTTTCTCTGACTATCTGTTGTGCTGCGATGAGTCAACAAGTACCCTGCAAAGGCTTCTTTCTCTTCTCATGCCCTCCCTGCTCCTATTCGACCAGCTACTGTTGATATTCTTTCCAAGAAGGTGAGCTTGAGGCCTCTCTCCTCTATGTCTCTAACTTCTTTCCTAATTAAGACTCTTGCTATCTCTCTCTCTCTGCAGATCTAGCCGCTCCCCTGGTCACCATTACTGCCGGACTCACCATTAACAAGTATATGAATAATAGCCTATAATAGATCTTATCCTTTAATGGCCTTGTATTGTTGGTTCTTAGCACATACATTGCATGGTCTTGAATACTAATCGGGTATGTTAACTTTTGAGTTATCTAATTTTTAAGACCTTATTTAAGATAATTTAGCACTAGTAAAATTGGTTATATACATAATCTATTAATAACCTGTAAACCCGTTTATTAAATGGGTCGAAAATGAGTTAGAGTTGAGATTTTTTAAACGAGTTAATAAATGAATTGTGGTTGAAAGAGAGGATAAATTAAAACAAAAAACAAAGCGAAAGAAAAAACTCATGAGCTAGTTAATGTCAAAACGTGCAACATGAAACAATGACTACTATGTATCACTCCATTTATCATTGGACCCATTTCCAAAAGTAATTAAACTACTAAGCAAACCCTTTTTAACCGATTTGCTTAACCAAATACCACAAACTTTTAAGGAAGAATTAACGTCACCTTTTTCTAATGGCTTCCCCTATCATGATAGATTTTCTGTTTCAACAACAATAAGTTAAAATTCACAGCCATTCATACAGACAACTAGGCAAATAGTCATAGTGTATAAAACTGCAGCAATTGATAAGAAATAATTAGAGGCAAGTGGAACTAAATGGCCACAAATGTCGTATAAAGCAGTTTATCTAGGTTAACTCCTCAATATATTATTTCACTTTTGGAATAAAAGCATCAATAGATACTGCTAAAGATTGAGCAATCCTAAATTCTAGGCAAAACAACAAAATGAATTCTTTGATGAGACTGCTAATATTTTTTTATATAGAACATGAGCATCGAATGATTTTATGGGTACTCAAGAGTCAAGAAGCATACTTTCTTAATTGTAATCTAAATTCAGAGACAAGTTTACTTTGTATACAACCTATGAAATTTTAAATAACATCTGAAATAGAACACAATATTAGTGTATAAATTGAAGATTGTACTATCTTCTAAAATTTTCAATGAAGAGACTTTGGATTAAAAATATGCTAAGAAGCTTTCAAGTCATAATTATGACAGATATGTTGTATCTAACATTGCAAATGTTGTCACCTTCATTTTTTGTCATCACAAAAGATTAATACGATTAATTCTTTGCATCCTAAAATGTACTAACACGAGGAATAAATACCAATTAGGATTAACCAAAGCTAATTGCAAATCCAATGAATTAAAATTGTGCCACATTGTTGTATAAGCAAATGTTTACAACTGCGCCTTAACTAATACTGAATATTTGCGTGAGGAAAGAATGAATAAACACCATATATAAGGATAACTAATTATACCCAAGCTACACTTCTTATATTAATATCTATAGCTTCTCTTTTGTGCGTGGACTTTCTAAATAATTTACTGAATTCAACTACTAATTATCTTTTTCCCAAAAATATAGCATGTATTGTAGAGTTTCCATTCTTGAAAATGCGATGCAAGTCTTATTTTAGAACAATCATAAATGGCGGCAAGTAGCATTGTCTTTGCATTTCTTTTAGAGTTTGCATCATGAAAAACCTTATTTACATGCTATCTAATTTGCAGAGATACTCTTGAGAAAGAAGATACCACCTCATGAGCTGCAACAAATATCAATTTTAGCAGGTTAGTAAGAAATCAGTAGGATATAATTGCATAGGGTAGTGAGCATCCAATAGAAAATAGTAATCAAAACAAGCATGATGAATGGATGGAATGGTATTATGTAGCTATGATAAATGAAGTTAAGCAACAAAATGATAATGCACAACATATAGATAATAGTAAATGATAGCAAGTAGAAAGTGATGGAGATGATGTGCATGATAATGATAATAGCAATGACTCATTTGTGCATGAAGATGATAGTAGGAATGTTACTTCAATTTGAAGATAAAAAATAGTTGGAGTTGACAATTCAACAACATGCCATTGTTAATGGGTTTGTCGTACAATTTGTGAAGAAATAATGAGTGAATTGGGTTTCTAAAAAATTATTTGGCAATTTCAAACGTAATCCTTTATAAGTTCAATCCTTGTAATGAAACATAAAGAGCTAAAAATAGTAATAGAAAAGCAAAAAAATAATAAACATAAGAGTCACAACAAATAATAGTGATTCAAGCAACTTTTTCTACTTCACTCTTCTAAACACACACTCTTTTATGTGTTAGGTTCTACTATCTCAATTGAAATTACAACTATAATCTTTGTTGTCTTCTAGATTGTAGCTCTAGAGAGCCTTTATAACACTTTACATAAGTAGAAAGTGAGTTTCACTTCAACCGTACACTAGTTGTCTTAACATAACTTTAGTCTCTAATACCAAGCCAAATATCACAATACAACAAGAGTAATTTAAATGAAAGGAATCTACACAATTAATTGCTTGAAAAGTGGGAAGGCAAAAGACTCGATGAATGCTCTAGCTAACCCTTATAACCTCTTGACATGTGTTAAATGATTATGGTAGATATTTGAACATTAGAGGATAGGTGGTGAGCATTAAATACCCCAATATTCAAAATTTTTGACCATTACGACTCAAGTTCAATATGAAGTCGATTTTGGATGCAACTTAAGTCACGGATTGAAGTCCACTTTGCTTTCAACTTTGGTCCTTCACTTTTTTTAAAAAAAAATATTTTTCACCTTGTCTTGCACTTCAAGTACTATTCTAATGTTGATTTGGTCTGGGACTTAAGCCAAGTTGTAAGTAAAGTTAACTTCGGTATGCGATTTTACTGTACGTTGAAATGTGGGAACTTTAAGTGTTTTTCTTTTTTCTCTTTCTTCAAGTCTTGATCTTAGGTCAACTTGGCTTGAAAATTAACCCAAGTTGCAAATGAAGTTCATTGAGTATGTGACTTCACTTCTAGCACTTAGAAAAATCCATCTGCATCTTTCGAAAATTTAAGTCACAAATTGAGGTTAACTTGGCATTCGACATCATCCAAGTCGTAGGATGGAGTCGACTTTGGGTGCGACTTCACTTGTACCAAAATAAGTTAATGAAAATATGCAATTTAAATCACCTACTGAAGTCGACTTCGGTTGTAACTTCACCCAAGTCATAGTTTGAGTTAACTTCATATGCGATTTCATCTATTCCGACTTTAGATTTTCAATCTTTACACAATTGTATCATTCTAAGTCAATTTCTAAGGTCGACGTTGACATCATCTTGACCTAAGTCAATGCTAGGGTCAACTTGACTATGTGACTTGTTTTATTTTTGCTTTATTTTGAAAAAATCTAATTTCAAACATCAAGCCAAACATATTGTTACCTTTGATATTCTCAAATTTGATAATTAATCATCAAAATATGGATAATTCATAGATTTGCAAATCAATTGGGTTCAAAATATGTTATAGATCAACTGCCATTTGTAAAGCTTATGGATGCCCATGGAGATTACATGCCTCAGAAAAGAGTAACAGAGGTGTTATTCACGATAAAATATACAACAATGTAGATACAAAGGATAATATTATTTTCCCCACCATCTAACCCTTGTTGACTCATTTTTGCCTACCCATTTTTACTATTCTTTCAGCTCCATTTGACTATTCTTTCCCCTTTCCCATTATGTTTTCATTTGGTATTTTCCTTAGCCCATTACTTCCTTGATCTTTATTGCCCATCAACTCCCAACCTACTTTCCCCCTCTTAAATGTCATCCCCTTCATATAGTTATTTCTTTAACTTCTTCTTTTTCCTTTAATTATTTGTCCCATATTTATCTTCCCTCCCCCTTCCTCTTATCCCTCTTCCAACCCTACTAAATAAGTGTACGGATAACTTATTTTCTTTTCCCTATTTACCTAGCTCATAGGTTTGGCTCCCACCTAAAGGTAGTTACGATGTGGCGGTTTCTCCTTTTGCTTCTCTTATCCTTATTTGATGAAAATGAGCACTCCTCGATTACATGTCCCATTCTTCATATGAAAAGAAAAATATCAAAAGTCTATCATATTGGAAATTTAGCCAATTATTTCACTTCTGAGGGCTAACAATAAAGATATCCCTTCTTAATGAATCTCTCACATCTTAGTCAACCTTTAATCTGACATCCTCCCCTTTAATTCTCATTTCATCAAGTTTATTGAAAGTTTGCCCTACCAACTTGCTCGTAGCTTCTTTTCATATAAGAAAGGGATATTTCTAATGTATACTTACATTTGTGTGTTGTGGATTACTACCTTCCTTGGATTGATCGGCATTTTCAACTCTTCCAACAGCATAAGATTTATGTTGTGTAGCAATAGTCTCCCATTCAAAACTTTCTAAAAATCTTCTACTACCTCAAACTTTACTAAATACAGGTCTAAAATGCTTTCATGGAATCACATTTGCCCCATAGCTTCTAGAATGAGGATTTAAAATTTTTATTATCATAATATGTCTTTAACCACATTGTGCTAAGATGGCTGGGTCGATTTATGGGTCAAGGATTTAATCATACCTTTCGATATCTTCAGTGCTTAAATCTTATTTATCAGCAATTCTTCCTCTTTGAAAGACATCCCCCTTCAACCCTTGGTCGGAGCACCGCCTTATGAATCTTGTGATCCTTACCTTGGCTCTCGATCTTTTCTTCCTAGTTTAAAGCTTCCTAGTTTAAAACCCCTTGGCTGGAGCACCACCTTAAAAATTTTGAAATCTTATTGCAAAAAGCATACCTTTACAGTACGAAGAAATAGCCTTTTAGATTGCATGGTCAGAAAGGACTCTAATTCATCTATGTCTTTGATCATGATGATTTTAGTTTGGTAATAAAATAAAGAATGATAAATAATGGAACAACTATTATTTGATCTTATCAGTAGAATGAATCCTATGCATGGAATTACACAAAAAACTCTAGGGCTTTTTATTTGTAAAAAGTGATCCTATTAGCCCGGGTCAAATAAATGGGTCGCTTAGCCTATATCAAAAATTCAGTTAACACTTTTTTCATACGCTTCTTTATCTATGTATTATAAACCAATTTTTATTATTTTTGGATATTTGTATATATCTTTTTGAGATTTTTAAATATACGGTATTTCAAATACAAATATACACATAGATGTTTCAAAATCTCAAAAACAATATTTATACATATTCAAAAATGGTAAAACTTATTTTATATATTAAACACTTAGATAAATAAGTGTATAAAAATCAAAAAAATATTTTAAATGGGCTTTTTGAGGAAGCTAAGCAAATCATTTGCTTAGTCCGAACTAACAGGATGTTTCTTCTTTATTTATAATATATCATCCTATACACTTAAGGTTTGTTTGGAAAGTGAAAAAACTTTTGGATGAAAAGTTTATGGTATAAAAGTTGTTAAATTTATAAAAAAAAAATGGCGTGATATGATAGAGGTAATGATGAAGTATAAAGAGAATAAAGTTAAAATAGATAGGTTAGTTATATAGGTAGTTGTGTAAAAATGATTAAAAAAATAGAAAGTTATATATGAAGATATGAAGAAATTTTTAAAATATGATAGTTATGAATATTGAAAAGTTTTTATTAAAAGCAAACATACCTTTAATAAATTTTTGAAAAATTCTTGAATATACTTACAAATTTTCATTGTAATTCTTAATATACACATGCATTTCAATAATATTTCATATCCATGAATTTTTTTTATAAAATTTCTTTCTACTATGATTTAACTGAAGCTTTATTATTGGTTGAATCAACCAAAGCTAATAACACCCATTAGCTATTGATCAAAATGAGAAATATGCCCTTTTGCTAGATGCCAGAGTTTTCTTTGTTGGAGATCGAGGAGAAAAAAGCTATAATAAATAGAATGTTGAATGGCGGTGTCAAAAATGTTGGTCCCAAGTTTATAACGAAATCCAAGAGAATGGGAGTAAATTGGGTTCTTTTGAATTTCTTTCGGTGCATTAATCTTAACCTTTTATGAATTAAGTCCGCTTAAATGAAAACATGGAGAATAGAAGTGCAAGTAAAGCAATAATATCAGACATGCGAACTTATAGCAGTTTGGGACAATTCTCCTTACTCCACTCCTCCAAAAGTACACCTTTGCATCTTGTGGTCCACTATATTAATACTATTACAACTAGAGCCTTTACTCTCTTCTATATTCTAACTCTAGGGGAGCCTTTACAAAATTCACACAAGCAAGTGGTGAGTTACACTCCAACTGGACACTACTTGTCTTTACTTAGCTTTGGTCTCCAATACCAAGTTAAGTAAAATTACAAAGAAATAGATTGAAAAAAGATTTTACGCTTTATAGATTGTGTAGAGAAAGTTTCAGCACGAAGAAGAATTTGTAGAGTGTGAGGTTGATGGAAGATTTTTAGCACTTGCAATGAATAATACAATTCTTCTTGTAGAGCATTTTGAATAGTCATTGAATGCTTGCAAGTTAGAAAGTGGAAGCTTAATCAATGCTCTAGTTAACCCACTTCACTTCATCTGAAAAGTCTTAAATAATACAAAAATAAATTTGAACATTACAAGATAGGTGGCATGCGTTAAATGCGTCAACATTTGAATTTTTCGACCATTATAGTGCAAGTCGCAAATAGAGTCGACTTCGGCTGCGACTTCATCCAAGTAGCATACTAGAGTTGACCTAGGGTGCAATTTCGTTTGGGGCTTTCCAACTTCTTAAGTTCTCCTCCCATATGTAGTGCTCTTGAAGTTTCATCTAAAGTCGACTTGGTCTTCAACTTGGCCCAAGTTGCATGTGGAGTTGACTTTGAATGCAATTTCACACTTTCACCTTTCGGTCAAATGATTTATACAACTGTTAAGTCAACTTGGTCGTGGAACTTCACCCAAGTCGCTAGTAAAGTAGACTTGGCTGTGCGACTTCACTTCTAATTTGAAACTTAGAACTCCATCACTTGTGTTTCTTTGCATTCATGTTTTTGAGTCTTACTTTAGGTTGACTTGATCTTCAACTTGATCCAAGTCGCATGATGAAGTCGACTTGAATGTGCGACTTAACATCTAGTACTTAGTAATTAAAATATTGCTTAGCTTTTCATAAACGCAAGTCGAAGTCATGAGTCGACTTTGCCTTCGACTTGACTTAAGTCGCGAGGTGGAGGCGACATGGCTATCGACTCTACACGTTCAACCTCTAGTCAGATGGTTTATGCCACCTCTTAATTTGACTTGGTTGTCGATTTCGCCTAAGTTGCTATCGAAGTCAACTTAGGATTGTGACTCGACCTGTCTGCACTTCAAGATTTGTAACCTAAGTCGTAGTTTGAGGTCATCTTGGATATAGACTTGACCCAAGTTGTATAGTTGAGTCAATTTTTTACTTTGAGACTTGGTTTGTTATGCTTTAACAATTGAAAATTCTATCTTTAAGACATTTCTCCAAATGTGTTAGTAACCTTTATCACTCAAAATTTGGTTGTTAATCATCAAAATATGAAATATTTTTCTAGTTGAGTTCACAACAAAAAATGCAAACTAGCATCTATTTCTACCACCCAAACACTATCATCTCCTCAAATTTCTCATATGACCTAATTTCTTCTATAGGTGTGTTTATTTTAAATAAAATTTTTCATCCAAAACTTTTTACTATCCTTAACTATCCAATTTTTTAATTATTTCTTCACATTTTTTGTACAAACTATCCTACTTTTTAATCATTTTTACACAATTATTCATAAAAATAACTTATCTATTTTAACTTTATTATCTTTATTCTTCTTTATTACCTCTATCATATCATATTATTTTCTCTAATCTTAATAACTTTAAACCAAAAACTTTTTATTCAAAAATTTTATGACTTTCTAAATGCACTCCATAGCCGACATTTCATGACTACCATCTCTTTAGGGATGAGCCGCTGGTCCGCAATCGCTAGATTCTTGAGATTAGCAGGTTGAGTTCAATTAGGAGGGATCATGGTTACTACTAGCTTGGATTAGGTAGTTGATAAAATGGAGCTGTTGAATTTACAAAGGGAGGTCGTCACTAGATGGGAAAGATTGGAGATGGCTAGAGAATAAGGTTATCATCATTTTGGGTTGCAAAATTGTAGGGATGCTGACTATCAATGCTGATCGGATCTGCGATTGATTTGAGGGGCGCCATTGTGATTAGTTTTAAAGATGGTAGATCGGCAGTTATAGCTTAGTTTAAAATAATTGTTGACAAATGGATCAATGTTGGAGTTCTCATGTTTCTTCTTATTGTCAATTTTCATGGAAGGTTATGGAGTTGCACTGGTAAATTGATGGATGCTTAGCAAGAATCACGAAATGGTGGCTTGTAACAAATTAATGATTGTTATGGTAAATCAAGGATGATGGAAAAGGATTTATCTGTTACCAAGGTAGAACTGCACTAGATTTGCATTTCTAGTGAGCTCTCTGCCTTTTGCCTTCATTATCTTCGCACCCACTATCTAACTTGTCGTCCTCCAAACACTAATTCATCAGTAGAAAATTACAACATCACCATTTAGCATCCTAAATCGACAACCATGGTGACCGTTAGTGCTGATGATCTTATTATAACAAATTTGGGCAAACATGCTGGAAAATTTAGGTGTGTAAAAATAGGTGTTTCTACTATTTGATGTAGTCACCCTAGAAGATGATTGGGGGTTAGTCTTCTTAATTTCTGCCAAGAGATTATCAAATTAAATGATTGACTAGATTCAATTAATTTATGATGGATTGTTGCTGCAAATCAAAATGAAATCATGTGAGTTGTTGTTGCTTAGTTAGATAAGATGGGTACAAGTACTATCACTTGTTGAGTGGCATTAGGGAAGCTCTCAATTTTAATGGAGGATGTTGCCATTGTTAGTTCTCATCGCTGGCTAGTGAGATTGAGATATTACCATGGATTTTGGGCCTCAGGAATATATGCGCCATTGAGATATGTTGGTGCTCAATGGTGCATATCAAAGTTGGTACACATGTAATGAGTTGTGATCTCGCTAATGGATAATTTGGATATTTAGAAATTATAAAAATATTAAATATTTAAGCAATTTATAAAACCTAACAATGTGTTACAAGAGCAATTTTGAAACAAATTCATGGGTATAGGAGGATTTATTGAAAATATATGAATATATAAAAAATTATGACCAAAATTTACAGATATATTTGAAAATTCTCCGAATTATATATATTTAATGGAAACTAAAACTTGAAATCTAAAAAAATGAGAATCTAAGAATTAGACTAAGATTAAGTCGTGTTGCAATACCTAAACTCCATCTAATCATATTTTACTATTTGTTTCTTTAGTTCCATTCCCCCACTCATTTGCACATCACTTTTTATTGATCTCTTTCGTTTTTTTTGGTTCTAATTTCTAAGGCACTCAAGTTAGGAATGTAACTCAATTTAACTCAAAACTTACCTAAACAACTACATTTTAAGTATTTCGAGTAGCATTTTTGGAGTTTTAGTCTTCTAGATAGGGTAATTTTATACTAACTCAAATTGAATTACAATATGGTTTGATTTGGGTTGAGGTTACCCTTAACCCAAAACAAATAACTCTACACTCAAACCTGATTAGTCTAATCGAATAACTTAATGTTTCACACCTAGTATGTTGAATTAAAAATAATGTATACACCTTTAGATAAGGTAAAATATAAATAATACTCTAATGTTAGATATTTTTATTCAATTTTGCATAACTTTATATTTTTACTAAGTCCAAATTGTATAATATATTTAAACTCCTTGTTTAATCAAAATGTAAAAAATAAGATTGATTGAAAACATTTAAAATCTATAATATAAAGAAAGAGTCCAATTTTTATGTAATTAGGTTTCATAAAAGTGGTCATATATAATCTTAATCTTTTTCATCTTAATAATTGATGAAAATCCACTCTATTAATTATGTTTAGTATCATTTTTAAGTAAAAATTCATTTTAATCAAATATGCGTAACCTATATTTGCTTAAATATATACAATCATGTGTAAATTATGAAGAATACTTAAATTTGTTTACCTACACATTAGAATATAATAATATTCTAAAATTATTTATCTATGTAGTAATAATATTTTAGGGAGTTAGTTATTGAAAATACAAATTCAAAAATTGATATTTAGCATGTGAACATTATTATTGATTTAATTTTATATAGTTGTAGATAGAATCCATGAATCCATGCACGAACATACTAAACAAATGACGAAAGATCATACTAAACAAATGATGAAATTTTTATAGCTTTACCATCAATTGTTAAGGTGAGAAATATGGATGGTATTACATAAAAGTGGGGTGAAGCATGATAATAAATATCATTTAAAATAATCCTCTATATTTTGTATTTGCAGTGATTTATATACAATTTTAATTAACGTGATTTTTCATCTTGTAAAAAAAATTAAGAAGAATATAATATTGTGTAGCTTAGACCTAATAAAAATATCATAATTTACTAATTTAGAATAGCAAAGCCAAACATTATAACTTATATCAATTTTAAATATATAATTAAACAAGTTCTATCATTTTTACTCTAGATTTAATTTTCATCCAAAGTGCTCTCTAATTGAATTATAATATGCGTTGATTTTAATCAAGTGGAAAAACCAATATTGTACAATTTTTTATGACAATTTTCATTTCAATATTTGGACAAATTATACTTATTTTAAAAAAAAAATTAACATGGTTATGCAGGCCCAAGCAAGTCCTTTTAAATATAATATTTTTATTTTTATTTTTTAAAAATATTTTGAATTTCAAAAATAAAAAAATTAAAATGTAATGCCTAGCCTAGTGGTCACTATGATAGGCCAACCTATGGACCTTCAAGTTATGATGGTGTGGAACCCTGACCGTATACGATCGACCGTATACGCATTGTTTCGATCGTATACGCGTTATTTCGAAATTTGTAATTTTGAAGATTATTTTATGAATAAATAAAGATTCATGAACCTTATTAATAGATATTTGTATTTAAGGTTGAAATAATACAATTGGAAATTTAACCACGTAAATAGTGCACGTGAATAGTAAACATGAATAGTAAATAGGGGTTAAGATATATGATTAAGAGTTAATCACTTGGAT
>JAXCLR010000092.1:23400836-23415821 GCA_035584095.1 Annona squamosa
GTGATCAGGGCAACAATCCTGAGTCACGTTTACCAATCAAAACGATCCCGGAGTAAGGCTTCTAGGCACCTCGGTTTAGGGCGCCACAGATGAGATCACCTATGGACCTAAAGGTAATAAAAATAAAATATTAAAATTAAAAATTATAAGAAATTAATGTGCAATGCATTGTAAAAGTTGAACATGATACATTTAAAAAAAATTAAATGTGATGCACGCATATTCAAGAGCAAAGAATCAAACATGAAATACAAATCAGTGGGTTAGCGGGTTAGTATGGTACGAGTTAGTAGTTAGTATAATGTAATAAGTGGCAAGTAAATGTACAAGCGAGTCACCGGATTAATGGTTACTTGAATGATGTGAAAGGAAAAAATAAATGTACATGCGAGTTAAATGGTTAGTATGATGTGAGTAAGTATTGAGCATAATACAAGAGTCAAAGTATTGAGCATGATACAAGAGTCATTAGTCAGTTGGATGATGTGGTAAAAATTAAAAAGAATAATAAAAGTCAAAATGGAGTCAATTGGCCATCCAAAATTTTTGAGTTGATTATGCTAAAGTTAATAAGGAAATAAATTGGCTCTACAAAGCTTAATAAGATTAAGATGTCGTCTATGGTGTAGAGAATCTATTTTCAAATTTTAAAATGAATGAGTGAAAATTTAAATTAAATGGCTCATAAAGGAAAACTATCTACCAAGTCATTTAATTTAAATAAATGGTTGGATGAAGTTTACGTTAAATGATTGGTGAAGGAAAATCTATTTGCTTTATCATTTAATCTAAACTTGTTTGCAAAGTGAAAATATTGAAGAGGAGAATATTAATGATGGATGGTTGAGACGGAACTTATAGATTTGGAAAGTTTGACTTTTAAAGGGAATAACCTTGATCCATGGGATGGTGTGGTAAGAATAAATGAGACAAAGAAAATGATGCATGCCAAATGGAGTAAAAAGGTTCAGCTTCAACAAATATAAGAGAACATAGTAAAAGTTAAAGGGATTTGGGCTATTCCAAGCGTAGAGTATATGGCCTTAGGAGAAAAAAAAAAGGGGTAACGGTTGCCTATGAAAAAGGTGTAATTGCTTATGGTGTGCTAGACATCAATAGCAAAGACTTGTATAGTTTCTTGCTAAATGGGGCACCAATGAGATATTGTGGCATTAGAAAGAATAATGAAAGCTTACTTATGGATCTCATATGCAATACGAGTGGAAATATTTCAGAGACTTATTCATGATTATCTTGGAAATGGAGAGAAAAGAGACAATGGCAATGAGATAGGATAAAAGAGGCCTTGAGAGGTTTGGAAAATGGAGATGATAACATGTGGCTTAGTGATTTTGGGTAGGAAAATGCTCATTTAAAATGATAAAAGAGAGTCTCCTTTAATAAGTTTGGGAGTTGCAAAATCTACATAATCATGAGTTGATCATGCCTATCTCAATGGCCAACCTTAAAATTTCCAAAGCTATTCCACATTGAATTTTGTTAGTGGTTTTGTAAAATTGCCCTTGCCCATGGTTTTATTATTCTAGAAAGTTAACTTTCGCCTGTCCATTGATTTTACTCTTTGCTAATTATGTGATCCACTTTCATTTTTCTTTGCTCATTGAGTTTGCCTCATTTAATTAGACCTTCAAATGCCATCCAATGCTTTAGGTCACCACTTTGCTGCTTGCATTTAGATGTTCTTAAGATGTTATAATTTTTCATTTTGTACCATTCTTTGCGGCCTACAAATTGATCAACCTTTATCTCCCTCTTCAATCCAAGTCGTTCATGTCATTGATCTCAATTTGCTTATGTTTACAAAAATTTTGATTCCTTGAACTTGACCATATATTTTTATTATCTTAACAATTTGCTTGATAGACATCCATTGGCTTCATTAGGCTCAAAGGTGCATAAAAAGTTCTATAATGAGCTTTGACCACTCAAGACCTACAAAAAATAAGGAAACACAAGCATGAAAATAATTTTTGTAGGTGGAGTATCCACAATTGCCCCCCTTCAACAACAATAATGATACTTGTTGTCAAAGAAGAAAAATAGATATGATATTAGATCCTCTCACTTTTTCTTTTCTTCTAATACTTTTATTTTCATTATTTTTAATCTTTTCTTTCTGCATCGTCAAATCAAGTCCACTGACAATCAAATCTACTAGACATCTTCTTATTTTCTCCCTTTCTACATTCTCTTCTTTCTTTCATTTATTTTCTATTTTTCCTTTTTCAAATTCCTTATTTTACCCTTTCTTTTTTACGTTCCCCTTTCTTTTTCATTTTTTCTTCCCTGTGAATTTTCTTTTCTTTTTTCTCTTATTTTTTTCTTTTTTCCTTTTTACATGAAAATGCTATTATGGGAACTCCATCATTCATGGTTATCGTTACCTTCTTCCCTTATCGTTTGATTTCAAAGAAAATGTTGCTAGCTCTATCTCGATATTCTATTTTTTCTTCTTTTTTATATCTTTTGGCTAGGGTTAACTGATAAAGCCTAGTGGTTGTTAATGTTTCCTTACTTTAATCATTTATTAGTAAGGGATTGTCCAATTAGTGCTTATTAGTTATCAAATTTGAGAAACTAGGTAAGGTTTAGGTTGTTTACGAAAGTTTTTTGTGCCTATTCGGATTTTAGCTTTTGCTACATCACCGGTATAATTACAAATTCAATCTAACTACTTCCTATGAACTTCTAAACTCCTTTGGCTTTCCATTATTCCTTTAGCTTCTGATGCACTATCCCATTTACTAATGGAAGTGTTCAGGTTAACCAAAAGTACATAAGTCAAAGATTTGTCTAGTCCATCTGCAAAAACTTTATTAGCAAATTTGGTTCATATCATCAAATTTTCATATCTTTTACAAGCTCCAAGCAACGCACTCCATATTCCATTGTCAAGCTTAAAAAGCAATACCAGAATCCAATCTTCTACCTTTTCCAATAAAATCTTTTGTTGTATGTCATTAAAAAGCTTTGAAGCTTCTATTGCTTTATCATTTTGGCTATTTTTTATTTGCATCAATTGGTAAGTTCCACCCAATTAGGAGCAACGGTGTTGCTACTATCACATATGACATCGAAGATGAGAGTTGGTCATAGAGTATGCTCATGAAATAAGTTAACAAGATAGGGACTTGTGTTATATAGTCTAAGTATTATGAATCAGGTTGAGTCTGATGGTAAGATGAATAATAAATTAAATGATGCAAAAGTTGTCTGAATGAATGAAAATGATTTCTGACTTAAAATGACAAGATAGAGATGTTAAGTGTTCTCCTATGCTTGGAAAATTAATTGGGTATTACTAGATACAATCACTATTGTAATATAGTTATGTTGATAGAAATAGTAGAATATATGAACAGTATTTAAAACATGTCTAGTGCAAGTAATGATTATAGTGAGTAAGAGTTGCCTCCATTACCTTGGAACAAGCAAAGATGATGACCTTGGTAGACCTTCAACCTAAAATGGCTCGGGGCCCATCACAATATGTTAGGTAGTGTTACTAAGTTGGATGAAATAAATCAAATGATGACTCTTTATTATGGTATTAATTTAGGTTATATGAATGACTTCATATTATCATAAAAAATTTTATTTTTGTGCATGTATAGCAACAACTCTTTATAAGATTAATTTTTATTCTTTCTCAAATCTTCCTTTTGTAGGTTAAGATAGGTTGACTTTTCAAAGGATGGTGTGATTAACCTTACTTACTCCATTTATATATAATGAAGTACTACTTTTCTTTCTTTTTTTTGTTATGATTAGTTGCACGATGTTTCTTTTTTATTTATCTCCCACTTTTCTACTAATTTTTTATGTCATATAATTTTCAGTATTGCTTTTTTTTTCTTTAGCATTTCTCCCTGCCTTTGCTCTTTTATTGCTACCTCTTTTAGTCCCCTTTATTTTCTATATCATTTGTCCATTTTTATTCTTTATATATACTTCTTCTTTTTATCTCTCTTGTTTGTTCATTTTATCTTGCTTACCTTATTTATTATTATTTTCTGGAATCATGAATAGTATCCGTCATGCTATGTTTAGTTCTTCTTCCTCTAATGGGGATAACCTTGATTTGGGCATTCATTTTTGCTATCAAAAAATTTGTTAGATGGCTAGTTTCTTTAATCCTATTGAAAGGGTTGAATTATCATCCTTTCACCCTTAGGAGAGCTTGAAATTATCTGAGCTTTTGCTGAATTATCCCCTCTTAGAAACTATTATCTAGTTTTGGGCCTCTTCTTTATAGGTATTTAAATTTAAGAGTATGAAATTATGTCCTTCTTTAGAGGAGATTTCAAACTCATAAATTTTACCTTTGTTAGGAATGTCACAATTGCTCCTCTTAAACTTATGGGTAAAGATTTATTTACTTACCTATTCAATGTTGACGTTAGACATTTTGGCATTTCTATTCATAATGAGCTCCCTTTATTTCTCTAAAATTATTTTATGCTGATTTTTCTATTAACTGGGAATAACCTATTCCTCCTAGAGCTAGTTTATGTAGGAATGAACTAATATTGGGGATTATTGTTGAACTATTCTTCCTTTAGATTTTTGTAAAGCTAGAACTTCGTCTCTTTTTGCATATGGTCATCTTAAAGAAACCATTAATCTCTACTATCTTCACTTGGATCTATGAAGACGTAACTCAATTTCATGAGGGAACTGGCTCTCTTGCAAAGGTGTATATATGTTCTACAAGTAGACTACCATTTTTTGCTATTTAATTGTCTAATGAAGTTCACCATGTTTTTGAAAAATATATTTATATATTTTTTAAAAAAATTCTATTTTGTCTACATAGGGGTTGACTTGTTAAACTATATATTGGTCAATATTTTGCTTATTAGAGCATGACACTTGAAATTTTTGTACCTAAATGGAATTCTTGTATGCAGTTTGTTGTTTTTCGATTTGCTAAAGCATGAAATGTTTCTTAACAGTTAGCTAAAAGTATGTATAAGGTCCTTATGTTCACTAAAAGATATTCATGATATTGTAATGCTTACTAGAAATGGTTGTGATGTTTTAATGTGTTGAATATTAAAGCACAATGTGAGACTTTAAAGTTTTCTTACCTTTAAATTCATAGCTTGGTAGAGATGTTTATGAAGTTGTATACTGCTCAAAAGCCTATCCTCACTCTTCTTACTGATTTCATTTTTCCTTGTAGACATGGCTAATAGAGTATTAAGGGTGCATTTCTCTCTTCTAAAACATGCAATTAATGCCCCTTTGCTGACCAATGCCTTACTGATCTTGATTGGATTCTTTTGCCCTCGGACTTATTTTCACATTTGAGTAATCTGACTAATCATCAACGAATGTGGAGGGCATTTTTTTATTTACAAATTCACTTATATGTTATAGAGGTTGTAAATGTCTCACTATATTAGAAATTTTGAGATATTATTCTTATAACCTTCAACATTTTCTTCTTCAATTCAATATTTTATAAGATATACCTTATATGAGATACATTCCCCACAAATTTACTGAATAGAGCAAAGCTATCATTATAGATAAGGTACTTATGGTTGACATTATTGCCTATTGGATTTTGAACTTTGGTTGATGTACACTGGGCTCTCAAATCCATCCTAAATCATAGGACTAGATAGCTATAGAAATAGGTCATGTGACTCCATAAGCTCCTCCAATGATTGACATTGCTATCTCTTAAGAGGAAGTAGTGGAAATGGGCATGCCTATGATGAATCTTCCAAACCTTGAAGCACAAATACTTATTTGAGAGAGCAAATCACTTTGCTTGTATCCGTAATAGGTAAACTGACTAACACTATCATTTCAATTTGTGTGGAGCTATCTAAATATGAAGTTACATTATAGCTTATTCTAGAAACTACTCCACGATGATCATCTTCAATCAAGTAATCCTATTTTTCTATACGTGTGTTTAAAACAGATTAGTTAGTTATATAGATAGTTGTATAAAAATAATTAAAAAATAAGATAGATGTATAAGAATAAGTGAATAAATAATTCAAAAATAAGGTAGTTGTAGAGAGTAAAAAATTTTAGAATAAAAAAATTTTTAGTAGAAAATTTTTAGTGTAAACGAACACCCCTTATATTTCAAGTATAAATGCAAAATGGTTTTGCTTCCATGTTTGTTGCTATTATAAAAAAGAGGAGTAATCCTATTAGCCCGAGATAAGTAAATGCTCTACTTAATTTACCTTAAAAAACCTATTAACAACAACTTTTTTTTCTTTTTTCTTCGTGTGCTTGTTTATCTAAATATATTTAACATATAGACCAAGTTTTACCATTTTTGAATATGTGGATCTATTTTTTTTAGATTTTTAAACATCTATGCATATATATGTATTTAAAATACTCTTATTTTTAAAAATTTTAAAATATATATACATATCCAAAAATGGTAAAACTTTATTTATATATTAAATACACTTAGATAAACAAGTATATGAAGAAAAAAAAATTATTTTAAATAAGATTTTTGAGGTGGTCTAAGTAAGAAATTTACTTAGTCCGAGCCAACAGGATAATTCCTCTATAAAAAATTATTTTATTCTTTTAGTTTGATTGCGCTAATTGCACATTATGGATATTAAACTTCCAGACTATTTGAGAATGTTCTGTTGTTTTGGTTTTTAAAAGAGTCTAGGGTAGAAAATTCATGTTACATATAGGTTCTTGACTCATGACATAATAGTTTGAAATGTGTAATGCACAAGTTGAATTTTGTGAAAAATTTATAATTAAAAATTTTATATATGTAGTTATCTCTTTCTTCTCTAATGTAGTTGTTAATGTGAATGTACCAATAATTTTCAACATACCTTTCATGTGGGTTAAATGATGTACTTATATGAAATAAAGATGAATAGAAATGCATTTCACAAAATAGATAACAAAGCGGCAAGATTTTTATGCACAGGAAAATACTTGTTAGGAAGTGTGAAATGATGGATAGGCTCACAGTGAGTCTAAACAAAAATGATAGGCAATGGTTGATCATTCTCACATGTAAATAATGCATGAAAATGCACTTCATAGAATGGGTAGTTAAATTGGTATTGTACATGCATTTCATGCGTGCGTTGGGCAGTGAATGGCATATAGGTTTGTTTATCATAGATAGGTCGATTTAAGTAGTTTTTATGTAATGGGTAGTCAGTTGAGATGGGTGAATAGATTTCATGAAATGGGTGGCAACGGGAGATACTTGACTATCATGCAAACGATAACTAGCGAGTGGAATAGGCCTTAGCAACATTAGCAATAATTCTTAGACATTGACTAAAATTCATGCCTTCTGGATTCATCGAATGGGTAACATGAAATAGGCAACGAAATTATATGCAGTACATTTTCTTGTATTAACCAAGAGGCATGCTAAGCTCTGATGAAAACAAAGCTAATGCTAACACAAGAAGTTGATGTACGAATGATTCATGAATTAACAAAAATTATTCAACGTAGCGGCCAAAATACATGGAAATGGTGCCATGAAATTAGACAGCGACCAACAAGCTAATGAATTGATACCAATGCTCCTTATCATCAAATTTGTGGTAACCTTGGTGATGAAAAATGAAAATTTATGAGAAAGATATGAGGATGAGAAGGAAGAGGAGATTTTTAGCTGTTTTATTCATTCCATCATGATCCTTTTTATATATTTTATTTTTAAATTTTTCTTTTTTAATGTTTACATATTTTTCTGATGAAAAATACTAATATGAGTAAAATTAATATAAAAAATTTAAAATTTTCCTTTTTAAAGAATGACAAGGAAAAAATGTTATAATTTTATAAGTCAGATTCATCATAATGATTTTTGAAATACAAACATTTATTGAAAAATCTTTCAAGTAATTGTCATTTTCCAATTTAGCATTTGTTGATCCTTTGTGTGGTGAAACGATAAGAGTTCTATTGTTAAGCACTTCGTTCATGATCTAAGACCCTTCCCATTTTTGGTTTGAATTTGCCTCTTTGATCAAAGGGTTGAGGCGCAAAAGCCTTCCTTGATAATAAGTCACTTTTAAAAAACTTTAGAGGTCAAACGCCATCATTACATGCACTAGCCGTTTATTATTGGTATGCCTGTGCATGCAAGAATGCTCATACCCACTTTTCCTCCAAAAGATCTAATTGCAATAATCAATATCAATCTACTCCTTTATACTTATATTTTTTTCCTTTAAGATTCATAAAGTATGGATCTCTTCTTCAATAGGCAAAACTTATTTTATTTTGCAGGTTAGAGTATATTATAAAAATTCTGTGGCAATTCTAATCGAGGTTTTATAAGCCCATAACATGAGGATAATTTCTATGCCCAATCTCAATAACTCTCTATCATTTTGCTTAATATTTTAATTAAAATCTTATTAGTTGCTTCTATAGCCCTATTGGTTTGTGGTCAGTAAGGACTAGATTTGTGATGGTAGATCTGGTATTGATATAAAAATTCTTTCTTTGACTCGCAAACATAGTCTCATTATCACTAAGCAAGATGTTGGGTACCCAAAACCTAGTTGGGATATTCTGCTTTATAAACTTGATAATGTAATTGGTATTGATGATTAGGAATGAGGTAGCATTTCCCCTTTTAGTAAGATATTCAACCACCACTAAAATGTATTCATGATTGTTGGATGGTTTAGGAGTTATTTCTGTTGGTCCCATTTAGTGTGCTTAACCCAAAAGGAGAATGATGAACTAGGTTATTAAAATTTTATTTTAGCTTAATATTGACCCTTTTTAAACCAATTCTCCTTGAATGAAGCTTGTTGGGTATTAAAGACTAATATAATATAGTAGATGATAGAAACAAGAGCACCCACAATGAAAGACACAAAGTTTTATAGTGGCTCGAGCAACCCTTCACTCTTCCAAATACTTACTCAATGTACCTTGAATTTCACTATTGTATTGCAATACAACTTGAAACTCATACTCTCTTCTTGATTCCAACTCTAATTTACTTCTTACATAAATTACAAAGTTGTTAATAAGCACCGCTCCAACCAAACTCAACTTGTGTCAACCACTTAGCCTCAACCTTCTATACCAAGCCAATCAACAATAAATAAATTATCAATGAAGAAAAGCTACACTTTATAGAGATCATATAAACAAATCAAGGACAACAAGCTCTTGTTGGTTGTAGAAGAGTTAATCTTAGAAGCTTCAACAATTGTACTTGAAAGCTTGTCTTGGAATTTTTTTGTATGGAGCTTTTAGTGCTTGTAGAAGAGAAGGTGAAGCTTATTCAATTCTTTAGTTAACCTTCATAACTCCTCAAGTCATGATATTTAAAGCTTTAAAAGAAATATAACTATTTAGTGGAACATGGCACGCAATGAATGCACCAACGTTCGTATTTTTCTATTCATCACAATTGAAATCATGGCTGGAGTTAACTTAGGATGAGACTTCACCTTGAAGCAACATACTAGGTCGACTTGGGTTGCAACTTTATGCTCCGGTGGTTTTAGAACTTGATTTGTCTCCTTGAATAACCTCCAAGTCCCAAGCACTTGAGATCGGCTTAGGGTGCGACATTGGACTCTAGTGCACTCTAAGTTCTTGTCTCTTTTCTTAATTTTTCTCCAAGTCAAATGATAGGTTAACTTTGGTGACAACTTCACTTAAGTCGTATGTTAAAGTCGACGCAAAGTGCAACTCTAAACTCCATTGTACTTCAAGTTCTTTTCTCCTATTTTATTCCTTCTCAAAGTCATAAATGAAGTTAACTTACGTTGCAACTTACCCAAGTTGCATGTCGAGGTCGACTCAGGGTGCAATATTGGACTTCAGTGCACTTCAAGTTCTTATCTCCTCTCTTGATCCTTCTAGAAGTCATAAACAGGGTCGACTTATTTTTTGACTTCACTTAAGTCACAACTTGATATCGACTTGAGTTGCGATTTTACTTTTGAACTTAAAATTTTTCTTCAAATGTACACTCAAGTCATTCTTTGGGTTGACTTCAGTTATAACCTCACTTAAGTTGATGCGGAGGTCAGCTCAAGTTGCAACTTCAATCGTCCTACACTTGTATATTTCTTAATATTCTTTTTGAATCTTTGATTTTTTATTTTTAATCATATATTTTCTTAACAAAAGATATGTTAAGAACTTTATTTCATTTTAATTGAGTTGTTAATTATCAAAATCATCATGGATTTGCAATTAACCACATTTGAGTTCACAATATTTTCCTTTTTAGTGATCAACAAAACTAATTGAAATGCATACCTTTCTTGCATATTTTCAATAACATTCATTTTGTTTTTGTAACACCAAAGTCTCATTCAAGAACAAAAATGTAACCATTTAAGTTATAATCTTATCATTAAAGAAATAAACATATTCAACATGAACTTCATTTTCAATTCAAACACAATATACTTGTTTCAATGCAACCATTCCATTGATATCATAATATCAAGATACAATCATTCACATTATAAAATTTTAAAAACAAAATAACCATTCCATTGATTCTAAAAGAAAAACATACATCATTCAAGTTCAACAACCATTGATATCAAACAACAAAGTGCACCAATAACTCCTCCTAAATAGATGTTCCCCTTCTTTCTACCCACTTAGATTCCTATTTTCCCCCTTTTTGTCAATTAGCAAGAAGGCAGAGCTTAAAGGGAACATAGGTCATAAATACTATGACAAAATGAAATTGACTAAGGCCAAGATTGATAGGAGTGGGAGTTTGGTAATATGCAAATGATAGAGGGGAAGCCCCCGAGTGTTGAACAAATTGAGGGTTTTTTGCATTTTAAACCCTTTAAATTTGTCTATTTGCATTTTAAATCCCGAACTCCATCTGTTTGCATTTTAAACGCTGAAAATTTATTTTTTTGCATTTTATACCCTAGCCTATAACGGTGTTTAAAACTACCATTAATTCATGTGAAAGGGCATAAATACCCTCTGGTGTAAAAAATCAAAAGCCATAGGTGAGCAGACTGATGGGTTTGACGGACACGGATATGGTGATTGAGCTATTGAAAACGATGAGCATAGGTGGGTGATCCGGTTTCTGAAAACGTAAGGACTTGATTGAAACACCATTTAATTTGTAGTACTCTACAAATCAATTAAGAAACCAATACAGGTGTTGTTATACTCAAAATCACTTTTATTGCCAAAAAAAGGGTTCCCAAAAAATAGCAAAATCAAGAATCAGTTGGAACTTACCAATGCTTGACTGCTTCAAATATTAAAAAATCCACCGTCATCCAAATTCACTAAGTCGATGGCTTAGATATCATTTAACGCTCTAATGACATTACAAGAGAGGTAAAAAGAGTATTAAGGGATTTTGAGCCTAATGTGGATCTGCCCAAGGCTCTAAGCCAAAGTGCCAGAGCAGATTAGATAAAAGATGCGGGAAATGAAATCAGAAGGAAAGCAGGGGGAAACTATCCAGCAATTGGGGATGAGTTCAGATGCCTGATGAGCAAGCGACTTGTCCAGGACGGAGACGAGCACATGGTAGAGCAGGGAGAAGAGGAGGTGTGCATGAAAGGTCAGGAAGCCGAAAACAAAAGCATGGGTACTGGGTTGAAGCTTTATATCAATTCTGGTGTTAAGAACGCTTATTCCCTAAATTCCATTAACCGGTTCTTCAATTCGGGTGAAACAAATCAGGAAGAAAATCACCCCCTCCAGCTTTATCGTCCCAGTAATATTGTGGTTGTCACAACTACAACCACGCTTGTTCTCTCTCTCAACCAATCCCAATGGGTACACCCACTGCCACCATAACTGCAGTAGCATAAACCACAACAACAGACGTCACCTTCACAGGTGGCTTCCACATCCAAGCTGACCACTTCCTCACTCGTAGTTGTTAGAGACAAGAAAGAAGAATTGTGGCGACAGAAATGCAACGAAGAAGGCTTCCACCTCCTCACACTCCTACAATGAGCTGAAGTTGTCTTTGCTGACAACCTGGAAGAAGTGAACAAGATGCTGCCGGAGATGTCAGAGTTGTCAATGTCCTTGGGAACATCTACGCAGAACTTAGTGGCTTACTTCTCCAAAGCCATGTTTGCTTGCCTGGTTAACTCTTGTCTGGGTATCTATGCACCACTACCCGGCGCCACTGCACAACCAGAATATG
The DNA here is from genome assembly GCA_035584095.1 of Annona squamosa. NCBI lineage: Eukaryota > Viridiplantae > Streptophyta > Magnoliopsida > Magnoliales > Annonaceae > Annona > Annona squamosa. The sequence continues at coordinate 23,413,018 of JAXCLR010000092.1, forward strand.
GTCTTTGCATTACACGTCTTCAACGGCATCAACCGGTTCGTGAAGTTCTATCACTTTACAACAAACCAAGTGAACTAGGAAGCGTTTGAACACGAGGAGCAAATGCACATCATCAACCCGGACATAATGCAAGGGCTGAAATGACCGAAGTTGTTTAATATCATGGCATCAAGGCCCGGAAGACCCCCATACGTGCGCCTCCTCAACGGGCTGGGCACGTCCGTGGAAACACTGGAAGCAGTTGGGAAGCGACTCGTCCATGTGACACACTAGCGGTGTTCTCTCACACACCCTTGGATTGCTTGGGTGGGGCTCATGCTCAACCAGTGGCACCTCTTCCTCATTGACGTCGATGTTGGTTTTGGGGGCAAGTATGGAGTAGAGACGAAATTGTTTTTTCTCGATCGTTATAAGCGTCATTTTAAAAAATAAGCACGCCGATGGTTTGATTCCATGTGGTTTTTAACGGCATTATGGCTTAGGGTTTGAAATGCAGAGAAGTCAAAGTTTTTAGGGTTTAAAATGCAAATGGCCAAACTTCAAGTTTAAAATGTAAATATGAAAAGTTAAAAGTTTTAAAATGCAAAAAATCCACAAATGGATAAAAATGGAATTGGTGATGTTGGACTCCCAAGGCAAATATGTAAAGCAAGATTCTTAAAATCTTGCTCCAACTTATCTTGCCTTTTATGCACAGTTATCAAGGAGCTATTATTATTTCCTAGCTCTACCATTATGCTTTTATGCATGTGTTTTAAAAGTGTCGAAAGATTTGAATTGATAGAAGGATAGTTTGCATGGTATGCATGAGTAAATGCATGCGATGCATGGGATGCCTCCTCCTCAGGTAGAGCTACCTCATCCTTATGACCTCCTTGTTGCTTTTCGATTCCATCTTGCATTTTAACTCCTGCTTAATGATCTTGTCCTGCTGTGAACTAATCTGACCTAAACTACTCAACATTGATCTTCATTCTTTGTATCAAGTTCTTATCAATGGTATTTGTGCTTCGCTACATCTCAAAGGGCACATCAATCAAATCAACCCAAAATATACTAAAATCTTTGTGATTCACATTCTATATGGGAGTAAACTTCTTGGATTATCTTTCTTCATAGTCAATGCTTGCAAGATAAGCAATGGTAGAGAGATTTTATTAGAATTGACTAGTTTTTATAAAATGTCTGTCTCCTATGGATTTACTGCTTCTTCTTCCACCTTTAGGAAATATAAAATGCCCAACAAGCAACCTCACAACCCATAACTGTGGGGATAAGTTCATGTCGTGTAAGAGTTTCATTCCATTTATTTTCTTTTTCATCCAAGTCGCAAATGGAGTCAACTTGAGGTGTGACTTTACCTAAGTCGAACTTGATATCAACTCGAGGTACAACTTCAGACTCTAGTCCACAGTCCTTGTCTTTCTTTTTAATTTTTCTCTAAATCGTATATGAGGTCAACTTGGATTGTAGCTTTACTCAAATCTCATGTTGAAGTCAACTCAAGGTGTGACTTTAGACTCTAATGCAAGTTCTTGTCTTCTCTCTTAATCCTTCTTAAAGTCATAGAAATGGTCAATATGGGTTGCGAATTTACCCAAGTCACATGTTTAGGTGAACTCAAGATGCGGTTTTAGACTTCAATGCACTTTAAGTTCTTATCTCATCTTTTGATCTTTCTTAAAATCACATATTTCATCTTTTCTTAAAATCGCAGATGAGGTCAACCTCGCAACTTCAGCTAAGTTGAACTTTAAAATGGTTGTAAGTGCAACTTCACTTCTGAACTTAAAAATTTTCTTCTAATGTACACTCAAGTTGCTCTTTGTAGTTAACTTCAGTTACAACCTTACTCAAGTTAATACTGAGGTTGACTTGAAGTGTGACTTTGCATATTCTGCACTTGTGTATTTCTTAATATTCTTTTGAGCCTTTGATTTTTTATTTTAGCCATGTATTCACTTAACACAAGACTTGTTAATAGCTTTATTTCATTTTAATTGATTCGTTAATCATCATAAATTTGCAATTAACCATATTTGAGTTTCATAATTTCCTTATGATGCCTATATTCCAAGTTGAGAATAGGTAAGGCATGAACGTGTTATGTAATTCATTAGTTAGAATGTGAATGAAGTTCTCATGCTATTGACATTTTTGGCATTTACTAACATAGTAGGCACAATCTCTTTCCAAAGTTAACCAATAATAATTTTGTTGTAAAATTTTCTTTACAAACATTAAGTCATTCATATGAGAACTACAATCTTCCTTGTGGAATCTTTCTAGCTTCTCTTTTATCCACACATCTTACCAATAGTTTATTATATGCTTCATAGTAAAATATATCCTAATTAAGACAAATTGGCAGGCTATCTCTTAATTGTTTACTTTGTTTGTAGGTTTGCGTATTTTTTGAAAGTTTAGTCTCATACATATCTTTTTATGTTGTTATACAATGGCTTAAACTTTTTTCCAAATGTGCTTTCGTCTTCTATAGCTGAACAGTGGATAGGTTTATTTGCTATTCATACTTAAACTTTCTAAGAAGCTATTCCATAAAAGATTTTTATTACAAATGATAAACTAGCTAAAGCAACGACCAACTAGTTTTAGGTCCTAGGGTTATAGGTGAATGTTTCTTCTTCAAATTGCTCCAAATGGCGCTAAGATAATGTTATAAGGTATTAAATTTGGGCTTTTCCCAAATATACCCATTACGTTTATCCATATTTACAAATATGCCCACTACGTATCAGAAATCCCAAATATACCTACTACGTTTTGCCAAAATCCCAAATAAG
>JAXCLR010000092.1:23415921-23451359 GCA_035584095.1 Annona squamosa
ATTAACCACTGTGTAACGGTTCCGTCACTTAACGTAACGGTCACTGACGGCGTGGGCTTATTTGGGATTTTGGCAAATCGTAGTAGGTATATTTGGGATTTCTGATACGTAATAGGCATATCTGTAAATATGGTCAAACGTAATGGGTATATTTGGGAAAATTTTATTAAATTTTCATCCTTAGTTTCCCGCTCACTCGCCGATCAATTAATTACTAGTTGTGAATCTCTAAAAATTTCAAGTTTATTACCCTCTTCATGAATATATTAGAATGTTACAATGAATATATTAGAATGTTCCAATACTTTGTATTTTACGTGGTTTAGATATTATATTAACATCTTTAATATTGAAATAGAACACAAACAATTATACCATGTTGATTTTAAACTTTTTCAAATCGGCACACGCACATCATTGATTTTGACAAGACTTTGCATCGTGGTTAAATAAATTATTCCAAATGCAAAGAGTCAAGTGGATTTTGATTTGACATAGAGAAAGGCACTACCTAATCCTGCTGCACCTTGGCTAGGGTATAATATATACCAAGTATTACGTACGTAGGAGCCCAGACCAGCTAACTGTATCTGGCTAGATTACTTATTATTAATATTTATAAGAGAATATTCAAGCGGATTCTGAACTACACCACTATTTCAGTGTAAAGCACTGCAAACGGTCATCAATCTATCATCAAAATTCACATCTACCCTACGTATTGCATTTAGGGTGTGTTTGTGAAGTGATAAAACTTTTGATAAAAATCTTGTATAAAAGCGTTTGAAATGAGAGAAAAAAATGTGATAGGCAAGAATACGGATGAAGTGTAAAAAGAATAGAGTAAAATAAATATCTTAGTTGTAAGTATAGCTGTGTAAAAATAATTAAAAAATATGATAATTTTATACAAAAAAGTGAAAAAATAATTAAAAATTAAGATAATTCTGAACATTGAAAAATTTTTTAGGTAAACAAATACTTGACATGGCAATTTTCATTCAAATTGTATGTCTATATGGGTCTCATCTTAAAATAGTACAAAATCAATGTAAAAAAATATTTTGATATAAATATTATTTTTAAAGTTGTTTTTCAACATCTAAACTATTTAAAACATGATTTATACATGAATAAATGGTTGTATAAATTATATTATTATATTTTGATAACTGTGGAGCTTATTTTCGATTTCACTGAAAAGATTTTCGTATATGTGTGCGCACTCGTCACCAATATTTTCCACACTAAAAAATTTAATAATTTTAAAAATTTATTCAACATTTTATTTTTTTTTAAATGAGCCACATGATTGTTGGATACACGGCGGGACAACTATTTTGACCGATGCCACTCTTTTTGTTACTGGCATTACTCTCTCCTCTTTCGCAGCTTTTCACATTTTTTTTACTTTCACTTCCCTTCGTATCTCTAGCTCTTTTTGAAACCATCAACGTTGCCATTAGCTCGTGCCAAACCAAACACATTCAATTAAGAATTGATGATGTCTCCATTGAGGTTCCTTAATTAGCAAACTATTGGTAGACCTTACAAATGATACTATTAAAACGGCTACAACTTACGTAAGCTGCAGCCGAAAGCTAGGCTTCCCGTTTTCAATTTTTCAATCTTTTTTTTTTTTAATCTTCGGGTAGGCCCAAGTGCATGTAATTCATATATTTAATTTTTCTATGTATTTTTCTTACGGAATTTCAAAAATCAAAACTTTCATCCTTTTCATGTGGGGAGGCCGGGAGAGAGGGATGAAAATTTTTTATTTTAAAATTTGGTTAAAAAAAATATACAAATACCTAAAATTGGTAAAATTAAGTATATCAACTATATGCATTTGGGCCCGCATGAAAATGAAATAAAAAATAAAAAATAAAAAATCGAAAATGGGAGGCAACTCAACCGTCATTGGAAAATATTAAACTGATTGCTTTGTATGCTTGCACTGGGGATTTGCTAAAACGGCTTCCAGTATTCTTTTATATTACACTACTGAGTTCACGTGGAAAACATAAAAAAAAAAAAAAAGTAATAAAAACACGCGCTACACCCACCCCAAAAAAAATAAAAAGAAAAGAAAAGAAACGGAAGCGACCTTTTTTGGCGGTACCCTCTTCGCTTTGACTGGTCATTTTTATTTCCCCTGCATTACTGGCGGTAGTATCGCGCTGGGAGATTTCACACTTTTCTTTTCCCTTTGAAAATGAAATTTCTCAAGCAAAATATGAAAAGCAAAAAGAAATTTCTCACAACCAAAATTCTGTCACCTCATTCTAATCATCTGCATCGAATGTTTAAAGATTAGTGTGGACAATGTGAGACCCGTCTCTTGTGCTACTTAATCTTTCAATACCCCAATTCACAGCCTGTTTAAGCTTTTTTTCAATAAAAAATAGTAACCGCCGCCCGATTTTATTCTTGGCCACTGACTGAATGCTTGGGTAGAGATGCAATTCGGATCTTTTGGCGGAATATTCAAGAAGAAAATCATTCACCCAATTTCCCGGGATTGATTGAAAGAAACAATCACAAAGCATATCCTATCCCATGTACAGAAATTCAGCTTCCAGATGCAATGGTAACACTATAAAGGAGAAGACATAAAAGGTGTCTTCCATGCTACAATAGTCTCGCGTCCAAAGCAGCAATGCACGTGCGTACAATGTTCTTTGTCCATAACAAACTGCAATATAGAGATGGTTTGGAGTTAGAAGCATGCATGCAAGGAAGCAATGGAATAAAATTCAAAGAAGGTCGTGACAGGAGCAAAAAGAGGAGGATTCATACACTGGTAAAGTAAAACCATATCACAGCAAACAGGCTTTGAAACCCTTCTCTATGGACTGCGCATCCAAATTTTTCCCAATAAACACAATCTTGTTGATTCTTGGTTCATCAGGCTGCCATGGTCTATCTGGAGAACCTTGGAATATATCATGGACTCCCTGCATGGTGTTTGAAGATCCAAAATTACCAAAACTTGTGGCTAAAAATCTAAAGGCATTTTGATAATGAAAGATGTAATAAACAAGGTTGACATAAGATGCAAATATTTTCAAAATCCATTCAATAAATTCAAGTCATTGACATAGGGTGTGTTTGAATGGAGGTAAAACTTTTCATGAAAAGTTTTTGGAGTAGAAGTTGTCAAATCAATAGAAAATAATGTGATATAATAGGAGTAATGATGAGTAAAGAGAATAAGGTTAAAATAGATAGGTTGGTTGTATGGGTAGTTGTGTAGAAATGATTGAAAAGTAAGGTAGTTTGTGTAGAAAAATGTGAAAAAATAATTAAAAAATAGAATAATTATGGAGATTGAAAAGTTTTAGTTGACACTTTTTTATCCTAAACAAACACACCCATAATTTACATAAAAGGTCATAGGCATGAGCACAAAATGTCAAGAATAAGAAATTGCTTTACAAAAGAGACGGAAATTCACTTTAGCCATGCAGACAAAAAATGTAAGCAAAAGTAGTAAAGTGGGAATGGGAAAAAATTTTAAAAAGTATGACAATGATGTGATATAATGAGGGTAAAGATTAGGATTACAGAGAACAAAGTCAAAATAAGTTAAGCAATTGTATGAAAAGATGTAAAAAATGATTAAAATGTAAAGTTAGTAGTAGTGGTAGTAGTAATAAAAGCAGGGTAGTTAAGTAGTTAAGATTTTAAATCATATCAAAACATGTTTAAGGATGGAGATTTTTTAAAACTTTTACATGTTGCCAAATGGACATTGAATTTGTTTCTTTCTTTTCTGCCATTCACATCAATTGCCATATTCACCAATTACACCACATTTTACGAGATGGTTGTCAAGCAATAAAGTGAAGGAAAGGAAACACCTGTCGAACTATAAAAAACAGAACAATCTAAATGAACAAGCAACGACTACAAGAAAACTTACCAGGAGTTATTTTCTATGAACAAATCATCATGAAGATATTATAGAAGATAACGACAAATATACAGTACAAACCTGAAAGACAAATCTTTCTTTCATGCCCTCAACAGAAAGGAGACCTTTCATTCGGTAGATGTCTTCACTGCGATCCAATAATAATGTACCCAACCACATATTAGCCTGCAGCAAGAATAAGAATAATAAGCATCCTATGCGGACAATTTCAATTGTCTACCATTCACAAACATATCTGAAAAGAAGTAGACCAGTCAGTTCCTTTGTTTTCTTTTCCTTTGACTTACTATAATTGCTTGTTTGTTCTTATTCATTACGCAGAGAAGTGATTAAGCTGGTAAAGATTCATGCAGTGGCAGGGCCATATAGGGCCAAGGGGGGCCAATTTGCCCCCCTGGATTTTTTTAAAATTGAAAAAATCCTCGTTAAAAAATTTTAGAAAATATGCTTTAATCTGTACATGGTTGGCCCTCAAAAAATATGATTCCCCCTCAATTCTATTCTATCCCACTCCCTCCCTCCCTCCCCCCCCACCCCGGGAAACAACAAAAAAAATCAAAGGTCCTGGCTCTGCCACTAGGTTCATGTATTCAAGATGGCAGAAACGATTCAACCACAGTTGAAATGGACAGTCAGGAAGTAACATGAAATACTTGGAAAGAATTAAACATTGAATGTTGCATTGAATTACATAAAACATTTAGGCTAACAATGTCTTAGAAACCCACATGGGAAGAAAGTGTCCAAGGACTCCAAATCAGTAAAAAGGATCATATAATTAACACCCTTAAAGTAATGAAAAGAATTTCAAGAAATTGATAAAACAATTAGCAAGGAATTTTGGGTTACTTTAGTGAAGAAATTATACAGCGACCACAACAAGAATCAAGACTGGGGCTACTTTAGAGAAGAAATTATACTGCATTCACAATAAGAATGAAATCTCAAAAGTACACTGGTTCCCCATCCCAACAATTGACCATGGTTCAGTAAACTAGGACAATATCTACAGAATCCCACACCTTTGCAGTTTTGAGGACAATGATCAAATATGTAATAAAGACTCTAAGGTGCACAATAACCATCCAATTTCAGTCCTGCAACTACAACATTAAGATCAGAAATATAGAAAATATGTATATTCAACATGATAAATATCCCAATATTACAAATAGGATCCTCCGATCAGAAAATTGCCCAAATTTAACGTGTAATCAATGAATAACATGCTCTATACTCTCATGTAGAATGTCAATGCGATGATTATGAATTGCATGGATTACAAAAACACTGCTTACTTGGATGTGTCACAGTAGATGCTAGACAAGAATCATATATTCAGAAATGCATATAGATTTCAAAAAATGAGATGAAAGAAGATCATTAGTAGACCTTCTCAAGGTCCAAGTTGCCTTCACAAACTATGCTGACTGAAGAAACACCAGGGTCATGGCTATGGTCGTGAGAATGGTGATCATGTTCTGCACACAGAAAATGGAATATCGATCAGGTATATGTTGTGGAAACAATCATAATAAGGGAGAAAATGTTGCCAAGCTGCTATGCATAACATGAAACTACAAACACTTTTCCCTTTTCTCTATTCTTGTGAACCCTTCTCTTGCATTAGCAATTATAATGGTTTTTTTCTCTTTGCTCAAATTGATCATTTTAACATGAAAACTCATTTTTTGATGTTGTCTAACAACGACACACCATGTTGTGGTGCAAGTTATATCTGACTAAGGTACAACAGTATGCACTAATTTGATCTTGTGAGTGGTTCAAATACCACCACTCTCATCAAAGCATCAACATAATTTGCAGAGGCCTAAATTGAGTAAGCTCTACCCCGAACCTGATGAACGCAACACAAAAATGAGTTGGATTGTGTTGAAATTCAATCCAACCCAATTTGTAACTAAACTAACCCCAAGCCACCACTCACCTACCCATATCTCATATTAACCTCCCCATTTTTCCTTGCCTTCTGGTGCTGAAAATAAAATTTTAATCTTTTATATGATAATTAACAGAAAATATTTACTTAAATTAATTTAAAATAAAATTGTAACACGAATAGAGTTGCAAATCAATTCTTCCAACTGCAATCCTCATTCCTCGGCCCAGATTCAACATAAGGTTAGATATTTTAAAATATAATGAGGACATAAAATTTTAACATAAATAGAATTATAGCAGTGATTGAGTGGACATGTTTCTCGCTTCCAGCGAAAGTGGAAATGCTTGGTTTGGAGTCCACCAATGTGATTTCGTGAAATCTAAACTATTCGCCTCGCTTGAAAAAATGTTCTGTATTTTAAATAAAATTATTTCAAAAAATATAGTGCATTAAACTTGTTTGAAAAGTTTTGAAAGGTTTATAAGTATTGTCGAATAACATTACTCTTGTTGAAATCAAAAAAATAATAATAATAACATTATTCTTGTTGTATACTATGATTATTCTATAGCATATTTTGTCATAGTTAAATATGACATATTAAAAATGTCAGGAGGTTTAGTTTCCACAAATCACCTTGGTGGAGCCCAAACCAAGCATTTCCACTTTTGTGGAATGTGGAAACATTTCCACTGAATCCTTCTTATAGAGTTATCAAATCAATTCTTCCAACTGCAGTCCTCAGCCCAGAACCCAACCAATTTTCTTGAGTTCCCAGCATGAAGTTCAGAACCATCAAACATTTTATATTCCAATCTGACCAAATGCAGAAGTTCCATGCATGAATGCCTGATCCAGGTTGCCTAATCTCTAGCCATCCACACAGTAGCAAGTCAAATAAGCTGCCTGCTCACAACCATTGCATTTGTGCAACAGCCAGTCTACCCACGACAGTCTGCCTCATACCATGGCAACACTAAAATCTGTCACTGATTGAGATCCCTCTTAATACTCAAGATCACTCAAACCTTTATTTGTCATAAGAATGCCAAAACTGTCAATGGCCCCTGACAACAAGAAGAAAAGGAAGACAAAATAGGGGTCACTTGGAAATTTTAAAAATAAGAAATGCCTGCACATTGGTTGTCTAACATATATTGTTTGCAAATTATATAGATAAATAATTTAAATTAGATTTATTGAATCCATGCCATTTCAAAAATAAATATTTGCGTCCGTGTAAAAATTTCAAATCTGTTGCATCTAGTCAACAATTTATAAAAGGTTTGGATCTATGTCAACTCCATTAGTCTCCATCATAATTGAAATTTTAATTTTTATAACGAAATTTTAAATATTCCTTACATTAATAAATTACTTTGATCTCTTTCAGATTTTGCAAATTCCCTCTACAAGTATTATTAAAAATTAATTTCATAATAAAAATATGATGGAGACTAACGATGTTGGCACAAATGCAACAAATTTTAGAAATCATTCACATAGACGCAACAAGTTTAAAATCGTTGGCATGCATGCAAATCTTTTTACTTTACAGATGGCATGGATGCAAACAACCCTTCGAAATGTTATATGGATTCACCATTTTGAAACAATGTACATGATATATCTACAATGCCGAATTTGGATTCTTTACCCACCAAATCGAGAGAAAGGAAATAATAATAGACAAACCATGTTTGCGGTCATGCTCTTCATGATGATGATGGTGGTGGTGGTCATGTTCATGATCATGATCATGATGATGGTGATCATCCTTCTCACTTTCAGCATTTACTGCACTCTCTATCCTGTGAATGAACAATAAGCATAATCTAAGAACAATATTGTGATAAGAAAAGCATAAGCTAAAAGCAAATAGAACTAAAGAAAAATCAGTATATAAAAATCAAAGCAATCCACAAATGAGTCTGTACACAGCCTAGCCTAGATTCTAGGTCCCGTACACATGCAAGCCATCTCAATATTCTGCATTACAATAATCATCAAATAATTGACAGCGACGGCCAACATGTAATGGAGGCTACTTTTTCATAATCACTTTTTCTCCCTTTGAAGGGTGAGAAATATATGGATTAGATTCATTAATCCGCATTTTTTTTTTTGAAAACCATTAATCTGCATATTAATGTGACAATCAAAAGGTCATTGGGTTATGATTCAAAATAACCAGCTATTTTGAATTATAACTCATATTTGTTGTTTTTTATTATTTATTTTTGAAGTTCCATTTAAATGTTTTAATATTTCTATTTTAAATTTTTTGTATTTTTTGGCTTTTCCAGTAAAATAGTCTGGTGAAATTAACAATAAATTCTCCATACTTAGAGAAATTTATCTCTTCTGATCTGTAGCAAAATTCCCTTCCTAAAGAAACTGTGAACACTGCTGTGAACCAATTCCTTGGAAAGTACAGACTATTTTGGGAGACACATGAACCTTTTGCCTAACAGGAATGAAAATCAAGCTAGCAAGAAAAAACAAAAGCAATGGAATAAGCCAACCATCCCACTCCTGGCCTCCACTCAGCAGCCCCACTAGGCCCCAACTTCTACCGAGTGGCAAGGGTAGAAACTCCAACCCACTCCAGCCAGCCCGCCCACTGTTTTTATCCCTTATCCCGACATTTAGTGCTCTTGCATTTGTAACCGCTAACACTCAAAACCCAAGATCAAGGATTTGCTAATTTCCAAATCATGTCTCTCTCCAAATGAGTTGGGGGTGTGACACCCACACTCAAGAATGTAATGGAACTTGAAATGACCTAGTCTCTGAAGTGTTCAAAAGATAGTTTACAAAAATTTAATGTAAGATTAAATTCAACCCCAAATATCAAAAGTGATATGTTGCTTAAAATTTAGTAAATAGTAACTTCAAAGAAAATGAGGGAAAAAATTGAACCTCTCCAAATCAAAACCTCCAATCCCAAGAACATAATCCAAGTCAACTTTACCAAATGAAGTTCGTTTCAGATGAGCCATGCGATTAATGTCCTGCATCCAGTGACAGCATTGTTTAAAAATCTGTGATAACAAATCAACAGCAAAATAATATGTATAAAATAGTGTCTAACCTTTATCCGCTGTATCAGGGAATTAACTTGTGGCTCACCAACAAGGTCAATCTGAAAGTGAAAAAAAAAAGTCTATCACTAATACTAATACAAAGAAGCCCAGGAATCCAAGAATTACTACAAAAATGTTTACTAAAGATTTTAAAATTGAATGCTCAAAAATGTCAAGAACAGCACATCATAATACACAGGATAGTTCAGAGTATCATAAGCAAAGCTTCTCTTTTCTGCATGGAATTGAAAATAACAAGAAGAAAGAAACTCTTTCCTTTGAAATAAACATTAACATTCTTAGAGGCATGCTAATTCAAGAACAATGTAAGCCTGACAGTGCCAATAATGTTTTGAAATTTGTATCAATGCCCCTGACTTAATGAAACAAAAAGGCAACCCATTCTTGGTCAGAAACAAAAAAGCCAATAAACAAATAGATAAAGAACTAAGATATTCAACATGCTAATCTCGCAAGACTTCGACTTCCAAAATTTCAAACGCAGCAAACCACCAGACTTTTTCATTGTTAAAGAATTTCAAGAAAAAAAGATATATTAATTGGGAAGCATACTTTGTTCACTATAATTCGATCTGCATAAGCAATTTGTTCTACTGCCTCATTGACCACTCCTTCAGGCTTTGACTCGTCCAGGCGAAGGCTCACATGCTTTGCATCCACCAAGGTAACAACTCCATCCAACTTGACATCATTGAAAATTTTATCCTCTGCATAGAATGTCTGGATGATGGGTGCTGGATTGGCTAAGCCTGACCATTGCAAAACAACAACAACAACAAATAGAATAGTTTTAGCACACAAAGGATCGTAAAAAATGAAACTAACATATTCGCCGTAAAGCTCCCATGATAAGAGGAGAAGATCAACTATGCATAGATCAATACACCAGAAGGATGAATTAAATCAGCACCAAAAAAAAAAGCAAGAATAACAACCGAAACTATGCCAATTCAGGCACATTGAAATCCCATGTCACAAGCTAATGAAGATCTTCCAAGCAACAATGAGCAAAAGACCCCAAAAGCCAATCATCATGGAAAATATAAATTTCTGAAATCCTGTCTTGGTGTGTGAACCTCATGTAGCCAATAATACATCCAATTCTTGTCAAATTTACTTGAGCAAGAGAGGACTACAAACCAAAATGCTTAATGACAGGAAAAATTTATCTTTGGAATTCATATGTATAAAGAAAAATACAATAGCCTATACACTTCTGCTTCAGTGTGTATGCCACTATGCTTCAGAAGATACCTTTTAAGAAAGGTATTGGGGAAGCATAACTTCGAAGGCAAAGGGACAAACTAGTTAAATAACATCCCATTAGCAGCTCTCAAGATTTTGCCAGTTCCTGCTTGAAAGTTGCTAAAAAACAAAGACCCAAAAGATATGTAGTCTAATAATGAAACACTCACAATCAAGAAATTACTATTAGTACCTAATGCATAGAAAAAATACAGGGAAATTAACTTAAAGCATAAATCTGTTCCAATATCAACATGTCCTATACACATTTAAATGCTCAGATTTTCCAGAACAACAAATTTTAGAATCCCAAAAGGGCTATAATAAAAGATTTCTCTACTTTTATCACTGTTACACACATTACAATACACCAGTGAAGAGGAGCATCCACCTGTGGTTTCGATGACAATGTGATCAAATTGCCCCTTCTTCTTATGAACCAACTCTCCTATCATCCGCACCAAGTCACCCCTCACAGTGCAACAAAGACAACCATTATTCAGCATAATTATGTCTTCAGCTCCCGTAGTTTGTGCAGCAACTAATGAACCATCAATGTCCACTTCACCAAACTGCAAATTGAATAATGGAAACATTAAAGCTTTGCATATTGACAATGAAATTCTCTTGCGAATTGTTAAGAAATATAAATATAAATGCATGAAAGTCAATCATGTTATCATAGTAAAATGACAACAACAAGCATCAGTACCTTGCACATAAGAATACAATATGCAGAGTTATGCATAAGCAACCTAATTGGGACTGGGTCACATTCTGAGGGAACCGACCCCAAAGTCATTCCCACAACAAAAATCAATGGCATTAATGTGATCCAATGAGTTTCGCATATTTAAACATAGTTACATGAATTCAGGTCCAATACACTTAGACAACTCAATAATTGTTCAATCCAATCCAATGTATTCAGTTTTTCCTTTCCCCTTTCTGGTTGTAGCATAAATTTGTATTGCCTTCTAGAATATTACAAGTTCATTATCAATTTAAAATATGATCATCCCCATCAAATGTTGTTTTGCACTTAAGTAGGACACTAATCCCGATACACTACCAATGTCTACTTTGATCTATGTCCTTGATAACCTAAGCAGTTTCATATAATACACAACCATGACAACTACCCCGGGAGAAGAGTCTTTTCTTTCCTTCATCTTATTACTCTCTTATAGCCTTATACTTGGGCAAAATACATTTCACAACCAAAGAAGTTATTAATCCACATTGAAAAGAGACCAAATCATGCAAATCTAATTTTTCTTGTCTTATTACATACTATTTTACTTTTATGTTTATCTCTTAGTATTTCATCTTAATCTCCTCATTTTGGCTACAATCATTTATGAATTATTTAAGGTAGAACACATTAAAATTTAATGCCACGGATCATAATTGTATTAGCTTGAGAAGAATGAAAATTATTAAGGAATAATCTGTCAGATCTTAATCGCATTAGTTTGGAGAGAATCTGAGTTCTGCACAACAACAAATAACATACTACCATACATGAGCATTCATGAGTTCATCCAGCATGTCTTCAATATCTTGTCAGAGATTTCTCATGCAAGAATAAATCTGGTGAATACTACTATTCTATGAAAAGAAAACAAATGAACATGGCATGGCACTCCCAGGCAAATGCAAATAACAAAATCATGTAACTGGGCCTCGCCAAACTTCATCTCTGGGTCAGAATTTATAGCCCTTCAATTAAGGACAAATTTTTTAGTTCAAAACAAATTCTAGCAAATCAGAACTTAATGTATAAAGGTATATTTAGTAAATTTCAATTAACATTGATAATGCAAACAAATAAAAATAAGAGTACCTCATTTTCAATCACTGCTATGCGCTTTCCATGATCAGCTGTCAAGATATAGTTCAGCAAAGTAGTCTGTCTCAGGAATAACCATGCAACTTCAATTAGAACAGAAGCCATTGGATTTGAATCTAGGTATGAAAATTTTCGAGCAACAATTCTACCAAACATGGAAAAAGCATGAAACTGCACATTTATTATGGAAAGACCACATGGTAGCTTGTCTGAGCAACTTCTCTTGAAACAATGTCCAGTAATGACTTGTCATAGACATTTTAATAGTTGCACTGCCATATATTAAAGTGTGAAACACACAACACTAGCTCACACAAAAAACATTACAATGGCATAATAGCAATGCAAACATATTGTTGAACGCTTGATTTAAAGGCTTGAAACCTCGAAGGTTAATGGGCAATCATGACTTCGATGAATCACCTGAAGGTTTTGATCACCTCGAAAGAGATTCCAAAGGAAAAAAGTTGTAAGCAGAGTTTGCATGATGCAATGAATTGAAATTTCAAGATTGAGTGTGACTAAAAGGAAAACAAACCTAGCTTCGTGTCATAATGTCTAGAGAACAAGAGTATGCACTCACTTCAGGATTTGTCAAAAACAAAAAAAAAAAAAAATTAAACTTAATTGGATTACATACTGGCCCAAGCTCTCAGTTTTTTTCTATTTTTAATTGCCATTAAGTCACTAGAAAACTTTCTACATGAATTATTGTGCAAAAACTACTGCATTAACAATAATTGGTGAATTACAATGTGCTCAATAAATTGTGCAAAGCAGTCCACAAGAGCAAGATTTACAACAGGCGATATTGGCCACAGATATTAGAGACAAATGGTGTAGCTCACAAAATTGAGTTTGGTTAGTCATGAAAGCAGATAGATGATGATTGCGTTGCCGAGAATCAATTCAGCAAGACAAAAGAACATATTGACTGAATTGGAGTATGAGCAGCCGCACGGAGCCGCCATACGTTCACCAGCGTATCGAACAACTCATCTGTGTGTAAAACACACAAACAACAGGAAATGAGGCGAATACCTTCCCAGATCCCAGAAATCCAGTAATGATCGTGGCCGGAACGCGATCATCAGGAGGAATCTTCGTGAGAACGTCCGAACTATCGCTCTCAGTAGCCGCAGCCGATGCTCTGAATCTCCTGAGCTGTCCTTTCTGTTCGGAAGAGAATGAGGATTTAGAAAAAATGCTAGGGCCGTAGGAGAGACGAAGCGATTCGAGAGAAATTGAAGGCAGCGGCGCCGCAGTAGAGAAGCGGCGGAAAGGTAGTTTCCGTGGGAAGGAGAGAGCAGAGGATTGGACATTGAAGGCTTTTGCGTGCCGCTTTGCCAAGCAGCCGAGAAATGCCGTAGCCAAATCCATGGAAGCGGCGGTAGCCATTGCTAGGATGGTTTTGGAGATGAACGGAGGCAGAGGAGAAGCCTTATCCAGGTCTCGAAGCCGTCTATATAGTCGGGTCTAGATTTTTTTCGCATGTCAGCAAGCTTTTAAAAAATAAAAATAAAATAAAACTTTTCAAATATAAATTTTTTTAATTTTAAAATTTTCAATCTCCACAGTAGGGGCGTAACTTGGTACTTATTCTGTCCACACCGACCCGACCCAACCCGGTTTCAAAATTAAGTTTGGGCTTTGGTTTTGAAAATTTTTCGAATTAAACCTGGTTTCAACCTAACCTGATTTAAACATGATATTCTCTCTCATTTATTAAAATAATAATATTTAGTTATGTATTAATTATTATAATTATACTTAGTTATGTATTAATTATTCCATATAATTATAACCTAATTAAACTATAAAATATTTATTCTAAAATCTAAATATTATATGCATTTGTTTATAAACGTTAAACATATTACATCTATATTAATTTTATTTGCGAATAATTATAAATATGTCAACTCTTTAAAATTATTCTGTATATATTAATTAATTACAAGATATATAAGTTTCACTTTTATTAAACTTTAGACAGTGATTTCACGTAGTTTTATTTATTTTTCTTGCATTGACTGTTATGCATAAATTTATTACATTCATTATATGTAGAATTATTTTTAATTAAAAGACCAACTTTCATCAAAATCAAAGATTTTATAAGTTGTATAAATATATTCACGTGTAAATTATTCATGTACGAATGCGATGATGTTTAAAAAATTTGTTGTTAGTTTGAAAGTGACCCGAATGTTAACTGAAAACCAAGATTAAAACCAATACCACCCCAATGTAAACTCAATCTGAACCCAAAGTCTAATATAAGAGTTAGGGTTAGGATTCGCATAAATTTAGTAGGCTTAAGATTTGAGTTCACTCAAACTTAGTACAACTTGATCCAAGTTGTGCCCCTATCATAATTACTTTATTTTTTATCATTTGTGCAAATTTCTCATGTACCCACAAATTTTATCTCTAATTTTACTTATACATATGAATTTTTACAAAATACCTTTTATATCAGTGAATTTTCATCATAATTCAACACATCCACGGTGTTGGAATCCATTAAGAGAGCTGTTAATCCCTTATGAAACAACAAATATGTCCATCTCTAATTATAATTTTATAACAAAAATTTATATTATATTGAATCTTTAATAATTCTATAAACTATAAAATAATATATTACTTGAATATGAATATTTAATTTTGAGTAAAACAATTTCAAATTATATTAAAACTTAAGCATATTCATCATTCTACATATCCTTAATAGCATGGGTATATGTAGGGGTGTAACTCGGGTCGATGTAATTCAACTAGTAGTATACTCTACCCATACTCTATTTCCAAAAAATCTACTCTAACTTACCCATTTACAGGGTCAGTTCCTACCATGGCCTATCCTATACATTACCCATAGGGTTGGTTTTTGTTCCATTTCAAATCAGTTCCTACAATAACTAAGGATAACATGTGAAATTTTTTTGTATTATTTTAAATAATATAAAGCAATACCCAACTACATTTTTTACTTTACAATTTATGATTAGTTTCATTTTGTTGTTGCTTATATCTATTTCCACATTCTTTACAGTATCATTATTCATATTAATAATCACATTAACATCACCATCCGCGTTCATTTTACGATCAACCATCATCACAAATACAAACTCTATATAATTTATAAAAAATAAATAAGAAAATTAAACCAATAATAATTTATTAGTGAATGAGGGGTAAAAATTATTATATATTTATTTATATATACATATTTATAGTTATTTGCAAATTAGGATGCCTCATGCGGGTACCTATCTGAGCCGGTTCCAGGTACCCAAATGAGTACCCGACACTTACCCTATTTAGGAGAGTTGGATAATAATTTCTACTTTATCCGTACCTATAAGTAAAATTTGTTTTCCCTACTTTATCCAATTTAGAGTTTGGTCAATGGATACCTTACCCAAGTTTGCACCCCTAAATATATATAGAATTAAAACAAAAATTGGTAGATATAAAAGACATTTCTTAAAGTTCGTGGATATATATGGAATTATGAGTAAAATTCATGAGAATACGTGAAAGTAACAGTAATCATTTTTTCACATTTTTTTATAAAAGCATTCTACTTTTTAATCATTTCTACAAAACAATTCATACAATTAATCAACTTTATTCTCTTTACTTCTAATAATTATATTTATTATATCACATTATTTTATCCTAATTCAAAAACTTTTAGGCCATTACTTTCCACGTAAATCTGAAATTTTTTATACTATAGGCATGTTTAGCTACTTATAAAGTATTTTACTATCCACAATTATCTTATTTTTTAATTTTTTTTATATCTTTCTTTCAATTATTTCTACATAGTTAGTCATATAATTAACCTATCTATTTTAAATGTTTATTAAAAAGTTTTATCACTCCTTTAGCATAACCAATTTTTACAAAAATGTTTGGATCTTTAATTTTTATCTTAATTTAAAAATATTAACAGATGATGACATTTTATATTTACTGTATTACGTAATAGCACTTTCTAGTGAACGACATTTTATAAGTGCCAACAATGTATAAACTAGAAATAATGCAAATTAATTGTTACATTCATGGTAGGCGCCTACAAGGGCAACTAAAAATTTTTTTTTTTTATAAATATGTAAGTCCCATATAAATCTTCTTCCACGTGAAATAAAACATTATTAAAAATTTGAGTGGGATTATATAGGGTGCAGATTAAGTGGCTCAATACCCCCGGGTGCATACACTTATTTTTAAAAAAAAAATTCAAAATTTTTTTACACAAATGTTAATCTAATTATATTTAATTGGCAGTTGAATATCCCAAATAAAGTAATTATCTTTGAATGGCAACTTCTCAGGAATGCCCTTCTCACATTGGGTAACCTAAGCATAGGGGAATCAAGGTTGATCTGACTTGCGTGTTTTACAAGATTGCTTCTGAAGTTGGGAATCACCTATTTCTTGACTGCAGTCAGACCGAAGGGGTTTGTAGAAAAGCTACAAGGATGGAATCCCAGGGGGTTATAGTTAAGGAGATTTTGGCGACCCTTGTGCAGCAAAAAAGACATGAGGACCTTATTTTGTTCATTTTGAACTATTGGAGGGTATGGTATCTACGTAACAGACTTAGAGAGGAGGGAACCCAACCAATGTTTGCGGATACGCAGGCATGGTGTGCGAAGTTTCTCAACCAACAGAGGAGTGCAAAGATGCTATCTCACCCGAGTCTATTGGACTGTCCCCTAGTGTCCCGATGGTCAAAACCACCATTGGGATTTATGAAGATAAATGTGGATGCTTAGACTCAGGGGAATTTAGGTTCTTTGGCTTTGCCACTGTTATGAGGGATTCCCAGGGTACTTTTATTACAATGAATAGTTGAAAACGGAGGAGAGTAAAGGAACCGCTTTTTTGGAGGCTACGGCGTTCCTGTTAGGCCTTAGGTGGGCACTCCACCTAAAGATGCAGCGTGCACAGATTGAAACAGATTCTCTTATCTTGTGCAATTATTTGTCTAATATGAAGCTCATTTCATCTCCAGTGGGTTTCATTATAACTGAAATTCGATTTATTCTCATCAACAATGTCCATTTTTCGGTCCATCATGTACTTAGGCTAAAAAATGCAGTAGCTCATTCCCTAGCTAAATTGATCTTGTTCTCTGATGAGGACCACCGGTCCTGGTAGGGCAACCCACCCCAGAGTATTAGGGAGAAAATATGTAAAGATAATTTTTTGGCAATGAATTGCTTGAGTTACTCTATCTCTAATTCATTTAATATTGGAAGGGAGTAGGGTTAGAGTTTCTCTCGTTCTTTATCAAAAAAGTTGTATTTAATATGTATATCAGCTTTTAATATTTTTGGAGATTTTTAGATATTTATTTCAAAAGTTCATAAAATTGATTAACAAGTTCATAGGTTAAATATACTTAGATTAAAAAGTTTATAAAAAAATTTAAAAAAATAAGTGTAGTGCACCTGATCAGCACCCGATTATATACAATATGTCATATCCATCCCGATTTTACAACATGCCATCCCCACTGTTGGCATATGTTAGAAGAATCTCATCCGTTAATTGAGCATCCTGTGAGCAAGAGAGAGTCGGCTCGAGCCGACTCGACATGTTGAGGTGGCTAAGGGGCGTCAATGCAAAGTCGATAAGAAGATAAAATACGAGGGACTGGTGGAAAGTCCCAAGATAGACGCCCCTCCTCTCTCTCTCTTCACGCGATCGCCCCTCCTCTCTTTCTCTCTTCAAACACGGTCTGAAGCTTGAAGCTTAGGGAGGCGAACCCGAATGCCGGAGGGTAGGGAGATGACATTGCTGCAGTAGTATGAGTTTTTTGCTATCATTTTTTTTTCTTTTCACGTTGTAAGATGACATTGTCCCTTGCTTGCCTTTACCACTGGGGAGAAAGTTGTGTATCCTTTTTGGTGGACCCTGCCAGGAAAAAGCACCCTCCCACTCTTGTTTCTTGCTTGTTAGAAATTCAAAAAGACGTATTTTTCATAAACGTCGTGCATTTTTTATCGGCTCTTCTTAACCAATCCCCTTGGAAGTTCATGATTTTTCTTTGGTTGGGCAGGTGGAGATTTGGAAGACCACAACGATTCTCGATTCTGGGTTTTTTCTCTTCCCTGACTTGTTTATATGTTTGCTACAATTTCCATGGCCTCTTTGCCCACAATCTCTCAAAATTGTTTTTCCGTGAGTCTATTCGGAAGGATGGAAAACTCAAGGTTGAGGGTGTGTTTGATTAGACATAAAAATGTCAACCAAACTTGTCAATCTAAAATTTTTTACTCTCTACAGCAACGATATCTTTTTATTAATTTTTCTTATTTTTCTACGGATGTGTTTGGGAGTAGATAAAACTTTTGATGAAAAATTTTAAAAAGTAGAAGTTGTTAAATGATGTGATATAACAAGGATAATGATGATAAGTAAATAAGATAAAGTTAAAATAAATAAGTTAGTTATATGGATAATTGTGTAGAAAATGATTGAAAAATAGGGTATTTGTATAGTAAAGTGTGAAAAAATGATTAAAAAATATAATAGTTGTGGAGAGTGAAAAATTTTATATTGAAAAGTTTTAACTTTATATTTTCTATCAATTGCCAAATACACCATATATAAATAACGTTTCTTTTAAATTATTTCCACATAACTACCAATATAACTAATCTATCTATTTTAATTTTATTCTCTTTACACCTCTGTAGCACCCATCGCGAGCACTACGATGGGCTAGGCCGCCTTCCTAGCCTTGTGAAATCTGGGTCGTGTTGATGGGTTTGCAGGTCTATTCTTCGAGCTTTCGAAATAGCTGCGCATGGTCGGAATTTCTATTGGCTTTTCAAAATAGAGTGTGTCAATATGAGCGATCTTTAGAAGTATAAGTATTTACCCATGGATTCAACAGCATATCTGTTGGAATGAGGTATTCGCACATGGATTGGGTCGTTGATTCGGCAGCATAACGACAGCATATGTGGCTGGAAACTTCTAAATAATGCACCACCTTGTTATGGCCTCCACTCAACAAAATGTGTTAGAACTAAATAAAATAAAATACAGAAAATCGCCTCGACGGATTTGAACCGTTAATGGAGTCATCACTGATCTTAAAGGGGAGAGCGGTCCCCATTTGCATTGAATAAGAAAACTGGTCATACAGAGCTTGGATTCCGGTATTTGGATTAAAACAGATATGACAAAAGTCTGTTAACCCGAAGTGGTTTATGTGTGCATAAAAAGGGGAAATGAAAATAAAAAAATCCGAAGAAGAGAGAGAGAGGGAAAGGGTTGTAAAAGAGGAAGCTAGAGCTAAAAGAGAAGAGAAGCCAGGGCGTCAGAGATTTGCTGCAGACTCCCGTCCTCTCCCTTTGGGATGCCTTCTCAAGTGTGTTAGGAGTGAGAGCTTGTCCTCCTATTTATAGAGAGGAAGTGGGTCATGTAGGCTTTGGGTCGTGGTTGGGAGCTCATCAATGTTTGGGCTTGTTGTCTTGTTGGAATATTTTGCTCCAAGTGGATTGTTGCTGTAGCCTGGTGGTTGTTGCTGTAGAGCCTGCTTTTGGTGGGCTGAAGCTGGATCTGGTGGACTGTTACTGTAGAGCCTAGTTGTTGGATTTGATGGGTTGTTGATGTAGAGCCCATTCTAGTGGCATTGTTGGAGCTTTGCTTCTGTGGGCCCAAGTTGGATAGGCCATCTGATGGTTGGTTTGTTGCTGTTGGGCTTGGATCTATTAAAAAGACAATAATAGAAAAAAAGAAATAAATAAATAAAGAGAAACTAAAACTCGCGAGTCTCCACCAACCAAGATTGGATATCCTCTTCGGATGCTCTTGAAATGGAAGTCTTTTTCTTTTTTCTCTTTGGCTGCTCCGTCTATGCCCTCTTGCTTCGCACAAATCCTTAGGTATAGGCTTAAACCTCCTTTAACTTCATACAAAACATGTGCAGAAACATATGCTTGCAGGGGGTCATGCCGTGGCGCCGCGGCGCCTTAGCACCAACTCTCTAGAAGTTTGTCCAGTGAAGGGTTTTTGACATTTTTCTACATGTTGGTGGAGTGACATTAGGTTTGCACCTAGGTGTCAGCCTATATTTCTTCATCCTTTGTCATATTCACGGTCTGTTAGCTTCTCGTCCTTCATGCGAAACTAGTCTGAACTCTGAAATGAGTCATAATAACTGGTATTTTCACGAGTTATTAGACCTTAATCCAAACATATGTGTATTTGTTCGGGGTTTAAGGGAAGGGTGTCTACAACCTCATCATTACCTTATCACATCATATTATTTTCTATCAACTTGACAACTGTCATTTTAAAAATTTTTCATCAAAAATTTTTATCTCTCACTAAACACACTTAGAAAAGGGGAGACTGGAAAAATTAAGAGCGAGTATAAAATTTTTCATGGGTGTGTTTGGAAACTTATACAACTTTTGATGAAAAGTTTTTTATATAAAAGTTGTTAAATTAGTAAAAAATGATGTGATATTGTAGGGGTAATGATAATGAGTAAAAAGAATAAATTTAAAATAAATAAGTTAGTCATATTAGTAGTTTGTAGAAATGATTAAAAAGTAGGGTTGTTGTATAAAAGATGTGTAAAAAATAATTAAAAAAAGAACAATTATGAAGAGTAAAAAGTTTTAGATTGAGGGTGTGTTTGGCAATCGATAGAAAATGTCAAGTTAAAACTTTTCAATCTAAAACTTTTCACTCTCCACAATTATCATATTTTTTAATATTTTTTTTACATTTTCCTATACAACTATCCTACTTTTCAATCTTTTCTACACAACTATCCACACAACTAATCTATCTATTTTAACTTTATCCTCTTTACTACTCATCATTACCTCTATCATATCACATCGTTTGACAAATTTTACTCTCAAAAATTTTTTATCAAAAATTTTATTTATTACCAAACGCACCTTGAAAAGTTTTAACTTGACAACTTCTGCAAATTGCCAAACACACCCCAAATTTGAGAAAACTGTATGAAAGTTGCCAAATCAGGGGTGCGTTTGGCATTTACAAAAAGTTGTAAAATCTTGTAAAACTTTTCATTGATCAGTGCTGCATTGGAAAAACTCATCACTTCAGGCCCTATCGTCCCCTGCGTAGAACATCAATTGGAGTTACTCCCCTATACCAGCCATGGCAGGCTCGTCAGGTACAGGTTAAAGACGATAATAGCCAGAAGTTGAAGCTAGGGTTTCATCTTCCTCCTTCACGCCTCTTGTTCCCATCTCTATCATCAGCAGCGCCGCCGTCGAGGTTATGCCCCGGGCAACACCGATTCGTAGCTGGAAACGAAAACAATCTCCCTCAACCGCCGAAAACCGAGCTTGCTGGCGTAAGTTACTGTCCTCATCATCTTCTAAGGGGAGGATTAATCGACCTTCTACTCCCTCGGCACCACTACAATCGGAGGCATCCGTCAGCTCCCCCTACAAACTGTCAGGTCACCCATATGTCGATTTTGGCACACCGGTAACGTCTCCTATCTAAATCACACCCCTATTTTTGTCTTCTGTTGGCTATAACATTTGGTGAGAGACCCCATAACTATCATCCCTTGTTCATTGATTCAGAGTCCAAATCAACGACAGCGAGTGATGTGTTTCCTGAAATCATTTTTTTTCTCCCGATTCCCTTGCCCGCTTAGCTTTTTATGCATGATATGTGACCCTTCTTCGCAAGGATTGCCAAGTGCTTCTTTTTCTTGATTAATTGATCAACACATGGTGGTTTCCTCTGTTTGGCTGATCAAGCTCATTGTTTATTTGCACAGAACAGAGTGTTTCTTGTTCCAAGCATGCTTGATATTCTGTAGAGTGCTGGATCTGATTAAGCCATACCAGCAAATTAGACTTGACTTTCCCGACGGGCCAAGTCAATTGTAGGTTAAATCTTGATGTATGT
Source organism: Annona squamosa (assembly GCA_035584095.1). Classification (NCBI taxonomy): domain Eukaryota; kingdom Viridiplantae; phylum Streptophyta; class Magnoliopsida; order Magnoliales; family Annonaceae; genus Annona; species Annona squamosa. Next base: position 23,437,914 of record JAXCLR010000092.1, read on the forward strand.
GGGAACAACGAATTTGCATGGGCTGGTTGATATCCCTGATCATATTTAGGCTTCATTTGGAAGTGCTAGTGGTTTAATGTTTTTGTCAGTGGACTACAGCTTGTATAGTAGCAGTTCCTATGAGCTTTTGATGGCAATCATTTCTAAAGGTTAAAAATGCTTTTTGATTTGCACGCACGAGTCTTATGGAAGCCAAACACATTTTCACCTAAGAGCACTTGTGGCAAACTGACCACGCAGCAAAACAAAGTCTTAGTAAGTATTGTGTATTGAGTGAGAAGGAATGCCTGGGTCTTGGACTTGTGCAATTTTTTCTTAGCTGAGCAATAAGTTTCCACGCATACGATTTCCAAGACTTCATTATGCAATTCATGTTTATCATCCCCATGCTGTCATCTTAGATATATATATATATTTTTATTCAGCTCATGTTATTGATCAACCTCATGCTGTCATTTTTGCATTCAATGATTTCCATTTAATTGTCTTTTTTGAGTTGTTTGTCTTAGAATTAAAATAAATTGGTTCCAGAGAGAGCAGACGATTTAAAGCAAGACCCTAAAAAATTATTCTTTTTCACTCTGACAATAATCAAGACTAAGATTATGATGAACAATTATTGCTTCAAAATTCATTTTTGTCTCTACCAATGGAGCCCAACATGTGTTGTCTTGGTGAAATGATTATTTGAATAAGACCTAATGTCTTTCTTATATATTATGTGTAATGAAAACGACTCTTTAAAAAATGTATTAACTAATGTGAAGATAAGCCAGTTTGTGACTTTATTACTTTATTTATTTATTTATTTTAAGTTTAAATAAGTGGAGAAATGTGCACTTATTTGTTTAGTTGAGAGTAAAACTTTTGTGACAACTTTTTGGAGTAAAAGTTGTCAAGTCGATAGAAAATGATATGATATAAAAGTGAACTTTTCTATCACTTATCAGTATGTTTATTTACCGTAAAAGAATTTCAAACAAAAATTTCATAATATAAAAGTACAATAAGAAAGAGGAAATAGGATTCCCTTGCTGGATTCCCTTGTTGGCCTTGTAAGGTATTGTCTTTACCCCATTAACATTTATTCTATATGTTGTAGTTGATATATAGCTATATATCTAGCTTTACCGCTATTTCCCCTCTTTCTTGCTTTCCTTTTCTCCTCATCATATGAATAGTTTCATAGGCCTATAAAATATTACCTGTAATTAACCAACCTGGCACAAATGCACTTTGATTTTCTGATATTTGACCTATTTAAAACTGTTGAAAAAATAAGAATAGGTAAACTTTTATGACAACTTTCACTCTCCAATTATTCATTATACATTATGATTATTCTTTGTTTTGAACTATGAATCCAATATCAAATGATTGTCAACATGGAATGTCATTTCATACTGAATTGTTAATGAAACCTTGTTGTGGTCATATGTGTAGACTCTAATCGAAATATAGATTCAGTACCCAGCTCCTCATTCACTGTTGTAAATAAGGAAGTACAAAATTGGTGCGAATAATTTTATGTGCGTTGTAGGGCGGTCATGTTCTTAGAGGGTACGTTTGTGCTTGTTGAAGAGGAAGAAAGTGGGGGTGCAGAATTCACTAATCGTGACTTAGCACTCCAACATGAGTTATTTCTATTCTCACTCCTTCGTGTGGGGGATAGGTGATGTTATGCATAACTGCGGATGAGTACATTAGCATTCAACCAATTGTGTGACCTAGTGAAGAGTAAAGGATATCTACAGCCCACTAGATATGTAACAGTTGATGAACAAATGGGTATGTTCTTGCACACCTTAGTCCATAATGTATGAAATCGTTCAATTGGTATGTACTTCTATAGATCTGGAGAGACAGTCCATCGCCATTTTCACAGAGGCCTCCAATCAATACTTAGCATATACGAAGATTGTGTCAACCCTCCCAGCACATTGACTCATCCAAAGATTTCTTCTGACCCCACATTAGCATCATATTTTGAGGTAAGCTTGTAACAATTATACCATTTTATCCTACAATTTGAATTCTGTCTTTATAATATTTACCATTTATTAAGGTTGCATTGGTGCCATCGGCGTTACACATATCCCTGTTTTGCCTCAATCGAAGAATACATTAACATTTAGAAATAGACATGGAATCCCAACACAGAACATGATAGCAGTATGTGACTTCAACTTAAAGGTCATATACATACTAGTTGGTTGGGAAGGAAGTTCACACGATGCTAAAGTGCTTCAGTCCACACTTGATCGACCACCAATCCATTAATAGTTTCACGAGGTAAAAGATTGCAATTTTCCACAAGTGAATTCTAGGCTTGTCTGAAATGTGCATGCCGAAATTGACTTTTTTGAACGTTTGTCACAGGACATTATTTCTTAGTGGATGCCGGTTACGCACATGTGTCGGGTTTCATGTCACCATATAAAGGGGTGTCGTACCATATGAGAAATTTCAGCCATGATAGGAATCCAAGAAATAATCAAAAGTTATTTAACCTCAGACATGTGAGATTGCGTTCAACTGTTGAGAGACTTTTCGTAATTTGGAAGAAGAGATTCCCAATTTTGCAAGTCGCAACAAGTTATCATTATAAAATACAAGTCCAAATTGTCATAGCTTGTGCCATCCTACACAACTATATAACTGATGTCCATGGTCTAGACCCTGCCTGCAAGATAGGTGAGGAACCATGTCTTGCCGCGGATGAGAGATTTAGTGATGATCAAGTAGAAGCAACTCCTGAAGTGATGATAAGGGGAGTGTCTATGGAGGCGTGAAATATGTGAAAGGACAAACGAGATCGCCTAACACATTAAATTTGGCATGATGACCCTACCATTTAGGGATCATGAGAACACAACAAAAAGCGCGAAACACCTATGTACAACATGCTCGTTTAGGAGCAAGACATTCCATAACATTTGAACTTTAGATTTCTCTGTTCACATTAAATGTGATTTTTGACGAGTCTTCCCTCAAATGTATCCTACACGAAATGTTTTTGTATATTGAGAATACTTGCTCATTTTTGAATTGTGTTTAGGTGGTTGCATGGATTACTTTCGACATGTATTCATTGGGGAGTTGACATCCCCAAACGGAGTCACTCCCCCCAATACAAGTTTTGAACAACCATCTTCCTCCAAAAATCACCATCAATGGACAAAAGCATAGGATAGGAAGTTGGTAGAAATACTCTTGTGGAACTTACATTCACGTACAATTGAAGCGAATAAAATCAAAAACATCATTTACCAGACTATTGTTCAGGAACTTAGCAATGTATTTGCAGTTCTTATTAGCCCATCCAACGTTAAGAACAGGGTGGTGTCTATAAGAAAGACGTATGAACTGTACCACAGAGTAATGGATAAGACTGGAATAGGGTGGATTGCTGAAGAGAGTAGATTCACAGGGCCCGAAGATGTATGACAAGCACTCATAGCGGTATCAATGAATAGAACATATATCTCACACTTGATGAAGTTGCATCTTTGTCTATTGTTTCCAAAAATGCATTTATTTCAATTGACATTTACAAATTACTAATCTTGTTTTTGCAGCAAGACAAGAAGTATAACCAGTTAAGACGGCCTCAACACGTGAATTATGATGACCTCCATGAGCTATTTGATGGCAATCATGCGACAGGTGATTATGCGTTTGGTTTTGACGGTCGTCAAGAAGATGTGGAAGAAGGCGGTGCTCATGACATCTTTTCAGACAGCCTTAGGATGGAGACCCAAGGTACTCATGAGCGTACCTTTGGTTCACCCATGGGCAACTTTGCAATCTCAGGCTCATCAACCATCCCCCTTGGAGGATCATCTAACCAATCGAATGTGCCGTCAAATGAGGGTGAACCATCCCCTAACTCCTTTGGCTGTGCCTTAGTGCATAGTGCCCGTAGATGGCCACGTACTACAGCGCAAGAGGTTACAAGCGCGATACAGACCTTGTTAGCACAACCCGCCAATCTGAGTTGTACACATATTGTAAAACCACATTGGAAGAGTGATTATCAGTTGTTAGCAACAGTGTTGGGGTCCATGGGTCCAAGCGATGATGAGTTCGTCACATATCTTTCATACTTTTCCAAATTTTCCCATTATGTCACACAATTTTTACAGGAAGATGATCGTACATGAGGCGTTATATTGCATGGAATTAAACGTGGTTTATGAGGTGTATGTGGCTTTGGATTTGAACATGGAACGCATAACATGTCTGTTTAGACAATGGATTGTTAATGTCTTTATTATGCACTTTTCATGAAACTTGTTATTTGTATGAACCTCATATGGTGGGACTTGAATATTGGTGTACTATTTTTTTTTATAAATGTAGTAGTTATTCAATAGCAATAGGTAGACTCGCATTTTCACGCTCATGTTGTTGTTGCTTGATATGATCGTTGCAACTATTTGATCACCATCATTAGCTTATATACAATGCTTATATGTATTTTGAAATTTTCTTTATGCAATATTTCATAGAAAAAGGAAAGGAGATGATGCGATGTTATGTTGTATTCAAAGGTTATGTTCCCAGTGTGTACACTTCATGGCCAGAAGCACATAATTAAGTCAATGATTTTAAAAGATCTTGCTTTCAAGCTTTTCAGGATGTAGCTGATGTCGAGGAGGCATGGGCAACCTTCATTAAAATAGGAAAGGAGAGAAATGATAATAGGATTATCAACCTATGTAACTGCAAGAAATGCAGTAGTAGCACTACTTCTGTAGTCATCAACCTATGTGAGTGTAAGGCTTGTGGAAAACAGAAATAAATATAACATAATTTTGTCAACAGTCACATTACTTGTAACACTTTGCCCTGAACTATTTGGGGGCGTGACTTCCACGTGTGTTGAATTGTATGACATATTATCCTAAACTAATGGTAGGTTTTATGGAATCCACAACTTCCCTTATATTTTTTATAATATTTGATATATGACAATTCACATAACCGTAAACGGTCGTGTGCAAATTTCAAATTTAAAGTCTAAACATAAATGTTGGTATAAGAAAAATTAGTATCCATGTAATTTAACACATATTTATCACAATTTTTGGTAGAAGATAAGAAAAACCACAGGGATTGGATGCGTGGATGCTCAGGATACACGGGCAGATGGCCCTCCCACTTATGTATCCAATCATGATTATTTTCCATATCAAACTAAAAAGTCTATAATAAACGTATTAAAAGGTTAGATTTTCCCAAAAAAAAAAAGCCATGAAGTGGAAGAAAATTCATAAATGTGTTAAAATTCCAACGTTTTGATGTTTGATTTCCTTCCACGTGCTAATAGCGTCTGAGGGGAATCAGTGGGGAATTGGAAAGGCATGCACACGGGCAGATGTTAAAGCCTGGCTCGTCTGAATCACCTTTGTCAAATACATGGTGGTCCCTGGCTCCCGCTATTACGTCCAACTTGGCATGCACACTCACCCCCCGTGGAACATAGCTTGATCCCACTTGTTGTCATCCATTAAAATAATCCACGCTCAAGATATGATCCATCTTTGGAAAAAAAAAATTGACGGTGTAGATATTAGATTCCAGAAACATATGATCAAACACACAGAGAAGAAATCTCGAGTGCACCTGCAGACATACAAATTTGCATTTTGCAAAATTCCGATTTTTGATTTCTCGAGCAGCAGATTCAGACCGTCCACATGATCCAGCGGTATAGACTAGTTAGAAGAGCTAATATTGGGACTGCTTGGACAGCTCATTTTCCCATAAACCGGCACTTTCATACAAGCCAATCAAAATCGATGATTGTTTAACCATTCCATTGACCATTTGCATTAATGACTCCCAAGCATTTACACCAGCGCACAAATCACCATCAGCAGTGACGTTTTTTGGTCGTTGAAAGTTGTCAAAATTTTTCTGGGAATGCCAAACACCCCCCTGGGCATGGTGCATAATGGTCATTCATTTGAATTTGTGTGCAAAGTTAACCGTCCATTTGAATTTATAGGTGCAATTAATGCACCATTCATAGTTCATTAGAAGTGCAGATCTTACTGTGGCATTTACCGTTTACGGTTTACACAGCAATAAAAATTATCATCTAAATTTTACAGAATCCAAATTTTCGAAGATCACAGTGCCGTATGAAAAGTTGTCAAACCAAGGAGTATAGCTTCAAGTGTAATGTGCATTTTGTACTTATATGCAATTAATGCATCTTTTTTAAGCTGTGTAGTTGCGGGTGTAACATGCATTTTACTCTTGCATGCAAGAAATGCATCTCCTCGGAGCTAGCTTTACAGCTTGTCGTTTGCATTAAATGTGTCAACCGGCTCTGAGGAGAAAAAAACCGTTGCACAGTTTTAATAAATGCCAAACATTTAGAAACCGAAGAAATTTCTAATTAAGTTTTGGTACTGCTTGCATCCACCCCTGCCTCCTGGTCTTCTGTTTTGTGTGCAATGATTTAACACTTCCGAAAGCAGGCAATGATTGTTATGCACTGGAAATGAAAAAAAATTTGAAAATGAAAATGTTGATCCACTTTCCATTCCATTGCAATCCTGAATACATCCTTAATTTTATATAATCTAGTGTTGGATTGACCTGACCGACTAGTAATGAAGCCATAAAAAGTAGAAATCTTAGAGGTGGATAACAGCATAAAAATTAATTAAGCACCCCCAAAATATTTGTTATTATTAGTATTACTATTCTTAATGGATATTTCACATAAATCCTATTAAGGGTTTGCAAAATGAAGTCAACCTAATTTCCAATTTCCACTTCCCACAATCACAATCATTTCGTTCAAGAAGAAATGGACCACTAACTACTCACAATATTTTGCTAATTGCTATGACGCAAAAATATTTTTTTTCACTTGAGAGTACATATAACGCTTGGGATTCTATGGCGTCTTCTTTGCAACGTAATTGGGCTGAATGTGTAGTTTGATTGTGGGCAAGACTTTTGTGTAGTATTCATATCCAGATAGGTAATTTAATTGTTGTCCAAAAATGGTAAGCTATTTGTGAAATTCATGTGCACTGATTTTAAGTTTAATGGAATACTTCTCTTGTCTGGTTCTTTTTTTTTTTTTTACACACGCGACAGGGATCGATCCCATGTAATTAGTTTTGCTGGATAGATGAATATAACTGGAGGGGAGATGCGAATTCTGAAACAGAAGGGTGAATTTGAAGCAATGGTGTCGACTTTCATGAACATTTGAATGCATCTCGAGAGCTTAGCCTAGCGGTCTATACATTCAGTTTTGAAGATGCTTAGTCACTAAGGTCCTTAAGATTTTTATAGGTATTCAGTTTCTACAATTCTGTATAACAGTTATAATTTATAGATCCGCTAGCTTGAATTTTGATTTTATTGTTTATTCAACATTACAATTCAAGTTTCGGTTTCTATAAATTAAGTAATACGCTTACAATTTTTGTAAATGTTATAATATGTAAAAATATATAAAATAATAAAATAGCAAATGTCCACAATATTCGAAAATTTGCAAGCGTATCACATAGCTTAAAAGGTATTATTATCATTTTATAAAAAAATTCTAACGGTGTCTTAATGGAGGAACACATTTGCAATTTGATGCAAACTTTGTAGGCATATTTGTAATATCAAAAAACTTAGAATGCAATATTAGTCAAACTTAATAGATATATTTGCAAAAATCTCAAAATTTTATCACTTACCAAACATATTAATGTACGAGGTCAAGTCCATTTGGGTCAAAATATAATACACCTTTCTGACCATATTTTAAAATTCGAGTCAAAATTTTAACTCATATTATCTTAGTTTAGCCTATTTAAGATGGAGGTGTGATCATTTGCAACCGAATGCATAGGAGTAGCCATGCGTCTGACCCAAAAACATATATTTTTTTATTTTTTTCGTTTTTTTTCATTGACAAGTAAATCAAGGTATATTAAATCTGTAAACTAAATTTTACTATTTTTGAATATTTTCAAATATTTGTTTTGGATTTTTAAAGATAATGAAATTTCCGTAATTATCAAACGAAAAAAATAAAAAATATATATATTTTTGGGCAGGTTATAAGATTATTCGATTTAAAGATGGGCCACGACACTTAATTTGCACCCTTCTATTTGATATTGTATTACTTAGTGGCCTAGCATTTGAGTGTTAAGATTGGACCATTAATATATCGATTACAAATGGAGAAGGGGAAAAAAATCTCTCCCACTTTTTTACGTATTTACGTACAACAACTTTTAACAAAAAAGTCATTAACCATTTGGTAAATGATTTTAGGGTGAATTCCTTCGTATACTCACAAATTTTATCTTTAATTCCACTTTTACCTATAAACTTTTAAAAATATTTATTATACTTACGAATTTTCATCTTAATTTCACACATATTTATGTTGTTAAGGATTCATTAAAGTAACTAATAACTTCTTGTGAAATAATGAATATGTTCATCCCTAATTATGATTTATAGTTAAAAATTCATATGATAATAAATTTTTTGTAATTATATAACTATAAAATAAAATATTATTTGAATATAAATCTTTATTTTTGAGCAAAACAATTTCAAATTATATTGAGGTTTGGGCATATTTTTCATTTTATATGGAGCTAATGGCCCACTTAATGAAATCCTAATGGCAGGAATATAATTAGAATCAGGACAAAAATTAATGAGTATGAGAAAAATTTTTGAAAGTTCTTAAGTATAAATGAAATTAAGAATAACATTTGTGAGCATATATAGAATTTGTCATTTTTTTAATGGTAAAAATGTCTTATTAAAAAGTCACACATCCAAGCCTCACCAATAAGAGAGAGAGATTACATCTATCCACCTCTACCGGATGCATTGAATGTATCTAAGTGCACTTAGACTCTGTGCAACTGGATGCATTTAACCCATTTGTTAAATTTTTTTCAAACTTTTTCATAAAACTGTTAATTTAAGTATATTTGACATGCGTATCAATTTTTATCATTTTTTAAGCTTTTTAAATATTTTCTAGAATTTTTAGAAATGCCACTACTTTTTAAAATCTGAAAAAAATATTTAAAAATATATTTTTTAAAAAAAGTAAATTTTGATACACAGGTTAAATACACTTAGATTAATAGTTGTGTAAATAAAACTTACAAAAAAAATTTTTAATGCATATTTGCACCCAGTTGCACCGAGTTTAAATGCACCCGGATACATGTAACTAGGTCCCACTTCCACACTCCTCCACACAATTTTCAAAACATTATTTAACATTGTAACTATTCAACATCTTACTTTTTCCATTTTTATTCTTATATTTCAACCATTTTCTTACACACAATATCTTATATATTCTTACTTTATCTTTACCCTATCAAATCAATCTTACACTTTTGAAATATATTTTCTGTTTTACTCTCTCTTCCCTATCTTTTTTACTCTCTCTCCTCTACCCACATTAGCAAAAGCAACCAAAATCTAATCCTTTTCTTTTCTTATATTGTCAATCCATTATCTTTACTCTTTAGTTCTCTCCATCTGGAAAACAAGAATATCCACATAGATTATATCATTTCCAACAACGAGAATTTTAGGCTTTTTAATTAGGAAAGTATACATCTAAAAGAAGAGGAAGTACATCTCCCCCATTTTAGCCCGATTTGATTTAAGGGGTCTTTGTTAACACCCAAAGATTTTCATACTAAAACTTTTTAATTTAAAACATTTTACTCTCAACAATTACACTTTATTTTTTTAATTATTTACTCATTTCTTTCTGTATAACCAAAATTACTTTTCAATCATTTCTAAACTACTCATAAGTCTAACTTATCTATTTCAAGTATTTATAACATTATTCTCTTTACTTCTTATTATTACCCTTATTATATCATATCATTTTCTCTCATTTTGAAAACTTTTACATTAAAACTTTTCATTAAGAGTTTTATCATTTCCCAAACACACCCTTAGTACTCAATTATTTAATATTTTCGGTTACAGAAATCAATTAGGCCAACCCCCAACAGCTGTCTTTGTCGCAAGTTGCACTCTAAGACAACATGTCAGCTGGGTTCACAAGTATAAATCAGAGTCAAACATAAACACGTTCAACGCTTAAAATATTTAGGGTGGAAATGATGCAAGTATTAGAAGTTTGGAACCATTATAGGTGCCCGTTCAAGAAGGGCAAGAAGCTACAGGAATAGACAGAATAACTTCAAGGATGCCAGTGGAAAGGTCACCAACATCCATTCTATTTTACTTTGCTTGAGGGTGGGAAGCAATGAAATCAACAGCAAGGTTGACAGAGTTAATCTTATCTGCTTCATTATCAGGGATCTCAAAACCAAACTCCTCTTCAAGAGCCATGACAATCTCCACAGTGTCTAAACTGTCCAGACCAAGGTCATTATGGAAATGCGCATTTGGTGTCACCTGAAAATCACAATCAGATCCAACATTTATCACAAATTCATACTAATTGTCGTACCTTCCTATTTCGAAGCAGTTTCAGAAATCTGGTGAATATGGAAACAAGCACTACACAAATCGAACGTCTAACAGAAGCATGCATAAAACAAAATTTCTCTTAATTCTGTCATCTTGGCTCCTTTCTGATTAAGCAGAGTGCAGACATAGCGGTTAAAACAAGGGCTATACATGCCCATAGGGATGACAATGCACAAAATATAAAATGAAAATAACTGTTCATTCAACAATTCAAATATAGTCCGCAACCTTTTTCTAAAATTTTCGGAGTGTGTTTGGGAAGTGATAAAACTTTTAAACGAAAATTTTGGTATAAAAGTTGTTAAATTGATTTAAAAAATGATGTGATATAATAGAGATAATGATAAGGAGTAAAGAGAATAAAGTTAAAATAGATAGGTTAGTTGTATAAGTAATTGTGTACAAATGATTGAAAAGTAGGGTAGTTTATATATGAAAATGAGAAGAAATAATTAAAAAGAAAGTAGTTGTAGTTGTTGCCAAACACCCCCTCAATATCTGGAAAATTTTGGATCAGATTCTAGAGCATATCTTGCTTGTCATGCTTCTCGATTCTCATCAAAGAGAAACGGGTTTAAATGAGACAACTCAAATAGGCATAGGCCAAATAAATAGTTTTGCCATAGTAATAAGGTTTATAGATTTTTGAGTACATAGGAGGTAATACAGGGATCCATAGTAGGTGAAAAAAATCACCAGTTTGAATGAGTATGTTACTAAGCACTCTATGCCTCTTATTATGGCACGTGCTTTTGGAGGATTATGCATGCATCAAGGAACTTTGAGCTTAATGCAAATGCCTAAAAATCTTCTCCTTTAGATGCTTATCAATTAAAATAAAATCATTCTATGTATGACTGAAAACAAACATGAAAAATTCAACGAAAGAATGCACATTATAGCCACACATGCATCGTGTGGGCAAATTGTGCAGACATCTAGCCTAAAAACAACTCATCGAGTGGTCGCATTCAATCCAATCACATAAATTCCAGAAATGACAAACTAATCCCATAGATAAGCCTTAATTATATGTAACCTATCACAAAAATCTGCACCTGAATGCTTGAAGGTTATAGTTGCCAATGAATACAGAAGTTACGTATATCTAAAATCTATCATGAGCACTGTTATCAATATTTATCAATTCTTGATCTGAATCAAAGTTCTTTTTGTCTTCAAGTCACGTATAATGAAATAGCTCCATTTGATCAATGGACCAGAAGGAAATTTGCACCAAAGACTGAATCTAAAAATAGATTTTATGTATACCATGGAAAAGACCAACGAACAAATAAATAAATCCTATGCATATCGTGGAAAGGAACAACAGTTTTTAAAATGTCAGACATGTTGTAGAATTTCAAATCTTCAGGGTGCATGTCTATCTTCAGATACATATCTCCCACTTCGAAGTTTAAATGCCTTCCATTCCTTATAGTCTTCACACTTCAATGAGAGGATGTTAGGACCCATCCCACGTATGAGGGTGAGGGGTAGCATACGTGTGGACAGAAGGTGGTGTAATGAGGTTTGCTGCTGACAAAGCAGCATGTGGGCATTGTACTGGACTCACGTGGCCAATGGGCTGGCAGTTCCAGTGCGCGGAAGAGGTCGGCGCCACAGCTATAAGAGGGGAAGAACGCCTCTGTAAATGGTTGTCAAATGCTCTGAACGTCTTGTTCTCATTTCCTTTTGAGTTTCCATTTTCTGCTTTGTAAACATTCAAAATTCCTTTGAAATTCAATAAAATTCCAGAGCCAATCCTTGTTTTGAGACTGAAACCTATCAGAGGCTATTCTCTTCAACAGCAGACTTTTAAGTTTTAAATAAAGGATATTACAATACACATGAGTTTATTGGCACTGATTCTGTTGTGTTCTTTTTCCTTTTGGTTCAGCTCTTATTGGGATTGGGAGACTATCAACAAAATTCTAGCAATTCTAGCACAATTTAAAAAATGTACAATCGCTGGATTTTTTTAGAGAAATGCTTATAATCTTTTGACTTTATTGAAAACCAATGAGAAAGGGTGCAACAAACAACATAAATTTGGTGAAGACAAACCCAATTGGTTTCATGAATTTAACTGACTGGAAAAAGGAAGCTGAGGAAATACAGCATTGGCGCCGTAGGAGGTCAGGCTAACGAGGAAATTTCAACCACATTTCAACGAGGAAAAGATTTAGTTGTTTGAATTCACTTGACTGAACGAACGAACGAACGAAGAATCAGCTAAATGGAAGCTTCGGGATCGATGCTAGGAATTCTCCCTGGTATAAAGCAAAATGCAAGGTATTGTAGGTGTGTAGGTGAATTTCTGACCTTAGAGGGATCGACCTTCTGGAAGTTCTTGACGACGGACATGACGCGTTCGGCGACCTCGGATTTGTCGAGGAAAGTACCTCTAACGTCGTCCGAGGGCGAGGTGGAGAAGCGTCGGATGAGGCGGGGGAACCTGTTGGAGGATAGAGGAGGTGGGTTTCTGACGGCGGCACGGACTCTGACTCTCAGGTGACAAAGGATGGCAGCTCTCGCCGCCGCCGCCGCCGCCGCCACCGCCATTCTAGACTCTAGAGCTGCTGTGGGTGCTTTCTGAAACTTTCCAGAAGCGAAAGGAAAGGAGACGAAAACTCCTCTCGACCTGGGACTTCACGCTTGAAGGCCTTCGGCCCCGCAGCTGTGCTTTGCTTCGCTTGTAGGAACCGGTAAGGGCGGTAACCGTGATCGTAAAACGTCAGTTCACTTTTCTAATCAATTTATAAATAATTTTAGGGTGTGTTTGGCAACAATAAAAAGTTGTCATTTTAAAACTTTTCAATCTAAAACTTTTCACTCTCCACAGCTACCCTATTTTTTAATTATTTCTTCACATTTTTCTATACAACTACCCTACTTTTCAATCATTTCTACACAACTACC
>JAXCLR010000092.1:23466827-23478852 GCA_035584095.1 Annona squamosa
TTCACCTAAAATCTAATTTTCTTATTTATTACATAGTTGGTATAAAGATGCATTGATTATAATAATTCATTTCTTATGGAAGATAATGTCAATTTAAAAATAAAATATTATTAATTGAATTAATATTTTTATTAAATAAAAATTATTAAAAATTACATCATTTTGTGATTATTTTATATCATTTTCACTTCATTTTAAAAGAAATTATATTGAAATTGAGGTTTTGATGCAATACTTTGTGATATTTAAATTTTTTATACAAAAATTATATTTACATAATTTGGGAGATTCTATTAGATTATTGAGGAATTTTTATAAAATTATTTTGGAGAGAAGAAAGAGAGGATAGAGAAAAGAAAAGAGAAATTTTAATTAATAACAACTAATTTAAATTTAAACTAAGGAAGTAATTAAAAGGTTTTAAATTACAAAAAGTGAAATAGTAAATCTAAATATTACATTATCTAAATATGAAGAGCAAATCTCTACCTCATAAATATTTTATTACTTAACCCAACCCATTTGCTAGGGGTCCATAAGAAGGGGTCCCAACCAAGGAAGAGCAAATTGCTGTTGCTGGGATGTGCGGAGGGGCCCTCCTTTTATGCTTGTGAGGCACCCCGTTGGGCAGACTTCGAATTCGACGTGGGATTCCATCTCGTTGCCTGCCTTTGCACATTGCTCTTTGCTTCCTAGGAAACAAAGCTGGCTTAATTTTTATGGCTAGAAATTGATGGATCGTGAGGTCAGCTTTCTACATCTGGTAATTCTCTCCTTGTTGATGCAAATTTTCCACGTCTTCTAGCTCTAGGATTGCATAGATCCTGTGATTAGCTCTTGGATTTTCTGCTGCGACACTTCCCATGGCTGAAAATGACTGGTTTAGGGCGCGTGGTGGTCGGTCGATCGAAGATGCGGCGTCTATTAGCCTTGCCTCTAAGTGAAAAACTCTACTCTTATGCTCAAATGGAGGCAAACGAATTTGAGATGTTGCTGCTATGTTTGGAATATGATCAAAGTTGGTTTTCGGCATGTTTAGGAGGGGCTGGTCGTTTGGATTCAAGGTGGGCCACTGTTTGAACAGTTGGATTTCGATGGAATTGAAAAAAGGGATCTGCTTTGGTTTGGAGCGGTGAAGAGGAGGCAACCGAAGCCGGTGCTTGGATTTGGGGGGGTTAGTCGAAAGTGGATTTTTCGATTTGGAGGAGCAGAGAAAGGGCTGGCTGATTGACAAGTTGTAGGATTTACAAAACCACAACACTGCAACTGGTGGATTTATTGGTTGAAACGGTAGAAATTAGGGATTGTGTAGCGAGTTGGGAGGATAACAAATTGGAAATGGAGACTGAGATTTGCTATTACCGGTCTCGGTTCATGATTTTGGTGCTGCAGGATTTTCTGGTTGGGGCTTGGAGGAGGTACAATGGGTTGGTTGTTGGAGGGTGTTTACCGAGATGGGTTTTAGTTGAAGACTGCAATTAGGTGTACTTAGATTTGGGCGGTTCCTTGCAGAGGATGATTTGTGCTTTTCTTGGCTGCTCGCTGAATCCATGGTTGCCAAGGATAGGTGAGTTCTGGAAAAGGGAGCTGCTGTTCGACCATATTTTCACTGTTAAAATGACATGTTGCAATGAACGATGCAGGCTGGTCCGCTCCTTGACTTTGAATGGGGCTAGAACTTGAGCTACTGAAGGTGGTTGGAAATAGATGTTGCCGTCATCAATGGAACCGTCAATGGAGGTGAACGGGGCGGTGCAGAGGGCTGGACGCCATTGCTGCTGATGGTGAAAAGAAGAGGGGGCAGTGGCTGTTTTCGATGGACGAGTTGCTATGGGTTGCCGAAAGAGGGAGTGGGCAATTATTCGGCGATGTACGGTCGCATGTACTCATACAGAACCTGAAAACATGGATTAAAACATTTAATTTCTGGCAAAATAATTTTAATGAGCTCATAGAGATGTTTAATTTACTTTTTAGCCCCTTTTAAATTACATGAAGATTTTCAGAATTATCAAGCACCGACCCGGTCTTTTAGGGTGAAGGCGGGAAACATAGTCCGTAATCTTCCCAAGTGTCATTAGACATGAGCAGACCCCGCCAATGCACCCTTAGCTCCTTGATAGGTGATAACCATGTATGATTTATCCGAACTTGATCACATGGTCTAGCAGTAGGGTGATCTCATCATGATGATCGGTGGGTGGTAAATCAGCAAACACAATTTGCTCTTTGATAGACTTCTTGAGTAGTGATGGGTGAATTCGAGAGCTAAATGGAAGCTCCAAACAATAGGTGACCTAACCCACTTGTTCAACAACTAGATAAGGCCCACAAAATCATAGGGATGACTTCGAAGAGTGTTGTGACCATGCCAATGTTTGTCAGAAGGAATGCAAGTTGAGAAAAACCATGTCACATGGTTGAAATTCTACCTCACGATGTTCCCTTATCTGCCACAGTCTTCATCTGATTTTGGGCTTACAACAGGTTTTCACACAACAGCTAAAGGTTTTGATCCAAGCTCGGTATGGATTGGGCCTCATGTGTAGGGATGCTTCAAGCTTCATAGCCATACAAAGCTTGAAAGGGTGACATGCTGATCATTGAGTGATAGGTGGAATTATACCAAAATTCTACCCAGGATAAGAACTTGAGCCATCACTTGGGACATTGTATAGAGAAACAGAAGAGATAAGTTTCTAGAGTTCTATTAGTGACTTCAGTTTGTTTATCCGACTGTGGATGGTAGGTAAGTTGTGGAGTGTTTAGGATGTACTCCTTGCTCCTTGAACAGGGCTGTCCAAAAATGACTTAAGAAAATTGCATCCCTATCAAAGATTATGGAATGAGGTAGTTCATGAAACTTTATGACATTTTTTAAGAAGACCTGAGCAATTATGGCTGCCATAAATGGATGGTTGAGCGCCAAGAAATGGGCGTACTTGAATAGCCTATCAACAATCACGCAAATGATTATTTTTCCTCCCAATGGTAGCTTTTTCAACAATAGAATAGGCTGTGGTAGACCCACCAATCTTTGTATTGAATATTTAACCCTATTACATACATGAAAAGACACAACCAGGGTCTGGATCTTGCCATGCATTCTCTTCCACTGAAAGTGTTCATGTATGCGTTTATATGTGCACAAAACACTTGCATGCTCCAATGATTGATGCATGGAAGTAATTGAATAGTGATGGAATTATCTCACAATCAGTCAATAGTGTCAGGTAGCCCTTGTAATACAAGATGTTGTCTTGAAGGTGATATTTGGGATTGCCGGTGATGTCTTTTGCAATGGTTTGCTGAATGAGAATGAGCTTGGGGACTGTCTTATTTGCCTCCATTGCCTATTATTGAAGTGAAAATGACAACATTGAGATAATGATAGTTGTCGTGGTCATGTGCCTTGAAGGTGCTTGATGTTGTTGTGGTCCATCCAAATGCCAAATTTGTGGTTGAGTAAATATAGACGCCATTTTTGGATGGCTAAAGCAACAGCCTTCAGCGCCATGTTTAAGCAATGTTGTCAGTGTGCTTCAATGAGTCTTTAATGGTGTATAAAATGTTTGTAGTAGCACGATAGTCCCAAGAATCCCTTAACTATGTTATTGATTTTGGAATTGAACAATCATTGATACATTATAACATTTTCGGGTCAACCTCAACTCCGTTAATATAAATAACATGACCCAATTAGTTAAGTTTCTCTTTGCTGAACTCACATTTCTTAGCATGAGTAAATAACTGAAATTGTAGGAAACACTGCAAAGCAAGTTTTGAATGTTTGATGTGTTATGCTAGTGAACAAATATATACCAAAACATTATTGAAGAAACAAAAATGAATTTCTGGAGAGAACATTCAAAAACCTTGTTCATCAAACTTCGGAACATCGCTGGAGCGTTGGTTAGCCTAAACAACATGAACAAATACTCATATTAGCCTTGATTTGTTCAAAAAGCTATTTTACCAGTATCCCTATGATGTATCCTGATTTGGTGATATTAGAAAAAATGTTGACACATGTTATTTCATTAGTTCTTCAATTACAAGAATGGAAAACTTGTCTTTGATAGTGATATTGCTCATAACTCTGTAATTAATGCACATCCTCCATGACTTATCTTTTTTCTTTACCAAAAGGCCCAGTGCTAAAAACACACTTACAGTTGGTTGGTTGAATCTGACCTTTTTAGAGTAGCTGGTTTACTTGTTGCTCAATATCATTCTTTTGGTGATGAGAATATCGATATGGTCTTATGGAGGTCGGTGTTGCATTAGAAACCAATTCAATCTTATGGTTCACTTTTTACATGGGTAGTAGTCTATGTGGTTCGGCAAAGACCTTTGGATATGCAGTTAGCACTTCTTCTAAATCCTCCTATTAAGGTTGCCGTCGTAGCCCCTAAAGCCACATGCTAGTGCCCATATCTTGATGGATCGACAATTACATTTCTCTTTCTAACAGGAGACTGCCCCATCGACTAGCCATTTTTGCTTCATTCAATTTTAATCCATTCAAGTGAACCCATGCACACCATTTTTGGAAGCTCATCTGCATGCCCTGCCACTCCAACATGATCATACCTTGCTTTCAAAGTCACACTACACCTAGTACAATATCAGTTCCCCCCAACTTCAATGGAAATAGATTAACCCAATGTCTTCCCCAGTGAGTGTCGAGTACAACTTTCTTACAAACACTCTAGCCTACCATCAAACTACCATCAAACTCCCATTAGTCGTCGCTATATGAATCCCTTAATTGGGCTTGTCTTGAGTTCCAATAGTGTAAGCAGCCCCTATTGAATGAAGTTATGGGTGCTGCTAAAGTCAACAAAGATGATGACTTCATGTGAATTGATATCTCCTTTTATCTTCATCGATTAATATGACCAATGTCTCTTTTTTTCTTAAATGACCATTGATCCACCTCATATAGTGCCTTGAATGATATTCTGCATAACCTTTGTTCCCCACAGCTTCCTTCTATATCTTCCTCTTCCTTCTTTATTGCTAGGCCTTTTTATATGACACACAATTGCTTATTAGGGTAAACATGACAGCATGTGATTTTCTCATCACACGAGTAATATAAACCTTTAATCTGTTTCTTATAACTAGTCTCACGTCATCTTCCTTACTGCCCCTCTTCGTTCATACTCATAAGCTTGTTCGACACTTCTTTGTTGGCCTCGGTTTGCCAATTGCGTTTTAGCAGCCCTCTTTATTCTGCTAAAGCACCCACTATCATTTGGGTTGAGCTTGCCTGTCGGCCTTCTACCTCAACAACTTGTTAATTTTCTCGGCTCATGTTATGACTTCATTTAGGGTTTTAGGCCCAATGAAGCTAGGGGTGTTAATAGATCGAGTTGAACGGATTGGAATCTAATCCTAATATTAATCCTAATTCATTTAAAATATTTCAATCATAATTCATTTATTAACCCATTTAAAAATCTCAACTCTAACGCATTTATAATTTATTTAATAAATGCATTGACGGTTTGTAAATGGGTTGTATGACAAATGACTTGAATAGTAATGAAAAAATGAAAATTATGTGGCAGAAGGAAGACTTTGTGAAAAAATAACCAAAGGGTTCACATTTAGATATATAAAACTTTAATGAATTAAAAGAGCTAAATGAGTTGAGCTTGTTAAACATATTGAATGGGTAAAACAAGTTACTAAATGGGTTAAACAAGTTATTGAATGGGTTGACGGGTTATAAAATCTTAACATTAATTCATTTATTTAATTAAAAGGTTGAACAGGTTGGCAGATTATAACACGTTTATTTAAAAATCTCAACCCAAACCTTAGCACTTTTTTAGATTAGTGTTTCACATGTATAGACATTTTTTTAAATTCTTTCAAGTAATCCTCCAATTTTCCACACTAAAAACCTTGGTGGGTGTTTCCCCTAATGCCACTTGATTCTCGTCTTCGAATCTTTCT
The DNA here is from genome assembly GCA_035584095.1 of Annona squamosa. Taxonomy (NCBI): domain Eukaryota; kingdom Viridiplantae; phylum Streptophyta; class Magnoliopsida; order Magnoliales; family Annonaceae; genus Annona; species Annona squamosa. The sequence continues at coordinate 23,472,795 of JAXCLR010000092.1, forward strand.
TTGAATGCCCTGCAACATGTCTTCCACGACGACATCTTCCTTTTTTGTTGGACCCAGTAAAACCACAAAATTACATCTCCCGACAAGTGGTATGTCGCAATTTGCATATTGCTTTCTTTAAGAGTTGTTGTCAAATCAAAATAAATTTGTGCTCTCATTAGCCAAAAACTAGGATCGCTCGAAGAAAAAACCAAAAACTCTAAATGACCTTGTGGAAACTGTTGGTGAGAAAACAGGAGAGATCTCCTCATCTCAGACCTCCACCGTTCTAGTCATCAGGGGGGCCGGTAGCTGTTCTTCTCCTTACTAATACAACCCTCACTACTTTTTGGCCTCTCTGATCTGGCCCTCCAGATCCTTTGACCATACCTTGGAGTATAACCTTAGGACCCCTCTGCTCGACATCTTTCTTCTCGTTGACCTTACCATTTCTTACTTCCCTCTTTGACCAACCCTAAACTCTCCTTCGACGAGCCATCTTCACTTTCTAATACCATCCCACTTTTATCTGTTATGGAGTCAAGGATGCGATCCATACTTATTTGGAGAGATTGTAGCCACTTGTCCATTCCCATCTCCCATTATAAGATGGAGATCCGCCCTTCATGGCTGCTCTTGCTACTTGATGCTATCATTCTCTGTTTAGCGTTCACGAGCTTGATTTGTGCTGTGCTCGAAGCCCTTCATCTCTTCCTCGTGAGTGTGTTGGATCAGAAATCTCCGATACCAATTGATGTAAATCACTTACATCGATGATACATATCAAGATTTCAGGCAGCAGCAGTTGTTATTCTGATTGATTCCGAGATACCAACTAGGTCCCACTTGGAGGAGGGAACAAATCTTGTTTTGTACAAGGATGATTCAATGAGAAATAATACTCCCTACCCCACGTTACAGTCCCATTTTTATACCTATTTGTTGCAACCGACTCACTTGTGTGAGCCTCTTATCTAGTCGTCACCTTTTAGTCCTTGCGTCACATGCACTTTCCACGCTTGGGAATCTAAAGAAGCGTGGAAACTGCGTGTGATGGAAGGACGATAATGCCAAAAAGCCAAGAGAACATAATCAGCGCTAAAATTAAAAATATGGTATAAGTTAATGCCATATTTTTAAGGATTATCCCTAATCCACGTGTGAGTGTCCTTAATTCACATGAGATGATAAGAGAACTCATCAAAATTGATATGACTTCTTTGCCATCAACCAACAAGCATAGAAACTCTTGCTCCGTTTGATCTCCCCGGATATTTTTACACGCCACCCCTATAGTCAGCGGCAACTGTGGTCATTTAACATATATTTTTAATTATTAAAATTTTTATAAGCATGTTAATCTAGGTATATTTAATATATAATCTAAAATTTACATTTTTTAATATATTTATATCTTTTTATTGGTGTTGGTATATATTACAGTTATCTCAAGAATTGCTCTTATAATCTTGCTCATAAGACATTCTAGCAATATTAACAATTTCTATTTTTCAAATAAATAATTCCTGCACTACTACGGCGGATGCTCGCATAACTTCTGAAGAGAAAGACACTGTAAACACTAAGCACATGATTCGAAACCACCTTAGTAGCAAAGCTGAATGGTGAGTTACCCCGATGGTAAAGTCGTCGTGACTTATTTTTTTCTTTAAACATAGGGATGTTGTAGTCATTTTCACAAGTAGAAAAATACTAAAGTATCCCTATATTTAAAATAAAAATATAAGCACATTAAAAATGATAAAACTTGATTTATAAATTAAATATATTTAGATTAATATGTTTATACAAAAATAAAAGATTAAAAAATATGATTTGTAGCCAACCATCTTTTTACATATATTATTTTAAAAGTCTAAAAAGTATTTTCTTTATTTCATAGAAAATTCTAATGGAATTATAATTGAATGGACACCCTTGTAATATGTGTTAAATTTTACTATTTAAGAGTGTGTTTGATATTTGATTAGACTTTTGAATAATTTTTTTTTTTTGGTATTATAAATTTTCAAATGGGAGAAACGTTTCAGCCTGGGGCAACCCGCTCTTGGTACAAAAGCAGCGTGCGGTACAAAAATAGTGTGCCCAATGTTACCTAGTAACATGAGACACATTCTTATAATCCCTTTCTTTTCTTTTCTTAATGAGGGGTCTGTGTGTTATTTGGTTAAAAAATAATACACCACTTTACTAGTTATTTTTATATCTTTTGACATTTTTATTTTATTATTTTCTATTACATCTGTCTTATGCCACCTTTTTTATATGTTTTATCTTTATTTTTTATAGTTTAATCATTATTCATGTCACATTTTACTTTGCATTAATTTTTGGGATTAATTTTAAATATATTCACTACTTTTTAACTTAATTTTAAATATATTCACATAGGTGCGTTTGATAATGAACAAAACATGTCATGTTAAAACTTTCAATCTAAAAATTTTCACTCTTTATATTTATTCTATTTTTTAATTATTTTTTCATATATTCCATTCAACTATTCTACTTTTTAATTATTTATACAGAACTATCTATATAATTAACCTATCTATTTTAACTTTATTTTCTTTACTTTTTATTATTACATATATCATATCAAATCATTTTCTATCATTTTGACAACTTTTATACAAAAACTTTTCATATAAAAATTTTATCAGTTCTCAAACACACCCTAGTTTCAAAAGTTTCATATATGTGCACTAAGGGTGTATTTGGAAAATGATAAAACTTTTGATAAAATTTTTTACTGTAAAAATTTTTGAAAAGTGAAAAAATGATATGATATAATAGAGATAATAATTAAAAAATATGACAGTTGTAAAAATTTCTAAGTTTTGGAATAAAAAATTTTACTTTTCAAATTTTTGATCTAAATAAACATCCCCTCAAATGATAGTTAAATGTTATAAATGCTAAACTCTAACATGCTCATTATATTAGATTGTAATTCTAGACATATGCATTAGATATATCCATTAAAGCAAAGTTAAGCAATAGGAATAACAATTTTTTCAAAAATATTTTTCTTATTTTCCATATTTTTTCTATATAATCTTATATTTTAATTACTTATCATATATCTTAATTATTTTTTATATCTTTCTATATATATTTAACTTTATTAAAAATTTTAATCATTATCTCATCACTCTTGTAAATGAAATTATTGTAAAATATAATGAGCATATATGAAATTAATCCAATTCAAGAGTTATTAGGCATTTGTAAAATTTTAATAATGATAATTGATAATTTGGATATAATTAAAATTTTTCTAAAATTAAATTTAAATGTATTGTATCAACTAAGAAATGCTCAATTAGTCATGGGGCTATGGATAGTTTCTTCAGTGGCTCCATTGTAAGGACCATGTATTTTTATTTTATTTATTTATTTATTATGATATTGACATGTTGAGTTGTATGAGACATCATTCATGAGCATATTATACATGAGTACGAGTTTGTGCATTGACATATTTTTGTAACTGCACCACCTAGTTATAATATAATTCATAGGGTATTGGTTATAATATGATTTAGAGGGTATTTGATTTAGAGGTGTATGATTGACATGTCATTTGAGTCACTAAGACTATCTTGAACTTCGCAGAGTAAGTCCCGGGTTCGACCTGCCCACTTAAGTCACGGAGGTCAAAAGGAAAGTGCCTTCGGATGAATTTTTAATTTATTAAGTTATATGAGTGAGAAAGCAAATTATAAACTGTGATTAGGCTTGGCCCAGGCCCATCTTAACAATGGCCATTAAAAGAGAGGCTCATTCGAGTCAGGGCTCCATTTTTGGAAAGACACCTTTCTCCCCTCTTCTTCTTCTCTCGTTTTTGCCTCAATTGCTTATGATTTCTCTTTTTCATAGCGTTTGACCCTACCCTAAATCTTCTCAAAACTTCTCTAAACTATATCGAAGATTGCCGATTTGCATTAATAGAGCACAGAATCTTGGATCTACGGATTTAAGGTTGCTATTTTATGGAAAAATCTAGGTAAGTAGATGCTCCATTTTCTCGGGCTAATAATGGATTCTCTTCTTAACATATTTTAAAATGGGAGGGAGTGAGTATTGCCCCAAAAACTCAGAGTCAAGGTGTTTAAGAGCTAAACAAGCTCGAGTTAGATAGGTTTATAGGAAAGCGGGTATTGCTATGTAGATTAGTTGAAATAGAAGACATATTTGTATCTTTTGCATCACTAGAATGCGATATGGCTTGAATGTGGTTAACCAGTGTGGAGAACTAGAGGTACGTCCTCTAATGCTTGTTAAGTATTCAATGAATTGCTTACGTGACAGTTGATTTATTAAATCAAAGTGTATGTGATGTAAGATGGACAGAGAAGAAAATAAAAGAAAGAGGAAAGAACCTCTAAAGAGATGAGAAGAAAAGAAAAAATGTAGAAAGGGTAGAAGAATAAGGAAAATAGAAGTAGAAGAGAAAGCCAAAAATACTTGTTTATAATTATCAAAAAATGATGCTCCTTAGAGCTTATAAAGGCTGTATTTATAAGTGAACATACTACCTAATTTTAGCAAATTATTAAAGATGAAATCTTTTGAGAAAAGAAAATTGTATATTTCAAGCAAACTTGTTAAGGAAGTAAACCTAAAATATATATATTCTTATTTTAAACAAATTCTAAAATATTATAGAAATATTCTAATATCTTTCGAAAATAGCAAAAATATTGCAATAAAATTTTTCTAAAAGGTCCTAGGATTATTTTCCTTTTATAAGATTTTTTGCGTATAGAATAGATAGATTTGAAAGATTACTTCCTATTTTCAACAATATGTTTGTTGATTTTAACGATGCTATATGCTTAATTTATGACATATATCTTGTGTGTATGTGATGATGTACCATTCGGGAGAAGTGGCAGTTGTTTGATAGTTTGATGCATGAGTATTATCATGGATATGTTATATTACTTAAAATTTGTATACAATTGTAAATGTGGATGGTAGCGTGGTTATATTGGGTTGTTCATGATCTTTAATTAACAAGAAAAAATGGTTGTTTATTACCCTTAATTGTCATGAGGGAAAGATTATTCATGAACCTTAATTGACATGAGGGAAGGGTTGTGCATGATCCATTACAGACATGCGACCCTATATATATTTTCTTTGACATAGATATTGATTCAATATCTTATATGGTCATTTAGGAATTAGCGTTCCACTTCATTATCATGATATGTGCATTATGAGTCTCATTCGCTTTTTATTTTCATGCTAACTATTATCTACTTAGTGAGTTTATTTAAACTCATATAATTTATTGTTTTGCTTTTAGACCACGGGCCATTAGAAGAGCCTCGAGATGGGATTGGTGGAAGACATAACCTTGAAGACTAAGCCTAATAGATTAGGCCTTGTGTTGTTGTAGTTATTTTGAGATTTACACTTCTATTTGCCATTAGTTAATGTAAACATTTACTTTTTTGACTCGTCTATGAAGAACATATTGTATTTGGGTATTATTGGACTGGATTACCATTTACGTGAACATATGTATATGTTATTTTGGATTGTTTGTAGAGTAATAATGGATTATGATGAATTTTTCTTTATATGGATTTTTTTATAGTATAAGCATGAAAATATGAATGTAGAGCTAAGTATTGATATTTTAGAATATTATTGTGATGTTCGTGTACAATAAATTTTGCACACCATGCCACCCCCTTATAGGTTATGGGAAAATACTGTCGAATTTTTCTTAGATTATTTAATATCTATAGATTAACCATTAATAAGGCAATGGGAGTATCACATCCATGTCCAAGCTTGAATGCCCTTAATTGTAGTGGAGCAAATTTGTCTCCATTGTTGATGATAGGGAGCGGGTTTTCCAAAAAATGCTGTAAGAATTTGCGAGCTTTAGTGTGATATCAACTGAAAAAAGAAATGTAAGATAATACCATTAAAAAAATTTTCAAATGTAGGGTATGTTTGGCTGGAGGTAAAACTTTTGATGAAAAATTTTTGGAGTAGAAGTTGTTAAATCAATAGAAAGTGATGTGATATAATAGGA
>JAXCLR010000092.1:23480132-23514066 GCA_035584095.1 Annona squamosa
CACATACATTTTAATATTTGATCTATCAAATGAATGGAATAGATTGAGATTTTGTATATATATAATACAAATTTTATTAAAAAATATAATATTGTCACGTTTTTAAGTTATTATACTCTCGCTGTAAAATGACCAAAATGACCAGCTTCCTTTTTTTTTTTTTTTCCCATGGGAAGGGTTGGGACTCATTTGGAGACTAGTCCTTGCCCTTCCCAGCTGCACGGATGCAAATACTGTTTAGGATTAACACAATCGCAGTACCTTTGATGACGGGGGACAAATTCAGATAAGGGGGGGAGCAAATTCACGTAAAAGAAGCAATAATATCATTAGAGGGGTTAACTATATAAAAATGAATTATATTTTTAAAATTAATTTTTTTAATTTTTAAAAATTCAGGGGCATCCTCCTCGGCAGCAGGAGAGGCGGAGCATGGTGGGGGGGCGGCAGAGCAGAAATGATTATGATTATTTTTCCCCGCTTATATCCGTTTCTCATGTAGCCCAGCCACAGCCACTTAGGGGACCTGTGTGGGTCCGGTCCGTTGTTTGGATTTTGCCTTTCGATTCCGTTTCTCTCCGAAGACTCTCCCCTCTCGCCGTCCGCCCCGGTTTTCTTCTGCTGGAAAAAGGGGGAAGACCAGCGCAGGCGGAGCCGAGTCAACCACCCAATCCAAACGCGCAACTCCCAAAGACCCAAACCCATTCGATCGTCTCTCATCTGCCTTGTCTCTTGCCCTCTCGCTCTCTTTCCAGAGGGAGGGAAAGAAAAAAAAAAAAAAAGAAAAAAAAAATCCCCATCGCCGCCTGCGGATTTCTCTCCTCTACGCAATGTCCTCTGAGATCGAGATCGTCGAAGAGGCAGGGCCCAGTTCCAATTCCGGAGGAGCTCCCGATGCGCAAGCCGGCGGAGGGGAGATCCTTCGCAACGACGTCTACACAGCAGCGGCGTATGGTGATCTGGAGAAGCTGCAGAGATTGGTGGAGAGCGAGGGCTGCTCCGTCTCCGAACCGGATAACCTAGGCTACTACGCGTTACAGTGGGCCGCCCTCAACAACCGGACGGCCGCCGCGCAGTATATCATTGAGGTTGGCTCTCGCCCGCGAATTAATCGATACATAAGATGCTTTTCGCTGTCTTTTGTAATCAATCTCTATTCTTCTTTCAATTTCACTTGCTGCGTTGAATTTAGCTAGCATTTGGTTCCGTTCAAGTTCCAGATGTAGAAATGTGAATTTTTTTTTGAAATCTTTCGACGGGAATATCATTTCTCATAAATTCAATGTGGATTTCAGTCCTTGTGGATTTTTTTAAAAAAATTGTTTTGCCTTTTTACCCCATGGGGCAGCATGGGGGAGATGTGAATGCAGCTGATCATACAGGCCAGACAGCGCTCCATTGGAGTGCGGTGAGAGGAGCAATCCAAGTCGCGGAGCTATTACTTCAGGAGGGTGCTCGGGTGAATGTTGCTGATTTGTACGGCTATCAGGTCAGTTGTCTTGGTTTTGGGCCAATGTTACTCTCTCTCTCGGAATCCCTTCTTCTTTTTGTCTTTAATTACGGATTGAAGGTGTGATCCAGCTTATTATGTACACGTTTCGATACATTTAAAATGCCTTTCTTTTCTTTTCCATTTTCCTTTGTAAATTTTTTGTGAGATGCCAACTCTGTGGTGATTTATTTTTAAAATGCAGTGGTGTTGATGGTACGGTAGGTTGTACCTTATGGTAGATGGCATAGGGAAGCATATGAAACGCTCAATGCCTCTGCCAAATATGATCGATGCTTGTAAAGCATGGTAATTTTTGTGCTGAGAGTTGGAAGCTAAATAGTTGGATTATTATGATCACTTTGTTGTTTACACAACTATCTATTGTCGGTTCAGTTCATATGTTACCTGGATTTTGAATCCAATTTCTAGGACATTCTTAGATGAGAGGCAAGGACATGAAGTGACTTTAGTGGGTAATACGAGGAAAAGCAGATGGACTTTCTAAGTTCTAGGATTGTTAGTTTCATATCTAAGTTCACTATCTTCTTCAAATGACCTGGTTGTAGTCATTAAGCAGCAAAAGCTGCATACTGTACAAAAATATTTGATGCAAGAGTCTTCACTTTAAAAATAATGAAAAAGAAAAAGCTAAGTTCAAATACAATGGATGAAACATAGAAGAACACGGTTTGGTGAATACTGAATGTTTATTAAGAAAGTCTAGTTAATGGAGAACCTGTTACTGTTATTGGTGTGTTTAACTAACAAATTTACAGTCTATTGATTATTCTTTTCATTTTTATTCAACTCAAAAGTAAGCACCTCTTTACATTTAAATAAAATGATAGTTCTTTTTTTTTTTTTTTTAGGGATTCTATTTCTTTACCAAATAGGATTCTAGCAATGGGTACTTTATTTATGGGTTATTGAAATATGATATTCCAACTTCAGAACAAGGAACACATGATGAAGAGGCAAGAATGTCTTGCTTGTATTTCATTGCTTAGGATTAATTATCGATGGTGATGAGATATATTCCTCTATTTAAACAGATGCTATAGTCTGCATATTTATTCCCATATTCAAATGATGCTCTCCTAGAGATGGAGTCCTGGCTTAGGAATTCATTCGAAGTTGTGTTTTGCCTTCTGAGATTTCTCTGATAAAACTTTCACTTAATTGCAGACAACTCATGTTGCAGCACAGTATGGGCAGACAGCTTTTCTTTATCATATTGTTACAAGATGGAATGCTGATCCAGATGTGCCTGATAATGACGGAAGGAGCCCTCTGCATTGGTATTCAAGTGCTTGAATTGCTTGCAATATGATTAATACATTTCAAAAAATCTCATAAAAAATACATTCTGAAAAATTGATCTGTTAATCGTATGACTTGCAATCAGGTATTGTCGTTGGGAATGTTTCTAGCTTTAATTCAAGTAGAAGGGTTGCAGGGGGAACAAACATTTTGGTATCTTCACAGCTAGGATGAGCATGGGATGGAATGAGATCTCACAGTTTCTAAAGACACTTTTCCTATTTCCAAAAAATAACAATCTACTTTTTTAAAAAAAAAAAAAAAAAAAAAGTTTCTCATACACCTTTACCCATTCCCAGTAAATTCTCATCCAATCCTCATCCCATCCAAGTTTTTAGCAGCTTTCTTAGATTGGAAATGCATTCATATGGTGGATCTTCCATGATGTGCTCTCTCTCTCTCTCTCTCTAAACACATCAATGTTGTCAAAACCAATTGTGAATTGAACTGCTTTTATATCGGTTCAGGTTGGACCAGTTCAACCGTTGGTTTCAACCATTTTGAACTGTAGTATTGATATGATGTGATTGTAAGATACTAGCTTTAAAATTTATTTAGAGTATTAAATAATTATATATTACCATTTTTTATAAGCATAAAATAATAACATATGCAATAAAACATAAATTAAAGCAAATTATTTCGAATATTAAATGTTGGGATTCAATATTAGTCTGCATATTCAAATAGTATAAGTTAAATAATAAGCAAGTTACCAGGGAAAGTAGGTTACTTGCATTCTCATTGGTTGCATCTATATTGGAGAGATGGGAAAGGTGATTGGAAAAGTAGGTTTCAGAGACTCACATGTCTTCGTTTTTTCACTTCTAGTTTTCTAATATTTGAATGGAACTGGACTATGGTTCAACCATTTTTATGGTTGATACAATGGTTTAACCTGTTTTTAATGGTTTTCAGCAACTATTATGGACCATAGGTGAACAGGACCAGGTGTTTTGCTGTTCACGGTTTGCCCAGTTTGACTGCCTGGTCCAGTCTGTTCAAAACATTGATATACACACATATATTTCATTCCAAACAGAGGCCATTGAAAGGGGTGTATGTCTGTGTATATATATATATATGTGCATATATGTAGGGTTATGATTCAAAACAACTGGCTGTTTTGAATCATAACCCAACAACCTTAAAATTTACACAAAATTTAATGTTTCAATGCGATTTAAACCACTTATTATGCTTATCTTAAGATGTTGTATTGTAATCTAAAAAATTACTTTGATTAGAGGCTTGGGTGGCAACAAAATGAAATAATGTTAAGGTATATATCACCATTAAAATTATCTAATAATTATAAAAAGTCTTTTAATAACATGTTGTCATTATTCTAGTTAGATAAATAATGTTAAATATCTTAGATAAATAATGTTAAATATCTTGAATGAATTGGATATCATTTAATTTTCATGTAAATGTACAAATCAAAAGGTTGCTGGTTATGATTTAAACAACTGGCTGTTTTGAATCATAGCCTATTTATGTATGTACGTGATATAATCTTTTGGGCTTTGTTTGTCTTGATCTTTTAAGGGGATACAAGCCAACCGTCATATGTACTTGAAAACATTTAACTATGATTGAAGAATCATCTTGATTTGAAAGTTAGAACTTAAACTAAATCATTTTATGATTTATTAACATTGTTTAATAATTGTAAGAATCTATGAGTTTTGTTTGTTAAAAGATAACTTTTCACCTAAAACTTTTTAATCTAAAACTTCTTATTCTTTATAATTAATTTATTTCTTAATTATTTTCTCACATCTTTCTATATAAATTACCATATTTTTAATCATTTCTACACAACAATTCCTACAACCTACTTATCTATTTTAACTTTATTCTCTTTATTCCCTATCATTACCCCCATATCACATTACATCATTTTCTCATTTCAAAAACTTTCACACCAAAAACTTTTTAATAAAAGTTTTATCACTTCCCAAACACCCTATATGTAATCTAAGGGTGTGTTTGGTATTCGATTAAACTTTTGGATGAAAAGCTTTTTTGTGGAAAAATTTTTGAAATGGGAGAAGTGATGCAATATTGTAAGGGTAATGATGAGGAGTAAGATAATAAAGTTAAAATAGATAGAATAGGCGTATGAAAAGTTATGTAGAAATACTTAAAAAATAAGATAGTTGTATAGGAAGTTGTGAATGAATTATCAGAAAATACGGTAATTGTGGAAAAGTTTTATTGAAAAATAAACACAACTTAATATTTACACCTTCAAAAGTGATGCACTTGTTTAGATAAATTGCTTTTAGGGTTTCTAGCATTTAATACAAAAAATAGATTGATTCAAGCAATTTTTCTTATTTTTCACATGATTGTATGTATTTTCAATTGTGTGTGGTCTGCAAAAGCCTCTGATTGGAATGATGTCAAGTATTATACCTAAATGAACTGCATTAAGACTAATGGATGTATTGCATTTTATACAATCACATGATGTGCCCAAATGATTTTTTTTATTGAATTTTTGGACAACCAATTGTTTGTAAACATTCTTACTATAAAATATTATGTATTATACCTATCTATGCATGCATCTATACACATATATGCAAAAAATCTTTCATGATCAAGCATATAAAATGTTTTTGCAAGGTCTACCTGTTTAGCCATTAGATATATCCTACCTAAATTGGAAATTTTTGACATTGGCGTTGCTGTCCAAGTAAAGTTGCAAAAATCATTACAGTGACTGGCTTTAGCTTGAAGGATAAAAACAATTCTTCTTTGCATCCATTGAATCCTGTTTCTATCATTCTTATATTAGACTTTCAATCAAAATCAGAAGTGAAGCATAAATATTCATAGTATCTCATCATGATCTACTTAAAAAAAGCAGCTTTCTTGATGGGATTCGTGGAGATCAAAACTTTCAGCTGATTGTAATTTTTTCCCTTAATGGTTATTTACCCTCTATCGGTAAGCATAATTACCTAAATTCCAGTCCTTTTGTCAATAGGAAAATGCCAGTCTTATATGGTAGTTTTGGTAGGTATGATTTTGTCTGTTGCCAATTATGTCAACTTTTATGAGTGACCGATTTGAACACCTAAATATGGGCCTATAAGCACTGTCCTCAAGAAAGAGAATGGTAAATTAGGGTGCTAGAACTTTTCAACAAAGAGAATATTAGATTAGGATGCTAGCTTTTTGCTCTTTTCTAGGAAAATTTCATAGCCTTTCATATTAGGGAATCAAGATTTAGTTGTTCATTATGTGTTATCACTTTACTGTTGCAACTTTTTGATGCGGCCTATGTTTTATCCAAATTATTCATGTGCTTTACTTGATTAAAGTGGATATGCATTAATCCCTTGCCACTAGCAACTTGGATGGATATGTTTGAAGCATCTAGGTTTTTTTCTTACATCTAAAAGCTATTCAAGAATCTATATCTATTATAAAAATCAAGACATGATAAAATTGTATGGTAAGATAATAGTTAGTTTTATTCAGAAAGATAATATTTAATCTTATTCAGTTGGAATAATGTTACCAATGAGAAAATATCATGTAAAAATAATATTATGCATATATCAATATCAAGAGAAGCGATCATGTTAGCCCAGACTAAGTAAATGTCTCACTTAGCTTACCTCAAAAAATTCATTTACAATACTTTTTTTTTTTTTTTACCTTTTTCTTTATACACTTATTTATCTAAGTATATTTAATATATAAACTAAGTTTTACCATTTTTAGATGTATATTTTTGAGATTTTTAAAAGATACGTATATACATATAGATGTTTAAAAATCTCAAAAAAAAAATGTACATCCAAAAATGATATAATTTAGTTTATATGTTAAATACACTTAGATAATATATTAAATTCACTTGTTTATCTAAGTGTATTTAGCATATAAACTAAATTTTACCATTTTTGGATGTATATATATTTTTTCAAGATTTTTAAACATCTATGTGTATATATGTACTGAAAATACTCATATCTTTAAAAGTCTCCAAAATATATATATGTATATATATATATATACACATATTCAAAAATGGTAAAACTTAGTTTATATGTTAAATACACTTAGATAAATAAGTGTATGAAAAAAAAACAAAAACAAATATTGTAAATGAGTTTTTTGAAGTGGGCTAAGCAAGACATTTGCTTAGCCTGGGCTAATGTGATCACTTCTCTTTATATTGATATACGCACAATGTCTTTGCAAATGGTGTGCTCTTTTCAAAGGTAGATATTCAAAACATACACATATCAATCTACTAAAGAATGCTATCATAAGTACCATCACAAGTAGCAAGCCAAGGAATCTCCTAGTCTACCTTATTGTCTTGATCGTTTGTCTTATGCTTTTTGTATCTGCCTAAATGTTGACCTTCTAGACACTTCCTGGTTGAGATCTGGAAATGATCTAGCAATATTGATATACGCACAATGTCTTTGCAAATGATGTGCTCTTTTCAAAGGTAGATATTCAAAACATACGCATATCAGTCTGCTAAAGAATGCTATAATAAGTACTATCACAAGTAGCAAGCCAAGGAATCTCCAAGTCTACCTTATTGTCTTGATCATTTGTCTTACGCTTTTTGTATCTGCCTAAATGTTGACCTTCTAGACACTTCCTGGTTGAGATCTGGAAATGGTCTAGCAATATCCTCCATAAAAAGTATGTTTTAGAGCTATCAAGATGACATACTCATGGTCATGATGTTATCCATAACCAAAGGAGGTATTTTTTTTTCCTTTGACATTTTAGTTATAAAAACATCATTCCCGCACACAGTTGTTGAAGGAACTTCTAGGCTAAATCTTCGCTCAGGCACAACTCTTTCACCTTGAGGTGTACCTGATTGAACTTACTCAAAACTACAAAAACTTCAATAGAATCTAACTTGAATTTTTTCTGGTTTTGCAATATAGGTTTTGTAACTACTGATTTTGCAAATAAACTTCGAATTTCAAAGTCTGTTTGCAAAAAGTATCCTACTAGTAATAATCGTCAAGCTTTCCAAGGGAAGTCAATGATTGACCTATCAAGCTTTTGATTCATCAATTTTGTCTGACATTTCTGCCTAGCACAATTAGAGGTAGGGTTTAATTAGGCGGGGTCATATAGGTTAGGAGTCTAGTCCTAACTTTAATGCTTTTAATAAGACCTTGACAACAATCTGTTTACAACCCATTTATTAAGATCTCAACTCTAATCCGAATCCATTTATCAAATTGAATTGGGTTTTTAGTTGACCACTAGTTGGTGCAACGGTTGTAAACATTTTGAGATGGGGTTGAGCTATATAAAAAGAAGAAATAAGAAAGTGTTAAAATTATAATGCTATGCGAAGCCTACGGATTTAATTGCAATATTTTACATAAATTTGTAATAGTATGGACCCATAAGAAATAAAGAAATAACACAGTCATCGATGATAGAAGTATGGACCCATAAGAAGTAATAAAATCAATAATTGGGTCGATGGGCTAATAAGTTACCTAGATTATGTCAATGGGTTAATTGGTTGGACTGCGTCAATCATGACCAACCCAATTACTTAAATGGGTTGACGAGTTGACAATTTCAAACCCATTTTTCTTGTTTTCTCAACCCTAACCCCATGAATTGGGTTGGTTTGGTAGGTTATAGTTTGATTTATTGCCTCAATTAAAAACATGTAGAGGGCTGATCGGGTGCTGCCGGACATATGGCTGCCCTCATGTGTACGGCCTAAAAATCTATTTTTTTAAATTTTTTCGAGTCAAAAAATTATGAAAATGCCACTGTGTTTAAAAATAAAAAAATACTTAAAAGCATCTAAAAATGGTAAAAAATGGTTTTTAGGTTAAATGTACCTAGCTTTACATGTTTATAAAAAATAAAAAAATAAAAAAATGAGTTACACAGCTCAAACATGTAATGATATCTTTAGATCACACGTCATGATGCCTCACTTGATCTTAATGATCAATGAGTCAAATTCTAGATGAATCTCAGTAATTTAAGATATATTAAGTTACCATGTTAACTAAAAGGTAAAATACGTGCTTCTATGCCAATGATTTTAAACTTGTTGCATGTACACCAATGATTTTAAAGATGTTTTACATTTAGGCCAACCCCGAAAATATTTTTTGCAAATTCCCACTGTTATGAGGGAGACTAACGACATTGACATAGATGTAAAACATTTTAAAAATCATTTGCATGAATGCAATAAATTTGAAATTGTTGACATGATTGTAGATATTTTACCTTTAAGCTGGCACGAATAATAACCCCCAAGTTAATTAACAAAAGTTATCTTATTAAATCTCTAGTTTTTGGGGTCCATATCTATCATTTAATCCATTGGTCATTAAGATCAAGTAGGGTATGATCTAAAGGTATCATTACATGATTTTGATTGTGTTTAGGTGGGCTAAATTCAGTCAAAATTGATTAGTCCATAGTTTGACTTGGCAGAATTGATTTCCAAATTGGACAACGGTTGGTGATAAATTTTTTTATTTTTGGCGAATAAACTTTGAAGATGGAGGATTAAAATTGCAAAAAGTGTGTGAAATAGACTTAAAAAAACCATCTATTTTTAAATGCAAATTTATTTTTGCTAATTTCTTAAAACAAAATGTTGCTTTATCGAGTCCGTATTGCTCATTTTTGATAATTAAATATAACTTGGAAGAGACTAATCCCATAAATGATTTATGAAGTGGGACAAATGTTATTGTTGGAGTATTTTGCAAAGAAAGTACCTAAATTGGGTGTTATTTTCAAAATCAAGACTTCTGGATATAAATTGCAAATTGGAAAGTTATGGAGAGGTATTTGCACAAATCATTAAATTTATTTAATTTTACGCGAAACTCCTTGCTCTACTCAGGCACATGCCTCAATTGTGTGCCTAGCCCCCAATGGCCCTTCGCGCCTTAGTTCATGTTGTGCCTTATACAACTTTGGCAAGATGTTGATATATTGAGATACAAAATATTATAATTTTAGTGGGAAGAATTTACAAATCGTGTGCCTGAATGTTTATTCTATTTTTCTAGTATATTCGGCCAAAATGGTTGTGCTAGTTTATTGGAAGAAAAATCCTAGAAATGGCACATATAGTTTTATACCTGTGTCTAGTTTGTAATTATTCTCAGTTTGTTTATATTTAGACTACAGTTGACTCATGTTGGAGCATGAACGAGATAGTATTATCATAATTTCCACATTGGCTATCCACTCTATTAGAACACTACTACTGCTATCCTCTTCGACGGCATACTGATACTTTGTCCTTCTTCCAATGGGTAGCTTTTGGCCCTTGCTCCATTCACCATCCATGACTCAAGCATATGACATGGTGTTGGTTTGGACCTGTGAAGGTGCAAACAACCTAAAGCTCCCTACGATGGAATTGATCAATTATTCTAATCTTGAATCTATCAGGGACAAACACGAAGTTGGTGGACATTGAGTTACCATTGTGAATGTTTTAAATACTATAAGAATCTGACAACGGAGAAATATTGGTTCATGGTTGTTCTTCGAATCTGTTGAACTGTTGCAGGTTGATAGCCTGAGAGGCTGAGACTCAGTTTAAGCTAGGTTGTGCAAATCTAGAGTTGCACGGTTCAGGATGCCAAGTGATTATCTGCTTGGGAAATGTCTGGGAATTTCAGATGAAACAAACATGGGATGGAACTGGTGGTAGAAATAGTTCAGGCTGCTTCCTTTGTTTGACTTGGATTTCAACTGAGAGCATTCCTCGAATTATATTTTAATCAACCTAGGAGGAATTTACGAACTGTCAGGACAACCATCTTGTGAAATGTGAATGCATATGGCTCAGGATATGACCGAATAACTTGGTTCCTCATTATACCTGAGACCAGTGGTGTGATATGATTATTAGTGCCAACTGGTCTGGGTGAATCCTTCTTGTCACTTTATATTTAGGTTTCGAAAGTATTCTGTTTCATTTCTTTTTAGTTCTGGTAAACTTACTTTAGCTTCAGGCAGAGCATGATTATGCTCCTAATACCTATTAATTATGAATGAATGGTACTTGAAATTAATATCATTACTCAGCATGACAGATGGTCATGTAAGCTTTTCTAGAAGTTCTAAGAAGTTAGGGACTTGTCCTTTCAGCAGGTTGATTGATTTGGAGTTTGTTAATTTTCTGACATTATAGGGCTGCTTATAAAGGGTTTGCTGATTGTATTCGCCTTCTCTTGTTCCTGGATGCTTATAGGGGCCGACAGGATAAAGAAGGCGAGATACCATTCCTTTTCCTTGTATTCTAGCACCTTTGTCCAAATTTTCAATTATTTAATTGTTGGAGAAGGAATTGCACATACATCAGCTCATGCTGAGAAAAAAGAGAGAAGTATTTAGATGGGCTGGTGTGCCACTTCTCTTGTTAGTTTTATCATGTATACATGAGTGGTTACTGATAATGCTGTATTTGTATTTTCTTGTATGTCTTTAGGTTGTACTCCTCTTCATTGGGCTGCCATAAGAGGAAACCTTGAGGCCTGTACAGTTTTGGTTCAAGCAGGGAAGAAAGATGACTTAATGGTGACAGATAACACTGGTTTCACTCCAGCGCAACTAGCATCTGATAAGAATCATCGGCAAGTTGCTTTTTTCCTTGTAGGTATTCTTAGCTGAACCATTTTTTTAGGAACAGAATAAAAAGAAGTTTTGACTAAATAGGAGAAAATTTATGGTGACACAAACCTTAATGTTATTCCTGAACTACAGAATGTATGAGTTGCTAGATTTTTTTTTTACATAAAAGCAGCGTTTGGAAAGTGGAGGAAAAAAAAAAATTTCCCACTCCCCTTCCCCCCTCCTGTTTAAAAAATTTTTCCACCAAAATTTTCTCCTTTTTTTTCTCACTTCCCCAACACTTCCAAGGTGATGCCATGTTGTGCCCGGCCCTTTTGACAGGTAGGATATGCCGCACAAATAACCATGTGATATGGAAAATCCAAATTTAGCATTTCCTTGTAACTTTTGGAGAATTTGCAACTGTAAAAATCCAAAATTTTGCATTTCCTTATAACTTTTGGAGAATTTGCACCTGCACTGGCCTGCTTATTATGTGACCATTCTTCGTCATGCTCTTGGATATGGCTGCAAGACTCAAAACTCCTTGTGCGCTAGGTGTCAGGATCAGACCAAGTGCATCTAGATTTGCATTTCACATTTCTTAGAACCAATTTGCTGGTCTTCCCTAGAAGCCCATATGTGGTGTTCTCTTTGATGTGGTGAGCTCGGAGTAGTCATTTACTACTAAAAGGTAGTCACCCATGGAAATTGATAGGAAGTTGAAATAGTTCTCCTTTTTGGGGACTCTTGTATTAGCATAATGAGTATTCAATGTAGTAACACAAGTGTTTCCTTGTATCCAGTATCCATTCTCCAGTGTGCACATTTACGGAATGGTCATCTCCTATATGAACAATCATAATTTGTGGATGCCCTTTCCTGAGTGATTGTTTCATAGGGTCATCCACTCAATCATGGACAACAGTCATCTCTTTGTTTCAGTTTGCTGATACTGTTCTTGGTAATTTCTTGGTAGCCGAGGAACTTTCTTTTCTTTCATGATATTGTGACTTACAGTTCGCCTTTTGTTAATAGTATAAGGCAATCTGTCCTTAACAAATGTATTCTTCAAACTTCATTTCAAATTGACTTTAGTTTTGTTTCCGCCATGTTTGCTAAGAAAATCAAAACTACGCCTGATTGCCCAAGCTGTTTGATCATCATGTTTGTCATATTTTGGTACGTCCATATGCAGGGAAATGCTAGAAGATTGTTGGAGAAAAGATGGGATGTAAACAGCCGGCTTGGAAAAATTTCGAAGTTAGGCCTTGCACCTGTACTTTGGTGTATGATTATAGTGCTACTTGTCATCTACATTCATACTGTCATTACAGGTATCCTTCTTTGCTCTGTGTTCATCAACTGTTGCATCTTCCATGTTATAAAGCTTACTGCAGTTCCTCTGTCATTGACTACAGCATCACATCTGTTGAAATTGACAGCCGGATTTGGATTTTTTGCATGGTCGGGTGTATTCCTGGCAACTGCTGGTCTAGTGATGTTTTATAGATGTAGCAGGTATACTCTCTTTTGTTATACCAAAATTTGGGTAATCATTGTATTTATCTATGGATAAAGGGGCATATGACTTCAATTGTGTTTCAGCTAGTTGTGTTGCAAATTGTTCAGCATTATAGATATGCCATTGGGTTCAAGGTAATGCTTTTAGGATCTATTGTTGACTATTCAAATACTGCAATTTGCCAGTTACAATATCATTTTGATTCACAAATCCTGACAACCACAAGAAATGAAATTGCTGTTACCATGGTTCCAACTTTGTCTTAGTTGCAAATGGGGAAGGTTTCAGGTTCCCTATCTACCTGATGGAATTATAATAGTGTGGATGCAATTGTGTACTTTAATTATTGTATGAATTCATGCTAGCAATATTCAGGAATGTCTGCTGATCTTCCTCGTCGGTATTGGGGCATTGCATGGGAGTGAACTTAAGATTGGTCTCGTACTAAAGCTTTCATGCTTGGCCTCAGCTTACTGCAAGTCTGGATCAGTTGAAAAGGCCTCATCACTAAGGGATAATGGTAGGCTAGGGTCAAGATGGGGCTTGGATCAAGTAAATTTCCATTCTTCAAATGTCAGTAAAAATTAACGTGCATTTTGCAAAATCAAAAAGATCACCTTTTCTGCGATTTTCGAAAGCAGTTGAATGACTAATGTGTCTGTTCTGCAATTTTTCGATAAAAATTAAATGACTAATTTCAGAGATTTGTTTTTGAAATTTTGTTTATGGGTGTTCAATACAAGTTAAATGACTAATTTGAAAGAGAGCTTTCTATTCCATCCCACCCCTCGCCCTTTTTATGCGTTTGATGAAAGTTAAACGACCAATTTGAAAAAGAGTTTTTTATTTTTTTGCAGTTTGTGTATGCCACTATTCCGTACTTTTTCTTTTTCCGTCATTACTTCTATTTTATCATGTTATTCGTTATCTTTCTATTTTCTGATATCATTATCCTTATATAACAAGAAAGCTTACTTTTCTATGTTTCTCGAGTCATTATCATATTTTGTCTTTATTCTATTCTTTTGTTGTCTTTTTTGCACTACTTCACCTGGACTATAGCTCATTCTAAAGTTGGTAGTCCATAGTCAATTTGGTTGGACTCTTGATGATCTTTCACACACACACCCCCACCCTCCCCACCTCCCGACCCCCACATGCCCTTGATTTTATACATTTACATGCATTGTAAGTTATGGTACATTTGACTCAAAACGAGCTCCACATTCACTTAAATGTATTGATACTTTATACAATCGTTTATCCATATATAAATTATATCTTAGGTAGTTTACATATTGAAGAAACAATTTTAAAATTGTTATTTGCATCTAATTGTTTTATTACGTTGACTTTGTACCATTTTCAGATGGGTCCCATAGACACATCCAATTTGATGAAAATTGGTATGCTGATAAAATAAACTAGTCTAAATACAATGAGTGGAGTAAATTATAATTTTATGATCACGTGAGGCTCATTCTGAGTCAAATGTACTGTAACTTACGGTATATGCAAATGTGCATGATCAAAATTCGATATATATTGTTATGTTTTGGTCATCATAAGCTTGCAACCCCTTGCGATCCTTTGCCACCAAAATGCTTGGGTATGTCATTTACTATAGGAGAAATAATGGTTAGGGAACCCTTTTTGCCTATTTCTTTCTGGACAACTATCTTGAATAGTTTCCCAAGGTTGGTGCCCTTGTCTGCAGAGTGGGGACTAGGGAGAAAGAACGCTCTCTCTCTCTCTCTCTGTTTTTCCCAGATTGATGAATGCATTGAGAATTGGACATTTTGGAGATTTGAGATGGGTTGTTTACAATGTTAATCATCTGTAAATTTCTTAAATGCAAAATAAACAGATTATGAAAAACAGATGAATGCTGCAGATCTATTCCATGGAAGTGCAAGCTGGCCTTGAAAAACCTGTACAACTTGGTGACATTCTTGAAAATTCATTAACATAATCTTCAGTGCATCATTAACTGATAAAGTGTATAGAATCTTGCGAACTTCTGTATGGCATATCTTTTTGGAGCTGTTCTGTATGTTGATGATTGAAAATGTGAATAATATTTCATGCTGTGCACTTCTTTTTTTAGCTGTTTAGTCTTGCTAAAAGTGTTGATTTCCTTTCCTTCAGGAAGGATCCTGGTTTTATAAAAATGAATGTACATGATTCTCAGAATCTAAAAGATGATGTGAGTGGCAATTTTTACTCTGATGTTTTTCTCTTTCATTTGTTGGTCTCTCTTCACTGTATCTCGTCCAAAAGCTGATTTAATTTTTGGATCAACAGGAACCCTTATTAAAGACAGAGCTTAATAATCCTGCCCTGCTAGCTGGGAATTGGTCTCAGTTGTGTGCAACTTGCAAGGTTGATGTTTCCTGAGTCCTTTTGGTTTTTAAGTTTACAAATGGTCTGCTGAAAGCTTGAATTTATTATTATTATTTTTTAATGTTTTTTATTATAGATTGTTCGGCCTCAGCGAGCGAAGCACTGTTCCACCTGTGATCGTTGTGTGGAGCAGTTTGATCATCATTGCCCTTGGGTATCAAACTGTATTGGCAAGGTGCTTGATTTTGATAAGCTGAATTGCATGTTTAATAATATAATTCTTTCATACGAGCTTTGATAATTTCTAAATATTCAATTCATATCTCCTTTGTATGCCCCATGTAAATTTTTGATTGATTGTTATGCTGCAGAGAAACAAATGGGATTTCTTTATGTTTCTTGTTCTAGAAATGTCAGCAATGTTGATCACTGGCACTGTAACTTCTATAAGTATGTGAATTCTGGAAATCCTTAGCCAATCTTGTCCAGCTTATTATGCTTGGTACTTGCATTTTTTGTCTGCTCTGATGGGATTCGTTTTGAGTGCAGGAATTTTGACAGATCCAAGTGCTCCATCTTCATTTGGTGCATGGTTGAACTATGCTGCCACTCATCACACGGGAGCTATATCATTTACGATTGTGGATCTTCTGTTGTTCTTTGGCGTAGCTGTCCTAACTGTTGTACAGGCATCACAGGTGTGTAGACTTGTTGCTGTTTTGGGTCCTTAATTCTTTAGTCATGAAATCATTACTGTTGTCGCATTCACAAATTTCTGATGAATCACATTGCACATACCATTTAATAGGTGGTCAGAAATCTTGATACTGCACAATGAGTTTGAAGAGTAGCCTGTGATCTGTAAATTAGTAGCACCTCTTGCTTGACAAAGCTGTCCATTTCTGCATTTCCATCAGTCATTGCAGCCCACATTAATGTTTTCTCCAAAATTTAGGATGTAACTGAGAGAGCATGCTGTGATTGCCTTGCCACATAACGCAATAGCCAAGTTCTTTCATCACTGGCAGAAGTATTTATTAACTTATTTTATACTAGTGTAGAAAGCAATTTACTATTTTTGCATAGCTGTTGAAGATTTTAATCTTGGTCACGTTGCCAGCTCATAATTATTAGTGGCTACTGCATTTTTATGTTTGTGCTGAATTGTCCCTCTGTTCTGCTACAGATTTCCCGCAACATTACAACAAACGAAATGGCAAATGCAATGCGCTATAGTTATCTCAGAGGACCGGGTGGTGGATTTAGAAATCCATATGATCATGGCTTCAGGAAGAACTGTTCAGATTTCTTGATAAATGGCTATAATGTAGATACGGAATATATGGAGCAACCCAACCATTCGGAGGGAATTGGCTTGCTTCCAATAACCCGACCTACCAACTTGCAGAATGGGGAACATCAATCTCATCAGGCGAATGGCAACAGCCATGTCTGTATGGATGTGGATTCAAGAAACAACACAAGGAATCACGGGCATTCACCACATTGCAGCCATAATCGTGTAAAAAGCAGTGACGGTGCTCCTCTGGGCTTAGGTCTGGGACTCGGACGGATCAATGCCCACCAGAGTCATCATCATTCCCATTCTGTTGTAGCTTTATGATTTGTCATGACAACGCTGGAGAGAAATTAGCCCCTTTAGTTCTCAGACTACTTGAAAAGCCTGACATGGTTTTGCTTGTAAAACCTCAAAAAAAAAAAAAAAAAAAAAAAAAAAAAAAAAAAAAGAAAAAAAAAAAAAAAAAAAAAAAAAAAGATATATTTTTTGTTCAGTTTCGTACTGTTGAGTAATCAATCTTTTTGTGTTTTAGTTTGGAGTTCTTGCCATTGATGAAATTAAGTGACGGGGTTATTTATGCTGTGCATTGAAATCATTCAACGCTTCTGCCAAACTTATCTCGTTGCGTCATTGACAGTGAAGAATGGTTGTTAGAGTTTGATGAATTATTCATACTATTCATGTTCAAAGTTGCCAGCCGAGATATTCAGTTAGCTTGAGGTCTTAATTTTCCTCTTGTAACTAGTGTTTTCTTCTGATGGAAATGGAATAAAATAAGTGATGGAATGGAATGATGAATTGAGGTATCGAAATAGACAATTAATAGATGGAAAGAATGATGGATTGAAGTAAGGAAAGATCAAATTCCAACAAAAAGAGAGAATAATTGCGAAAGGTATTTGGGAGAACTTGAGGATACTAATCAAGGT
Organism: Annona squamosa; assembly: GCA_035584095.1. Lineage (NCBI taxonomy): Eukaryota > Viridiplantae > Streptophyta > Magnoliopsida > Magnoliales > Annonaceae > Annona > Annona squamosa. The sequence goes on from JAXCLR010000092.1 coordinate 23,497,661, forward strand.
ATCAAATATAGACATGCTCATGTACGAGTATGGAATATGGATAATTTGTTACGGATGGTTCTTGAGTATAGCCAAAAGATGTAAGTGGCAGGATGCAAGCAAGTTTGAAAAAGGAAAGAAGAACAAAAAAAAAAAAAAGTTGCATTCATTGGAAGGTTCTGGAAAGTAGTGGCTTGCTAGTAAAAACGGAGGATTGAACAATTCATTTTGTTCAAACCTTTGGTTTTCGCCTTTTAATCTAAATCATGTATGTATTCATCCGTACGTATATATATGTATTATCCTACAAATCAAATATTTTGAAAACTTTCATATACAGATTTTGATTCTATAGAACCGATATCATATTAACATCCATCTGTAAATTTTAACAGCTTCACATCCACTCTCAAATGATGCTAGATATTTAATACATATTTTTCCAATCAAAGAGTTCTTTTGGCATCATGAATACGATAAGAGCATTGATTCGCTAGAGGTCTCTATGTATTCACTTGTTTTTGTTATTTTCCCCCCTGCTAATCATTGCAAATTTCATTTAGCATTTATCTTCCGCATCTGAATCTCATAATTAGTTTGAGCTAACAAAATGGTAGGCTAAGCCTCCTCTTAATTACTCATCTAAACATGAAATCTGAGTCGTACATTTCATTATATTATTTTCCTTTATTTTCTATGATTGACCTAGATGCAATACTCAACCATGAAATAAAGTAAGCATGATTTCATACACCCGGATGCACTTACTTTAGTGCAACAGGACATATTTAACTTATTTTAAAATTCTTTTATATGACTGTTAATCTAAATGTATTTAACAAGTGTATTAATTTTTACTAAAATGTCGTTGATTTTAAAAAAAATTGAAAAAACTAAAAATCTGTAAAAATGGTAAAAATTAATATAAGCGTTAAATACATTTAGATTAATAGTCGTGTAAAAAAACTTTAAAAAAAAATATGTTGAATAAACTTGGGTGCAATGAAGCTAAGTGCGCTCGGGTATATGAAATCAGCTTCGGATTAGGCAACATCTTATGCGCTCATTACTGGTACACTCTAATAGCTGTACGCAGCTGAGCTTCTGCAGTTAAACAAGAAGTCGACATCATCCTTAGTGCAAGTTAGTGTTAAATAAACATAAGAACCTAATTCCTAGTTTAAGGCATCTAATGAACTCAGTAATAATCTAAATAATAGACTTGGGTCACTCATCAAGCATGCATTTTCTTTGCATCTGGCCAAAGGACAATTCCTACATGCATCCAGCATCCTCTGTACAACTTATTTATACATTACATATAGGTTTCCTTCTCCTTAGTCGGAAACAGTTGTGCATTTCTAGGGATATCCGAGAACATAACACACTAAATCATAAATTATCTAACCTAACCCAAAACTTCTTGTTTGAAGTATCGATTAGATGATTAAAATTTCATCCCACCAGATATCTTGCACAAGATTGGATTTATCTTGATCTATTATTATCTATTCACGTAAGGAGTTCACCATGGCTTGATTTGGCTCTAGTCATCATGCTCACCAAGTTGGATACATAAAAAAAGGATTTACTCCCATTAAGAATAGTATGAGTTAATCTTTTTCTTCATATTTTTATGATACTTAATAGCTCAAATCCTGGGATCTATGCAACAAATGGGTATTTAGGATAGAAACCCACATGATATATCCACATCAGACGATACAAACCGTTTACCACATGTATTCCAATGACAAGCGTCATATACGAATTTCGACATAAATTTTACCTGCGACATACTGATCGAGAAAAACAATCCGAGTTGTGTATTTAATGTAAATCTTCAAGATCAATTACATATATATGACATAATTAATTATTATGAATAATAAACCTTAAAAGAAGTTCAAACATCCACTAGTCATGTTCTTATTATTGTATTTAAAGTTATAAAAAATAAATACATTCCATTCATTAAATACGTGTCTTTAAATAATTAAATGAAAATTTTATTCTCTTGAGGATATTTTAGCGGTCCAATCTCTAGTGCCTAACTTGATTTGACCCACCTATAAAGTTATGATTAATCCCACATGATTAGAAAGTAAAAAATATTTAAAATTGGATATTCCCTAATTAAAAATTAATTAAATGATACAAAATAATTATTTTATTTAATTACTTAAAAATTAGGCCTCAGATACAAATCCAATTCTTCTATTGAGCCTATAAGAATTACAAACATAGAAATCAACTACTTGATCATAAAATTTAGAGTTAAAATGCTCAATTTATAAATGAACAAATTGGACGGATCAAAATCTGCCACATAAGCATGTCCCTCTTTATGACCACGCCTCGGACTTAGTCTCCCCAGCCCAATTGCCTTTGCTGGGCTGTGCCTGTTTTCAGCCCAAATTCAACTTGCACGGTCCATCTGCAATTCCTCTTTGCATGTTTCCCCGGTGCAAAACTCCAATAACCAGTTCATTTTTCTACAGAAATCCCACCAGGGGTTACTTTGCAAAGGTTCCACCGTGACAAGGCGAATGGACGTTAGTAAGTAGGGATAAAAATAAGGATAGGTGGACCTGTGACTTATCTCAATTTTACAAAGCATCAGGGTAGAAATTTTGATCCATGGGTGAGGCAGGCTAGGATTTCCTACCTATGATTCAATTCTAGTGGTGGGGCGGATCGCCCATGTCCCAATCAGCCTTGACCCGCTCCACCCTGAAAGATGTAAATTATTTTTAGAAATCATGACTTATTTATGTGAATATGGTTTTGTTGAATAAACGTCTTTAACGTTATAACTTATTAATGTGAATATAGTTTAGATGGACATACATTTAACTTTATAACCTTTTTATGTAGATAGATTTTTATTTTTAATTGCATATATGTTGTTCAAGTTATGTCTTTCACATGATTTATTAATATAAAATTTATTATCTAGGTAGTTTATATTTTTTAAAAATGAATATTATTATTTTGAAATTTAGTAGTTTTAATTGTAATTCGAAATTTACATTTATGTAATTTTTTTAGAAGTTGATACATATATTTATGAAGATCAAGTTACAAATAAATTATTTAAAAAATTTTATCGACATTTTTATGGTAATTGTGTTTTGCTCCACTAAACAGTGAAACATTGAAACATTTAGCCGTTGAATTTATCATAAATGTGAGTTTATAGTAATATACATATAAATTCTAAAAACCATCACACTTTGACCCACTTTTCTAGACCTGACTTGTAGTCCTGATATCAAATTGAAGTTTATTCGGAGACCTATTAAAGAAATAAGAGAGTTAGACCGAACCTGTCTTGATCCTATATAAAAATAGGATCAAATATGATTTTTTAAATGTAGGGTTAAGGCTACGCACATCTCACCCTACCCCGCCCTATACTGATTTTCAACCCCAGTTAGAAGCATGCATAAATCCGAGCCAACGACAATTGAAAAGCAATGAAAATAACATGGTTACAATAAAACAAACCAAATGATATCAGTGAGTTACGGAATTTTAAAATAAATTAATGCATATGATTATGTCAAAATCATTAAGGATACATAACTTACATCATAAAATTATTAGATTCACACCATTTTTTTTTTTGCTTCTATTAAATCTTCACTGTTAATATATAATTTCAAAAAATATCATTGAAAATAGGGTTGTCTTATCAGGTAGCTATACCTTACCTGAGGCAAGGCAAGTAGTCACGTCTAAAGATTTTTAAAGTGCTCCACTTTAGGCTTTTTTGTGCCGAGACTTATAGCGTGTCTTATTAGGAACTGCTTTTGTAGTGATCTGCTGAGAATATACATAGCCTTAGCCCAAAAAAACTTTGGCATATTTTTGCATTGCATTTTACTACAAGTAGGGGTATCTTATTAGCTAGACTTGCATTTTGTATCTATACTCTTAATAGCTTCCCCACGGAAGCAATATTAATGATATAAAAAATATCATTGCAAGTAGGGGGTGTCTTATTAGCTAGCCTTGCATTTTGTCTTATATAATTATCCACATGTATATATCAATTTATATAATTTCTTTTATAAAATGAATGCTTAAATAAAACTACAATATTATCACATGCACTTTAGGCATAAAGTTGTGCATAATTTATCTGTATACTTTTATATCCTTAAAAAATCATTAAGACTATAAAATTAATCATGCCAAGCCTATAGAATTCCTAGCCTAAAAATTACAATATGCCATATAAATTCGCCATACAATTAATTAAAAATAACATCATTAATTGTACAAAACAATTACAACACAAGAATGAATAAATACTTGAACTAGTTATAAACCTCCAAATAACTTGAACTAGTTATAAACCTCCAAATAAAATCTTACTTGCCTTAGAAGTAACTTATTCTCTCGCAACCATCATCAACTATATAATTTTAAAATTTAACATTAAAAATATCTTTATTTCCATCTTGTGGCGCCCCTTTAAAATTAATATTTATCATTTTCTAATGGTAGTTACATTTGAACCCTAAACCTTTAAGATCCCCAGAACTCGCATATGCCAATCAAGCTATATGAGTTACTAAAATAATATAATTAAAAGCACAATCCAAAATATTCAAAAATAATAAATGGGTCAAGTCCATTAATAACTATTCTGGCCTAGTAGGTTAAACAGTCTAGTCTTGCCACATAGGCTATTCTACATAAATTTTAACTGACCAAACTTCATAAAATTTAGGATATCTACATTACCCTACTCATGACAAGCATACAAACCAACCTAATTTAAGAGGTTCGATTTAGACAATTTCATACAAAGACCTACCGAACAACCATCGAATACTGTCATTATACTAATTCACGTGCGATAAATGGTCTATCGAATGACTTCACATTAACCATTCTTCTTTTCAAATGTGACTATTAGTAGATGAGTGAGATCCAAAGTATATCCTTTCATGAATAGAATTATCGTTACGACAAAGTAAGCTAGTTTGATCATCTAAAATCAACATAGGTTATCATCTTCCTTATCTACGTTATAGTTGCTTTATGATTTCACCAAAGCTTCCAAGCACTTATTGATAGAAATTCGATTGGATAATGGATAGAGAATGAAGAGATAAATGCATATAAATATATATGTTGCTGAATTTTATAGATGGAAGGAGAGAAAAGTGAATAAACAGTAGAAAATTTTATTGAGCAAGGCTCTCATGGACTGGATTTGTTCCACCTAATATCCCAAGTGCTAAGCTCTATTTATAGACCTCTTATGTCAGTTTTAATAGTCGTAATTTATGACTTTAATGATGATTAGCTGTACAAAATTATTCAAACATTTCATGTTGCTGACTTCAAGATAAATCTAGATTTTTCATCGAATAATCAACTTTATATATTCAGCCGTTATTATATGAATTCTCCTTGCCGACATGCAACCATTTAGATTTTTCTAGATTATGTTTCTCAACGCTCCCTCTTAATCTAGAAAACTCTATAACTCTAAGTTGTTTTCTGAATTATGAAAATTTCTCTATTAGAATAACTTTGGTGAAGATGTCCTCGACTTGGTCACCTGTTCTACAAAATTGTAATTGAATTTTGCCTTTCTCCATGATCTCTCGTATGAAGTGATAACGAATATTGATATGCTTTGAACGACTGTGAGAGAATGTATTCTTATCATGGCAATGGATGATGTATTATCACAGTAGATTGTTGTAGGAATCTCCCATACATAGGTCTTATAGAATTCTTCTTAGCCATAATGCTTTGCATGCCATACTTGTTGGTGTGACATATTTTGCTTTAGCTGTAAATAGCACCACTATATTCTTCTTCTTTGACGACCATAAGATAATATTTGATCCGAGAGAAAATATATGACCTCTTGTGCTTTCTGTATAACTAGTCAAGCTAAAGTCTTCTCCTGACTTGTATAAAATGTTATGATTCTTCGTACCTTGAATATATCTTAGAATTCTCTTGCAACTGCAAAATGAAGCTTGGTCGACTTTGACATATATTTTGAGACAAGACTAATAGCATGAACTATAATTGGTCGAGTGTTAGTTAAATATATAAGGGATCCAATTAGGCTGCCGTAGATTGTCTCGTCCATCTTTTCTTTTTCATCATTTTTGGTTAATTTTTCATTCGTGGCCACTGGCATGGCCATGGACTTACAATTTTCCATGCTAAATTTTTTCAACATATCATCTACATATTTTTCTTGGAAAATAAATAACATACCAGGATATTATTTGCCTGTATACCGAAAAAATATTTCATAATACTGAGATCTGTCATCTCATATTCTTGCATCATAGCCTTCTTGAAATCTTTTACTATTTATAAGTTTGTAGCCACATATACAAGATCATTCACCAATGAGCATACAATAAGAAAAGCTTGAGTCCCTGATGTCTTTATATAGAGTGATGGTTCGGTTGGACTTCTCATAAATCTATGTTGAAGAAGATAATTATCAATATTGCGAATCCAAGCTATTTGAGTTTGCTTTAGACCATATAACACCTCGCGCAAGTATATACTTTGTGTTCTTGGCCTTCGATAATATAATTTTTTGGCTGCTCCATATATACCTCTTTTTCAATTTCTGCATTGAGAAAGGCTAATTTGACATCCAATTGAAAAATCTACAATTTCAATTGTGTGACGATAGCAAGCACAATTTTAATAATTTCCACATGAACAACTGGAATAAATATTTTTGTATAATGAATTCTAGGCAACTGTGAATAGCCTTTGGCAGCTAGCTAGACTTTATATTTTTGGATAAAACCATCTTCATTATATTTGGTCTTATAAACCCATTTCAATCCAATAATTTCCTTATATTTTGGTTTGTCAACTAGCATCTAAGTTTGATTTTCTCGATCATTTTCATCTCTTAATTCATAGCATGTATCCAATGCTTTTCTTTTATAGCATCTTGAAATTTTTGGGCTCATGAGCGAAAAATGCCACATCATAATGTTGATAAATATCTTCCAAAGATCGCCACTTTCTTGGAGGAGATGAGTCTGGAGGTGAAATAGATGAAGTACTAGAGCTTAAATGAGCCCTTGGAGATGCTAATGGAGAACTTGGGCCTTTATCAATTTTCTTGTATCTTCTTGATGCACTTGTGACCCTTGTCTTTTGCTACTTATTCCAAGGCCAAAATTTCATTTCATAAAAAATGACATCCATTGAGATAATTAACTACTTGAAATTCAATTTAAAGAGAGGGTAGCCTTTAGATTCATCACTATAGCCAATAAAAATGCACTTTTCTCCTTTTTCATTCAACTTTTTTTGTTCATTTGGAATGTGTGCATATATGACATACTCAAAGATTTTAAAATGCTCAACTTTTGGCTTTCTTTTATGCCAAGCCTCATAGGGTGTCATATTAGGAACTGCCTTTGTGGGGGATTTGTTAAGAATATAAATGTCTGTGTTAACAGCCTTGGCTAAGAAAAACTTTCGTATATTTTTACTTTGCATCAGAATATGGGCCATTTCAACAATGCAATTGTTCTAATTTTTCTTTTAGCCACACCATTTTTTTGTGTGTTGTATTGAACTGTGAACTCTCTTTTTATATAATGTACTTTGCAATATTTATCAAATTGATGACTTGTAAATTCCACCCCACGATTAGTTCTTAGAATTTTCAGATAATGCTCACTTTGTTTTTTAACAAGGGCCTTAAATTGAATAAAATAAGAAAAAGTTTCTGATTTTTGATCCGGAAAATATATACACATCATACGTGTAAAATCATTAAATTAGCAATGAAGAAAAGGAAGTACCCTTTGCCGCGAGAGATGTATTTTGAGAAAGCCCCCATATATTAGCATGAATGAACTCTAGAGGTGCTTTAGCTCTCTATGATGACTTAAGAAATGGTAATCTATGCATTTTGCAAGATATACAACATTCACATACTTTCTTCTTAGTAGTGATAGATGTAAGCTCAATAGCCGTATCCTTTTGTTTGAGAACTTTTAGACTGTTGAAGTTCGTGTGCCCAAATCTCAGATGCCATGATGTGGAGTTATCTACATTTTTGCAATCTAATGCATATTTTTGAGCATGGGGTATTGTAAGAACAAATACATTGGTGGATGTCATTTCACCTCGGCAATTAATTGCCTCTTTTGCTTATCAATAATAAGGCATTTATCATATTTGAATTTCACCATATAGCCTCTTTGGACTAGTTAGCCTATACTTAACAAATTTTGAGCTAGTTTAGGAATATTAAGAACATAATAGATAAATTTAGAATTTTTATCTTTTGATTTAACGGTGACAATGCCTTTTCCTTTAATATTTTGGGATTTACCATCCTCAAGAGTCACTTCAAATTTCATATTTTCATCAATTTTTGAAAAAATAATTTTTACCACAAGTCATGTGGTTTGAACAACCACCATTAAAATACTAAACATCATGTGACTCTTTTTGAAAATTTAAATAGGAGTACGCATTTTTTCCTATGGGCTTGAAGAGAACCCATTAATTCAACTAAGAAAAGTATAAGATAAGTCTTTTGATTTTTCTATAGCAGCCACCATATAGTCGAATTTATGAGGAATGCTTCTCAATATTTTTTGAACTAATTCTCTTATATTCTATTATATCCCTATAGCTTTTAATCTGATTTATAATATTAAAAACATGGGAGAAAATACTAAACTATACTTCATTCATCAATAAAGTATTAAAATGACTGGAGCTAGATGAAAATTACTCTATCAGAGTCTTTAAATTCATTTTTTAAAAATATTTTATGCCTCATTCGATGTTGTAGTCCGCATGATTCTTGGATTTATTGCCTACTCCTTGTTGAATATACAACAAGGCTTTTCCATCGCACATCTAACTTTCATAATAATGCTTTTTTCGATTTTTATCATAGGATGTAAGTTCTATGTTATCCTTGGGTTGCTTGTAGCTATTTTTGGACTAATTCCCATAACCCTTATGATATAAACATGGTCTTCATTTGGATACTCTAACAATCATAGGCTTCACCTTCAAATATGGGGACTGATGCTTGGGTATAATTAAATGTAGTAATGGAAGCCATTGATATTGTATCTTATAATATTTTATTGCAATAGCAGCTTAGTAGCGAAATATTAGCTTTCATGGCTCCAGGATGATGTAGCTCTGATACCACCAATGAAAATTCTATTAGATAATGGATGGAGAATGAAGAGATAAATGCCTATAAATATATATGTTGCCGAATTTTATAGATGGAAGGAGAGGAGAGTGAATAAACAAAAGAAATTTTATTGAGTAGATATGGATCATTACATCAAGGCTCTTATGGACTAGGTTTGTTCATCTAATATCCCAAGTGCTAATCTCTACTTATGGAGATGTTATGTCAGTTTTAACAGCTATAATTTATGACTTTACCAATGGCTAATTGTATAAAATCATTCAAACACTGCATGATTCTGAATTCCAGATAAATCCAAATTTTTCATTGCAATAGCAACTTAATATATTCAGCCGTTATTGCACGAGTCCTTCTTGCCGACATTCAGCCATTTTGATTTTTCTAGATAACTTTTTTCAACATTATCCACCAAGCTGTCATGATATTGCAATAAATATGTTGTACATTACCTTAACAAAATACAGTAACTCAACATAGTGGGAAACATGCCATCTTGTGTTTTCATTAATCAAGAACAAAATAAAATGGAAATTGACACAATATAATGGCTAAATTGCAAATATAATATTGATATTGATGATATTACTTAACATTCCATCACTTGTATAGCCATTATCTATGAGTTTTCTAAATTAGTATGTCTATGGTAAGAATGATTATTTATCTCAAGTCTTACAAGAACAACAAAATATAATTCTTGTTCCATGTTTGCTCGTCTTAACTTTTTTTGATGTTTCATCAGTAAAGATCTTTGTTTTTAGTTTTCATGCATAAATGACAAAGATTACCAGTCTTTCAATATTTCTCATGCTAATAAAAAAATATTATATCACCTCTAAATCTGGCTTTTTATCTCTCACAAGCATAAACGAAATAAACAACTTATTATTATTATTATTTTTCACATTTCATAAGATGATGGTAAATATAGCAGTTTTGTTGCAATCTTTCTGAATTGTGTTGATGAATTATTAGATTGGATGGGTTAGAGCTTAATCATAATCTTAATTCCTTTAAGAAATTTCAATTATAATATGTTTATTAATCCATTAAAAAATTCCGATCATAATTTATTTAGAACCCATCTATTTACATAGGCTAACGGATTATATATTGCAACTTAGCCAAAATAAAGCTAATTTGAAGTCTAGATAATAAAAAATATATATATTAAAAACTCAAAAAACATGCCTAATTAGCTCGAGCATCAAGGCCAATAGATTGATAGATAAGGGAGGTGCTGTGATGGGAGAGATGGAGGCGCTGTGATGGGAGAAATCAACATTGTAGTGCAAGGGGGAAGATCAGTTGTAAGGTGATGTAAGCCATGTGTTAGGGCAAGGAGTAAGGGGAGCTTGAGACTTGAGAGGGAGATTTACCAACGGCTTAAGGATTGCATGGAGACACACTAATGAGAGGACAAAGATTGGGCAAACTTCGATGGGGAGGGAGTGACAACCTGAGAAAGACTCATCGACGATAGTAGGATGATGGGCAACCTCAAACCTCTCTACAACATAACGACAATAAAAGAGGGAGGATGAGTGCAGTGACAGTAGAAAGGGATAAGTGAGGGAAGATGAAATAAGGATTAGAGATATGCCATATTTAGACTAGTTGGATAAATTGTAAAATCCCCAAAAGGATTTATTTACAAATTTATTAGTAGGTTAGAATTTCAAGAAGTAAAATTTTTGCAAAAGGTTAAAGCTTGAAGATTTAGGAAAAACATGGATGGGAATTTAAGTAAGCAACTTCTTTTTAATTTTTTGTTTGTTTTTTATTTATTGCATTTATTTAATGTATGGTGATGATTTGGAAGTAATGTGGCATGAATTTGTAATGTTGGGATTAGAAATTTTAAAATTGAATAGGGTAACAAAAAAGAAATTTTTTTTTTATAGGAATGAGATATGAGCATGAAATTTAGATGGATAATTTTAGAACAATATTTTATAATAAAATAGAATAATTATTTTTAAAATATTTGAGGTGATTTGGAAGACAAGTATTTCAAACTGATGTTTGAAATTTAAGAATAAGAAAATGAGAAATTTGAAAATGAAATTAAAGGGAAGAATTTTTAAGAATTTTGAAATACTTGGTGTAGATTAAAGTAAAAAGGACATTGGAACCTTGTAGAGCCTACATATGGGGATTTGAAAATTTGCATAGAAAGTAAATAAGATCTTTTTGCGTTTGATCGGATGCTTATGAATATTTATTTGTTATAGGTATGGATATTTTGTGATGATTCATTTAAGATGTTTATTTAAGATTTTTGTAAAAATTCTTTTCTTGAGATGTATGATTTTATGACTTTATATTTAATTTAATTTAGTAGTTTGAGAAATTATTTTACGTTAATGATGACATTATGATAATTTCTAAATTAATTAAATTATGCGAGTATGATGGATTTATTTTAGGGCGTGTTTGACAATTAAAAAAACATGTCAAGTTAAAACTTTGTAATCTAAAACTTTTCGTTCTTCACAACTACCATATTTTTTAATCATTTTTTTACATTTTCCTATACAATTACCTTATTTTCAATCATTTCTATACAGCTATCCACATAACTAACTTATCAATTTTAACTTTATCATCTTTACTACTCATCATTATCCCTATTATATTACATCATTTGACAACTTTTACTGTCCAAAACTTTTTACCAAAAATTTTATTCAATAGCAAACACACCCTTAGATTAAGCACATATACATGAGTATGATGGATGAGTGCATGCTTACATGTTGAGTATGACATATATAACATGATTTTCCAGATGAGCCAGGGAATAAGATGAGCCACAGTGTACTTCAGTGTATCCATGTAGGATGTTTTAATGTTATAAGTCTATCAGGGTGGCAAAGTGGCTTGAATGAGGATAATGAACATTTACTTTGTATGAGCATTTGGAGCATAGTTGCTTGCATGATCATGGAATGAATGAGTAATTGCATTTGTGAGCTTTTAACGTTTGAGCTATTTTTGTGAGAATGAAATTCATTTGCTTTAACATTTGAGTTTTATCATTATTCTATTTACTAAGTTTGTTTGGACTGATGCTTTCTTATGTTGATATTTTTAGATGGTATGATCTGTTGATCATATGCTTGCCTTAAGAATGATTAATTTAATTTTGATGATTAACAAATAATTGAAATATCATTAAAAAGGATCTAATAAATTTGTCTAAGTGTTCTCAGATACTTTATCTCAAATTATATGTATAAAAATGAAAATGAGAAATAATTTAAATTTCAAGAGGTCAAATTCATGTATTGCAAGTCCAGCAAAGTGAAGTCCCATAGCCAATTTTTGAAAGCGAGCAGGTTATGAAGATACTTAGAGCATTGCCAAACTTATGGAATCAAAAAGTCACAACTATTGAGGAAGCAAAGGACCTAAACAAGGTTGAAGTTGGTGACTTGATTAGCTCATTTATATCTCACGAGCTCATTAAAAACAAGAAAGAAGAATCTCAAAGAAGTAAGAAGTCTATTGCGTTCAAAAGTATGATAGACAGCTTAAGTGAATCTAAATCAAGTTCATATGAATATTCTAGCTCACAGAAGAAAATTAAGAATAGAAGAAAGGAATTTCCAAAATATTATAAAAGTGGTGATCTTGGACATATACAAATCGAATGTACCACACCAGATGATTTGAAAATTCAAAATAAGAGAAGCTTTTCAAAGAGATAGGCTAGAAGAATGCTTAAAAAGTAATATACTACCTTAAGCTCTAGCACTTTATCAAGTGAAGGAGAAAATGCAGTAAATTGGGTAAGAATTTGCTGCATGGCCATTGTAGAAGATAAGAAGAAAACTTGCCAAAAATCTGAAGAGAAAAGTGATAATGCAAGAAAATTGAAATTGTCAACATTGGATACATCTATGAATATCGTGGTAAGCTTATCTAATTCTTATCTTCTAATGTTTTTTCTAGATTTAATGAGTTGAATGATTTACAACAAACTTATGACTCATTATTTGATGAATTCAAAAGCCTTGATATCAAATATGCCCAAAAGAAAAGGCAATTCAATACAACTGCCATTGCAAAAGGAAAGTTAACGGAGAAGAATTTATCTTTTCAAAATGATAAAATTGCCATGAAGAATGAAGCAGAGGTATTGAGAAAGGAGAACTAAAATTTGAAGGATTCATTGGCGAAGTTCTCCAACCCACGAGAAACTGTGTAAAATTTTTTGAAAATGACCACTTAAGTTGATAAAAAAAGGTCTTGGATATGTAAAACACATTGATGCTAAATAAAATAAAATAAATGTTCCTATTTGGATTAAAGCTTCTAGTACATCAAATGTGATGGGACATTTTAAGAAGCTTGTTGATAAATCATGAACAAATATACCTACTTGGCAACAAAGAGCTATCATGGCACTCCAACTTATGCTAGAATCACTTGTCATTATTGTAATAAATTTGGACATAAATTATATCAATGCAAGGCAAGAAAAATGGTTTGTAATGGAGTTATATTAGTTTGAATGCCAAAGAGACATATATAAGGTGAAACCAAGTTTTCTTGAGTTCCTATGCATTATGGTACTAACATTCATGGACCCATAACACGGGTACTAAAAGGAAAGAAGATATCATATTTGTGATGCAGGTTTTTATTTCAAACAAGTACAAAGTCATCTAGAGAATGAAGGAGCATGAATTGCAAAAGAAATGTGAAGTTAAGTAAAATAGTAATGATAACTTTCATGAAAGGTAAGTAAATGTTTGTTGCTCTCTTAAAGAAATTAATAAACAAGTGGTACCATAGTTATATTATAGATCATATGCTTGACTCAAAATGAATGATTTGTATAAAAAAAATTAAATAGAAGGCTTTATATGCAAAATGAACCTATTATGCCCCATTTGTGCTATCTTTTATGTTGATTGACGAAAAAGGGGAGAGATTGTAGTATGAAAATATCTTAAGAAAAAAGAATAATCTTGCATATAACTTAGGAGGAGAAGTATTTCTATGTAGAATGAGAGAATAGTGAGAGAACACATATGTATGAAAAGAATATATATTATTTTTCACTTATTGATAAAAATCATGATCTTCATGTAGACATATTTGTGATTCATTTGAGAAGGGAAGATATTTCAATTAAATTTTGTCAATCATCAAGAAGGGGGAGATTGTTGATCATATGATTGCTTTAAGAATGATTAATTTGATTTTGATGATTAACAAATAATTGAAATATCATTGAAAAGGATATAATAAATTTGTCTAAGTGTTCTCAAATACTTTGTCTCAAATTATATGTATGAAAATGAAAATAAGAAATAATTTAAGTTTCAAGAGGTCAAGTTCATGTATTGCAAGTCTAACAAAGTGAAGTCCCACAGCCAAGTTGACTTTACTTGCGACTTGGGTGAAGTCCCACAGCCAAGTGGACTTCACTTGCGACTTGAGTGAAGTCCTAGACCCAAGTCAACTTCGCCTGCGACTTCGGACAGACAACAAAGTGAAGTCTCATCCCAAGTCGACTTCACCTGCGACTTCAAAGACAGAATTCTGGACAACAAATGTATAACAAGTTTTAACAAGACGAAGTCGCATCCCAAGTTGACTTCATCCATTCGAAGTTGACTCTACTCATCTGAAGTCGACTCCACTTGCGACTTTAACTCATAAAGGTCGAAAATTCGAATGTTGGAGCTCTAAATGCACGTGAACCTCCACTCCAAACAGCTAGATCATTTTTCCTCTATATATACCATTGATGTATGAACGTGAAGAGAAGAGAGAAGAAGGAAAGAAAGAGGAGATGAGATTACACCTTCCATTATTCAAGAGTGTTGAAATCATTTGAACAAGAATTAAAGCTTCAAGTGCTACTACTTCAAGTGTGCTTACAAAATCATCTTCTTCACATGACAAGGGCTTCTGGAGCTGATTGATTACACATTGTAAAGTGTAAATTCTCTTTTTTCTATTTTCTTTTGTGTTGTTACCTTGGATCGGTGTTGAAGATTGAATTCAAGAAGAAGCAAAACAGGGGGTTGGTTTGAGTTTGTCTCACTAACGGGTTTTGCTTGATTGACTTAAGTTTGTCTCACCAACAAATTAGACTTGGTTGGTTAGAGTTGGTCTTACCTATAAGTGACTATTGTATATGTCTCATAGAGCTAGAATCTAGAAGAGAATGGGTGCTCTAGATTGTATTGACTATACAATAGTGAAACCCAAGATACAACGAATGTGTGCTTGGAAGAGTGGAGTAGGGAAGGTTGCCCAAACCACTATATATTGTTGTCTCTTGTTTAGTTTGATTGCTTGCATTTTATATTTCATTTGCACCCTCTTATTCTATCTCATAAAATGTTTCATCAAGGGGATTAGACGTACAAGGGGTTAAGCTTCTAATTACGAAAACAAATTTCAAAAACCCAATTCACCCCTCCCCTCTTGGGTTTTGCCATAAACTCGGGACCAACATGATCAAGGTGGAGAACTAATTCAATGCACTTGGGTGCATAGAAATTTTAATGCACTTGGATGTAAAACCCTATTTATTTTTTTAAAAACTTTTTTCATACAACTATTAAACTAGGTTTATTTAACATGTGTATCGATTTTTATCATTTTTGGAGATTTTTAGATTTGTTTAGATTTTTAAAAATCAATGACATTTTTGCCATATTTAACATGTGTGAAAAAATTTTCAAAAAAAATAAAAAATGAGTTCAGCACTCGGGTGCCTTTAATCAATTTCCAATCAAGGTGGGAGCCAAACATGGGGTTGGTGCTCAAATGAAAATGAGAATGGATCTTGGTTCATCAAGTCATACATAAATTAGCCTTTACTCAATAGAAAAGTCAAACAGGATGTTTTATTTGGTGCATAAATGAGTAATGTAATGAGAACTTCCAATGAACAAATAGTTCTAAATGCTACAACCAGAACGGATGTCACATCATCTCACATCTATGAGGCATCGGTTCCCTAGAATGAAAACCGTAAAACAAAGCCTAAGAACTGCGAGGCATTTTGGTCTTCTGCCCTTCATTTTCTCATTTCGTGCCTGGCGTCCAAACTCTAAAGCGTGCGTGCGTGCGTGCTCCGCAAACATATGGCTTCATTATTTGCAACGATAAGATCATTTTACGCAGAGACTCTCCCTTATATATATATATATATATATTGTTCCAATTGAAATTTTTACTTACAACG
>JAXCLR010000092.1:23514166-23532847 GCA_035584095.1 Annona squamosa
GTTCCAATTGAAATTTTTACTTACAACGTTACACATTTTTTTTATCTTATATTTTGCATATGAAGCCCATGAAACCTTATAAATTTTTTATATCAACTTACATCGTTACAAAGAAGACTACCGCTTCTCACACAGAAAACCCGCAGCTCTCACGTACCCCATAGGAGGTACAAAACTCCTGACTGGGCGTTGCTGCCGAAGCCCAAAGTTGGCTTTTTTTCTTTTTTTTTTTTGGGATAGTTTTTACACAGACTTTGAGGCATGCATTTAAGGAGTGATGATAACACAAATGACACAAAAAAATAAAATAAAAAATTCCCCGAACCCCGTTCCGTGCGAAACAGGATTATCGTAGTTTACTTGCAGGAAACCTGGGAAAATAGTCACAGCCTCACAGGAGAAGGCAGTGAGCCAGGATTTAGAGAGAGAGAGAGAGAGAGAGAGAGAGAGAGAGAGCAATCCATTTACTTGATAGTATATGCAACAGTACAGATTGGCAGAAAGCAGCGCTGACCTAGAACTGTCCTAATTATAGTCAAAATAAACTTCACAGGCTTGTAAAACTGCCATCACGTATAATAATAATAATAACAACTATTATCATCATTATTATATAAACAACTGATATCAAAGGTCTTCTGCATCTGGTTACTACGTATTAAACATGTTATCTGATGATGATAATAATATTATTAATAATTTGTTACTCCAAACCCTAACTACATGACTACACCTGCTGCTTTAAAATGAAAATCTTTGACGTTCTGAAGCCCCACTACCTCTAAAGCAAAATTCCAAAAAGAAAAGAGAAGGAACAAGGCAAAGACGCAAATCTACACAATCAATAGAAGGGTGAGGCCAAAGACAAGTTTGCTTGCACTGTTCTTATATATATATATAGATAAGAAAGAAGTCTGCTGCTTCCTTGAATTAGTAGGCGCACTGACTATTTGGTTGTCCAGTGAGAGGTTTGTTATCACCTTTGAGGTTGATCTGAACATGAGCTTCCAGCGACGGGTGGTACGGTCATGCTGCTTGCTGATCCATTCTCGGCAGGTGGTGGCACACCCCATTTTCCTTCTGACTCTAGTGGCTCCAAAACATGAACTCCACCATCTGTTAGCCCTATGGCAAACTGGTTGGGTTCTGATGGATGTGCAGCAATCACAAGGGGGTACACGCTTGGGCTGCTGTATAGAACAATACAACAAATATCACCATCAAGAATTACCATGCCTTCAACTTATTTCATATTTTGATTTGATAACTGATTGGGTCAGGCAATATCAGTGCAGAATACCTTAAGTTAGCTGGAAGATATGAAGTTGGGTTAATCCGACAACGAAGTCTCAAATTTGCGGCAGTAAATACACATACTGTCGCATCCAGAAAGCTGGCATATACTAACTGGCTGTCACATGAGAATGTGGCATGGGAGATAGGTGCTGAAGATTCTCGTGGAACCCACTGGAGAAAAGGCAGTCAGCAATCAGTTGGCAAAAAACAATAAAGATCCCTCTCCTCACCAGCACCACTTATATGGAACAGGTGCTATATCTCAACACTTGATACAGAGAACAGCTTGCACATGCTGGATACAAAGCCTAGCCAGGTGTTAACATAGAGAAAAGGTTCTGTAAATGCATCCTAATAGGCAAACGTATTGATGGCCACTTATGGATGAAAGCTCCCAGTTACAGGAAGCCAATGGTGCACTGACAATGCCCACGATAGCATACTGTGGACAAGCTCAAGCTTTTTTCTTACAAGCACCCATAACAAACAAATAGCCTAAGAGAACAGAGAAGGTTTAGGTGTAGCATGTGAAAATAATGGCTAGGCTTCTAAGTAGCATTTGCAATTCAAAAACATTTATGTATATGATACCTGTTTCAAACATTCAAGTTTTGTCGTCTCGTATATTGCAATCTGAGTCTCATGAACCACCAAAAAGTGTATCTGGTCATTGTGAAACTGTACACGTGTTTCTGAAAGTGCTGCAGGTGTTCTCCCAGCTGGGATCTGCAGAAATCTACTTTTCTGCTTTTCCCATCCATCAGTTCCCCATACACAAAGCTGTGCAAAGAAACACAAGCAAACGAATCATGAACTGGGAATCTACCAAGAAGCTAGAGATATAGAGATCATCTATACCCTTCGGGCCAGCTACATTAACCATGAGGTGGCATTTCCCCATTTATCTAGACAGTATCCTTTGTTAAACCATGGTCCTCAAAATCAAATATTGAAAAAACCGAAGACAAGATTGAAGAGTGTGAAAGCTAAACCTGAGCATCAGCTCCTGATGACACGAGAACGTTCAATGCATGTGAAAATGCAAGGCCTGTAATTCTTTTTGAGTGTCCTTTCAGCTTGCTTTTAACCTGCAAGAGGGAAATTATTACATATTCCATATACAAATGGTTAAGGAGCTTGTGATATGAATACTAACAACAATCGTACCTCATCAACACGAACATTATATATTTGGATGGATGAGTCATCCATGCCGATGGCAATTATGTTATTGTCTTGAGGGTGGAATGCAAGAAAAGTTGCTGCCGGTGGTGGAGGCATGAATGTTGTCATTGTCTGCAGTTTTTTATTGCAATTGAGAATGGTCAATTGAATGAATGAAAAACAAACATTAAGAGTCCTATACAAGCTGATTGAGGACAAAAGGCTTGCTTCAAACCACAAACGAAATGGTGTAAAGCACCATTGTCAGGATTCAAATAATTCCCCCTTTTATTCTTGTCAATTAGATGACCATGGATTAGTTCATTTCTATTTGTCAAATCAATGAATTGATGAAAAATATTGACAGATATCACACAAGGAATCCACAGAAAAGACAGTTAAAAGTTCAAACCATATGACAAAAGGTGTGGCCAGCTGACTGCTTTTTCTTTGGTAGAATGGGTGGTCCACCTTAAATCACTACCCTACCTATTCACATAATTTGGACAACTACCCACTAGTTGTCACCGATGAGATTCCCTTAGCAACCTAATGAAAAATGGAAAAGCCTCCAATGGTCTACCAAGTGGGAAATCAATCAGCACATCTGCAATCATCTAACAGGAAAGATTTTTGAATGGCCAAGCATTAACGAATGGCCCTCCACATGAATCATCTCTGTCACCAAAGTCCTACAGTACAAGTTCTCAAATCAAATTCCCTTATTTGAACATAAAAAATCAAACAGCCTGTGCAGTCCTTTGACACTAACCTTGAAGGTCATCATGTTAAACAGTGAGATTTTTCCGCCAGATGCAGACATGACATAGGAATCATTCTTGGACAAAGCAAAGCAGGAGACAGCTTCCTCAGGGTTTGTGTCAGCTATGTCATTAGTCATCAAAATGCCGCTTGGTGGTTGCCACAGTTGTGGGGGGACACTGGCTGTTGCCTACAAAACGAAGCATCTAAGATAAAGCTATGAACACACTATGAACAAATAGGATTACTGTAGTGCTCTTTTACTCTTTACCTTGCCATTTGAATTACGTTCAGTACGCTGCCATTTCCAAAGCAGATGAATAGCATTCGATGCAAGAGCCAAAAGGGCAACACCTGAATTAGTGTAGATCAACCTTGATATCTGCATTACATAATATAAGAAGCTTGTAAGAAACTGCTTTCTACATAGTTAATAGGAAAACTAAAAGAAAACGTATGATAAAAAGCCTTTCAAATTGTGCAAAAATAGTGGATCCATCAAACCAGTATTCATGAACCCTGGTTTAAAAATTTTTCTTTTAGTTTTTCTCAGCATTGGGCATGTGCAATGCAAGAGAAATTCATCTTATGTTCTCTCAAAGAACAATGAAGAAAAGAGATTGTAGGAAACAGATGGGGCAAGGTCTTTTGTGTAAAATATCTAGACTAAAATTTAAAAAATTGAAGTCTAGGCATTTTGTATAATATTGGGTAAAGTTTAAGAAATAAAAAGGTTTGGAGTAGGAACCATCAACGTGCAATGCTCAATCAATTGCACAATCAATGTGTCGTAATTTAAAGGTGAGTTGGAAATGTGGTTAGGAAGTAGGATAAACAAAGAGACAATAGTATGAAACAACACCAACACAAATGAGTATGATTTTTTACCCTAAAAAAATGAGTATGACTTTTTAACTTAGAGATGAAATTTGATTTTAACTTTATTGCCTTTGAATGAAATCTTAATTGTTGAACTTCTCTTTCGTTAACAAAATAGAGTTTTAAATTTTGTTTAGTGTTAGTTTCTCCTCTCTACTCTATGCTATGTCCATTACCCAACTTTATATTCATGAGAAAGATAAAGTGTTTAAACATTTCTAAATGATTATTAGACAACTGCAGCCAAATCTTAGTTGTTCGATGAAGTATAAAGATGCTATTAAGATGATAATGACTTTCTTTATTCTGTATAAAATAGTAAAGATAATCCAATAGTATGTTTTCTTGGGGTTCATTTTTTTAATAGTATAGTTTGAATACTTCAACCTGGCATACCAAGGACACAAGGAAAGAACATTGTACTAGTTGATATCCTCAATCTAACAGTGTGCTTCATTTGTATTATTTATTTTACAGCAACACCATGTCGACCATGATGTAGTCAATATACATATAGATGACAAAATAATTTATCAGATAGAAATTCAAGGATACACTTGTTCGAGAGAAAGGGCAAAAAAGAATTTCAGGAGATGCATCAGGAATATTGGCCTGTGTTAATGAACCATATTAAATCCATAGTTTGAAAAAAATTAGAGAAAACTGGTTAGTTTGACCCAATTTAATCAGAAATCTCAGTAGCCAATTTGGTCCAAAGTTAAAAACCACATAAAATGGTAGACATTCTGGTTTCAACAATTGGAGAATGCAAACAGCTTCCAGTTTGTGTATCCTACATGAGGCCAGGTCAATTGAGTGAATTAACAATATTAATTTAATTTTTCTTTTTCTTTAACCATTTGGGCCAAGCTGAACTATTAGAAAGGTCTCTTCTTGGAAAATTAAAAAGCATGTTCTCAGGGGCCAAAGTCTTGGCTCACTTCCA
Source organism: Annona squamosa (assembly GCA_035584095.1). Taxonomy (NCBI): domain Eukaryota; kingdom Viridiplantae; phylum Streptophyta; class Magnoliopsida; order Magnoliales; family Annonaceae; genus Annona; species Annona squamosa. The sequence goes on from JAXCLR010000092.1 coordinate 23,519,214, forward strand.
TTAAATTTTTTTAAAATAACGATAATTTCCTTTCAAAATATTTCGAAAAAAAGTATACTAAATGATGTTTTATTACGTTACACTTAACACGTTCAGAGAGGCCGAAAGTGAATTAGGATTGAAAAGCAATTTATTTCCTGAAAACTTGCTAATCCACCAAACATAACAAAGAATTGTGTTCTCGAAAAAGCAATCTATCAAAACATTACCAACAGATGATACAAGAGGATTTAAAAAAAGGCCAAAAAAAAAAAAAAACAGATGATAGAAGTAAAACAATTTATCTGTCAAAAAATGTAGCAAAATTGTTACCTTGCTTGGTCTTATGTTTTCAGGAAGCCTAAGGGATCGACATTGTACTGGTTCACTGATCTCTGTTAACTTCCAAATCTTCGACTTCTCAATAGACTCATCGGTAATTCTGGGTTTTACATCAGGTAGATTTCTTGTGTCACCATTCTAGCAAAAAAAAAAAACACATTTTAGCATAAAATTTTCCAACATAAGCATAAGGTTGTTATAGATGATAATCTAAAGAGAGAGTCTACTTAGGAGTGCATAAATGTATATAAGCAAGACATCCCTTCCAAGAAATGGCAAGAAGAGAGTAAGAGAAAAGGAAAACATAAGCATTTAAAAGTACAAAGAAACAGAGAAGGAAGGAAATCCTATGGCACTAACCATTCCAGCCATCATGACCACAGGAGCACCTCTTTCTATAAGTCCAGTAGCTGCAGATGTGACAGCTGCCATTGGGTTTACTTGAGGCTGCAAAAGACACAAGGAGATTCAGCAAATTAACTACCATAAATTCCAGAACTGTATAAGAATCTCAGGCCTACCTTTGTCACAGCCTCAGATGCAAAAGATCGATTTTCAAATGTCCGCACTAAGCGAAGGCCATCTGCATTTGCCAAGATTTTTATCCCATTATCATTTGTAGAAACAGCCAACAATGAACCCTCCTTGTTGAAACGTATGCGTGGGCTTGCCTAGAAATCATAAAATCAAGGATCTACATCTTAGTTAATTATCCATTAGATTGAAATATTGATCATAAATTAAATAGCAAAAGGAAAAAAGGAAAAGAAAATAACTTACTGGTAGTCCACCTTCAGCATCAACAGTTGTAAGAAGATTAATATTATCCATATCCCAAAATTTGATTAGAAACTCATCACCAGCAGCCAGAAAACGATTCCGAGTTGTATCAAATTGCACCACTCCCAAAGAACGTTTTCTGAACCCTTGGTATGTCCTCTTGACAGCACCTTCACTTTCGTTCCACTCAACAATGTATGATTCTCCATCTTTACTAGTCCCACATGAGAATAGCCTGAAGACAGTTGAAGGAAATTTTGAAAAATCTCTTGAAAAAATACAGTTTCCAACTTAAGAAGTACACGAGTTAGTCAATCAACCTTGAACCATCAGCACTGTAAGCCATTGTGGTGCACCAGTTACCAGGAGCATCATAATCAACCCTAGATCCCATATTGTCATACAACCATGCCTTTATTTTTCCATCCAGTGCTGTTGAAAAGATGAACTGTAAAAAAATGCTCATTAAAATTTGGAACTAAATCACATGGTAGCAATCTATCATAACCAGAAGATTAGACATTTTGGAGGCACTATAATAAGCACCAAAAGTGCCATCAGCACACTACCTGGATGTTTTCTTTGTAATGAGGACAGACGGAATAAACAGGTGCTTCATGGCCTTCAAATGTATACTGCTTGGCACCAGTAGCTGCATCCCACACCTGAATCACTAAAACATATTAGCTTGGGGACTTCTGCAACATCAATTTTTGAATAGTTAACCACACTGTCGCAAACCTTAATGGTCTTATCATCTCCACAAGTTATGACACATAGTTGCTTATTGGGATGGGAGAAAGCAAGATCATTGACACCGCCAACATGAGCATCAATCTACAGAAAGTAAATGTCACGTTCAGAGAGATATTGGCTGAAAAAAAGAAGAAGAATGCCAAGGTCATGGTATTGGTACCTCCAAGTGTTGCCTTATCTCATCACCACCATGATAGGAATATATTTGAACAATATGCCTTGAATATGCCACTCCTAATGGTTGGAAAGTAAGCACTAGTTAGCAAATTCTTAGGTAACTTCAACAGCTTACTCATTTGAATAACATCCTTAAAAAAATTTTGATCTTCCAACTATAAGAAGCTTACCAAACAGAGTTCCATCAGGGCTCCATATTACACGGTTAACAGATACAGCCGGGTCTTTAACTAAAGCAGTCTGTTTTGATTGGAATCAATTCAAGGTTCAATTGTTATTGTGCATATCACTCTCAAAACTCAAGCACCAATCACAAGGCTTAAAAGGATGGTTACCTGGAGAGGCATGGAGCATGCTACAAGATCCCAAACTTTGAAATTTTTCAAAACCAATCTCTCTCTCGATCCAACTTCCCACAATGCAATATCTCCCACATTTGTTCCAACTAAAGCAAAACCAATAACAGAACGTTTTTAAGTTGAAAAGGCAGAAACAACGGTTCCTATTTGAGTAAATCATTTTGAAGACAGAAAACAAATTAAATCATTGGCTTGAGAAAGCTAACCCAGAAGAAGAGTCTGATGAATGGGATGGAAATCCATGCTCATGGGAGATGACCCCTGGTTCAGCGTCCGTGCTACAGTCTTGGGAAAATCATCGGATGAGTACAAACTCTGACCATGATTCTGTCCAGGGTAGGATACCGGTAATATATTCACAGGTAGAGTTACCTGCAAAGAATTGAGAAATGGCAAATGATTTTGATAAAAAAAAAAAAAAAACTGTCCCAAAATAACAAATAGCAAAAGAATGTGCGCCAGCAAATAAGAATCCAAAATACCTCATCAGAAATGCCAATGGGCCTTGTTCGTTTAGATACATGGTCGGAATCTGCTGATGGGTAGTCTGCAGCAGTGTTGTTAGTTGGTGGGGTCCTAGGGTGTTTCAGAATTGCAGCTGAAGAAAAATGATGAGAAAATCCAGTATTATCAAAACATTTGCATCTTCAATGTTTCCGTGCATGCTATTAATTCAACAATTAAGCAACTGCATCTTAAATGTTCACATTAAAACTATCAATTCACAAGTTACATAACAAGGATGGTTGAATATTTTAAATACCAGGATTTGCAGAAGTACCAAGTCCAATACCACCTCCAGAAACTGCAGGATGAGTTACCGTTGGGGGATTAGACATCCATCCAGCAAGAGGACTTGGAACTGGAGCTGATGCGGGTTGGAAAGGCTGGAAAAGAAAACAAATCAAATATTCCATGAGATTTTGGCAAACAGCAGAGTTATGGTTATAATAAAAAACAATAATAATGTACTAACCCCATGCGCACCCAAGGTAGGAAATCCTCCAGCTTTGGGTATGGATCCAAGAAGTGGATTGTTTGCTGGTGATGGGGCACGTGCACCATTTGGTTGTCCGCAAGTATGATCAACAAAAAGGGTTTTGATATCTGGATTAGGCCTTGGGTTCTTGCAAAGCTGGTGCTGCCAATTTAAGCTGCAATTATGCATAAAGTAAAATGTAAAAGAGCCACATCGTTAAAGGTAATTGAGAGACAACTAAATTCCAAATCTAGACGGGAATATGCTTAGCAACATTTAGATAACCATAGTGCACCGCTACCCAACAAAAAAAAAATAAATGAATATGTGCATGATATAAATTACAGCAACATTTAGATGCCATAGATTTTTCATTTGCCCTTGGCAACACAGCTCCCAAATAATTGGGTGCCCATCTTTCGTTATTTTATAAATGCATGCATGTCTGACGCCTCCTTAAATTTTAAATAAAAACAATAGATTACCTCTGATTAATTAGAGTCCGTAGCCTCGAACTCTTAAGGTTTGGAAATTGAAGTTTGTCGCGGAAAAGAGGATTTGCCTCTATCAATTTCTTGAGCTCCACCAGCATGATTGTTCTTGCAGACTTCGTGTCTCCATATTTAGAAAGTTGTTCATTTTCCCTAACAACAGCAGCAGCAAAAAGAACTAAGAATTCATATTTTTATCTTGAACAAGGACGAATCAATAATTGAGAAAAAGCAAAGCCAATACCTGAAGTTGTCTAATGTCAAAAGCTGCGTAATCTCCTTGAACAGTTCCTCATTAAACGATGCAAAAACTTTCAAATCCTTGACCAAGATCTCAACTGCCTTTGACCGGTCATGCCTGCAGACATTACCAACAAATTAGTCCAAGACGACAAAAACAAGAACACCACCTCAAAAACTGAATGGAAAAGGAAGGAAATTGCTCTGTTACTTATCCAACGCCTCGAGGTACTTCTGCTTCCTGATTTCAAAGAAGATTTTCATGGAGTAGCGATTGTCATCGACTTTAGTGAAACCTGAAAGGTATCGCTCGACCTCTTCCCAATTCCCATTATGAACCTCATCTTCAAAATATTTCATGTTGAAGAAGAAGCCAGATTCCTGCTCGAGCCTGAACAGAACCAAAAAAAAACAAAAACGAAACGAATTCTCAGCAGAAACGCAAACAGAGGCGAGAAAAGAAAAGGAAAAATAAAGAAAACATCGTACTTGTGAACGGTCTCTTTGAACTTTTCCTCATCGAGGAATTGCAGGATTAAGAATACAAGCTCTCTACTGAGAGACGACATCACGGTCCCGCCACAGCTACGGTTTCTGCACACAGAGATCAAGCCGGTAGTTCATCAGAGCCGCGGCCGAGATCAGAAACAGAGAACTTCAGATCTCCGGCAGAAAACGGGAAAAGGGGCCGAAATCGAAGGGAAAGACGCAAAACTTCGTCTTCCATTCGAGATCGTGAGATCTCATCCGTTGAAAAAGCGATCCACCAGCTAAGATTTGATTCGGACTTAGGGTTTTTGAGGGTTTTGAAATTACCTGGAGCGAGAAGTCGATCGCTTTCTCTTTCGCTTTCCTCCCCTCTTCCCTCTCGCTCTCTCGAGAAAAAAAGAAATTTTTAAAAAACAAAAAACCAGAAAAGAATGAGGCCCGAGTTGCAGAAAGGACTCCGGATGAATTTATAGGGAGACGCGACATGGAGAGAGGGAGATAAGTACATTGACTTACCAATACTCACGTGGACTTATCATGTGATAAGACGATGATAACTGTAGTCGAATGAACCCTGGCTATCAAGGCCGGCAACGTTTTGTCGAGTTTATCGGCGCGGAATCTTGTGTGGACAGCTGTTCTCGGTCCGAGAGTGGAAGAGAGAGTGAGAAAATGCTTCGGTACTCGGCCGTGGAACGAGACTCCATATACGTCCTAACGTCCACCAATATTCGAGAATGCCTCCATTTCAATCAGCACGCTCATTGTTGTTTATATATATATATATATATTCAGCACGCCCATGGTTCGCAATTTCACTAAATGGAAAATTTTGGTTAGGTCGAAAAATAAATTTTCACTAATTTTGAAGAAATTATCAATAATTTTATTGAACTTTTTTGCTAAAATTAAAACTAAAATTAAAGGACGGTAAAAATTTTTGTATTTATGGATAAATACTTGTATATACATGTATAAAAATAGAATAAAAATCATACTTTAAATGCTAATAGAAGTAATAAACATATATATCTTAAAATATCTTCACTCACCATTAATATGAATATTTATATTACATGTAATTATTCTATTTGAAAATATAATATTTTCTTGAAATGATTTACTGTATTTTAGAAAGAAAAAAAAGAGTTTCAAAGGCGTAGGGAGTAATGTTGAAAAAGAGAATAGCTTCCCTACATGAAAGGAATTTTAGTGAAGGAATAGATTTTTTCAAATTTCTGAAAAAAAATATTAAGAGAATAATGATATTTTAGAGAAAATATCAAAATTTCCTCCTAACGCTCAAAAAGTCATGCTAGCCAACGAAAACTTTTTACCCAACTTCAAAATTTTTCACCAACAAAATAACGAACGTTGAGTACACCTAAATAACTGTTTTATTGAAAATAAAAAAGGGAATTGTATTTTTTGAAATATATGTAAATCTAAAAAATTTTAAAATAGATCTCCATGTGCGTCTTGCCTGGGTAGCTTTGGAGTATTCAACTTCAATAATGTTTATTAAGGTCTTAATTATTATATTATAGCTTCCTTTAAAAAATTATTGGATTGTTACTAATAAAGATATTGATATTTTTGTCATATTTTAATAAGTGGAAAGATTTATGTACATTTTATGTATGTAATTTACTTAAAATAATGTCTCGAGCTTTTGTGTATTCTAATTTAAGAAATTTATAAGTCATCCACATATAAAAATTTAAGTTAGATAAGGATGCAATGAGTAAGTGGAAACGAAAAGTATTATTATATATTGAAAATATAAAAAGTTGTACTAAGAATAAAAATTTTATACAAAAATTGTGAAAAGTGATATTAAAAGAAAAATAACTTCTATTTTTTAAAAAAAATGAAAAACACTTTAGAAAATAGTAGATTCTTTCTTATTTTGGCACTCATTCATCCAATTTGTGAGTAAACAGTTAGTAATCATTTAAAGGTTAGCTTTTTCCATATTAATGATGAATCTAAATCCAAGAAGCTGTATTGTTCGAAACCATTTATTTTATTATTCAACAAAAATCATGTGATATATGTTATGAAAATGCTTAAATCTAATAGATATATTAAAAATATATTAATACATTATAAGACTTTTTATTCATATAGAAATTATGATATACTAGGAAAATAAATCATTCTAAATACAATGAATAGCATAGTGGGTTGAATTCAATTTCATCATTAATGTGGGGCCTCTAACATATCTCTTATTTATATTAAATTATTAATTATAATTCGTTTTTATTTCCTTCTTACCAATGGTAATAATAATCTATTAGTTATAATTAGGTTTTATTTACTTCTTACCAATGGTACGTACGCACTTATTTCTTATTTACACGGAGAGAGCAACAAATCTTAAAACGAATGACGAAGATAAAGCGCTAAGATTCTGTGCGCTTTAGTGTATTAAAAAATTTCGGCGTAAGAATGATTAAACGCGCAAACCAGACGCTGGACACACAAGCTTGCCTCCGCACGAGTATGGATAATGCTAAAGAGTATCAAGTAATTTTCATCTGCACCGGCGGTTTCGTCGTATATCGAGAAAGAAAAGATAAAAAGAAGCTCGATTACATCCGATGAATCACAGGCACGTCAAGCGCTTCTTTGGAAGGTACTTGGTGAAATCCAGACCGTCCAATTCATACTCAATATCTGCCTTAGGAGAGGGTCCCAGTCGTGCCCACTTGATCGTCGATGATTATTAACCGAAGGAATCAGCGAATCTTTCGCCGGTTCAACGGTCTAGATAAGTTGTAGAGGTTTCCACCGTACGGATTAGGATGTAGGACGCATGACATGACCCCGGGGCGCAGGATGTGATTCGTTCGGCTCGTCACGTGAACCTCGCGTTTCGTTTCGTCACGATAATTTCAATTTATCAAGGGGTTAGTGTCAAATTATCGGGAGACACGATAAACCGAATCGGATGCCTTGCAACGCTACATTGAATGGCATTTATGATCCGGACGTTCTGGATAATGGCACCTTGAAATTCTAGTGTGCGTTTGCTACCACTTATGAAACCTAACTCTATTAACGGTGTGGTCGGATGGGCCAAGATTAACAACATCTTGGCGTGGTTTGGGGTGAATATCTGCTGCAGCTGTGCAATTGAAGTCAGCACCGTATGGTCCAGAGGGGTAATAACGGGGATTAAAACAATCTTGAACTCAATCATCTTTGCGAGGGTGGAGTGATGTGATATAATAAAGATAAAATTAGAATAAATACAATAGTTATATAAAATATAATTGAAATATAAAAATACAATCGAAAAAGAAAAATTATTAGATCGCTAATATGTGAAATCATTTTTGGTTAAATGTGGAGAGAGAGAGATTGTTCCCATTGCCTTACTTTACAAAAAGCATTAAGTTGGAAATCACTCTCTTCCTGTTTTATTTTTTAGTATGTTTACATTCATCTCAATTAATATTATAATCAACATCTAAGACATTTTTACAAATTTTTAACATGGAGAGACCTCTTATCCCAGGAGGCCCATCAACTCTCAACTAATAGAGAGAATTATAATGCCTCGACTTTGGGAGTTCAAACACCCAACTTGGTGGTATCATGGCAATGGGTGTCACAACTAGCTTATGAGGTTCATTGCATCACTTGATTCTTTTGATACTTTGATGGTGTTTGTCTTGATAATGGGCCAATGTATCTTAATTATATCCAATACAAGCGAGAAACCATTTCCCACCTTTTTCTCACACAATTAAAAAAATAATTTAGCATATTAGCTAATTATGTTAGTATTTTCCATTTTTACATTTATATTCTATTCATTTTTTCAAACAATTAGTCTATTTATTTGCACTTTCCCTCTATTAGATTAAGAGTGTGTTCGGCAATTGGAAGAAAATATTAAGTTAAAACTTTTGTCTTCACTTTTCACAATTATCATATTTTTAATCATTTTTCACATTTTCCTATATAATTATTCTACTTTTCAATCATTTCTACAAACTACGAACATAATTAAATTATTTATTTTAACTTTATCTTCTTTATTCTCATCATTATTCTTATCATATCACATCATTTGACAAATTTTACTCTTTAAAATTTTTCATCAAAAGTTTTATCCATTTCCAAACACACCTTAAATTACTTTAACATCTTTCAAAAATAATTTCTTTTCTACTTTCAACTTCTCTCTTCACCAAAATTATCAAACATGTTAAAATGTGGACAAACATACTTAATATTTATTTGACATCTTAATAGCTTAATTATCTTTCTTTTGCCACAACTCTGGCAATACTACAGTAACTCCATGGGTTACTTGTGCGCCAACATGAGTTTGAAATACTAGCAGAGGTATTTAGTCTCCCTTATTAATGGGAGTATCCTCCATGTTGCAAGATGGGAATATATTGTGGTCTCTCTTTAGCAATATATAGAAAAATTATAAAATTATCTCAAAGCTTGATTTCAATACATGTTAGGATGAATGTAAATATATACAAATATAAAATATCTTAACTTTTTAAATTATTAAAGCCTTAATTTTTCTATTTTCTAACTATTTTTCTTATATTTTTATACAACTAACATGTTTATTTATATTTATTCTTTGTGTTACTAATTATTTTCTAATCACATCATATTACTTTCTTATCTTAAAAAGTTTTCCCATCAAAATTCTTCTTCTATATTTTACTTGTTAATAATGAATCCTAAATTAAAATAAGACTTGGATTTCAATTAAGGATTCATTTTCATCTTCTAATAATAATATAGTTAATCTACAATAATAATTAAGGAATTTTTTTATCATATCTATATAGCTCAGGAGAAACTACAAGTGTATCATGAGTTTTCAAAAAATTGCAGCCGTATTTGAATAATTTTCTAGAAATTATAGGTGTATCATTTTTGTTAAAAATATCTTAAGTGATAATAATGACCTCACAAACAAACAATATTATAAAAATGAAAGAAATTACCTTTAAAATATAAAATTTTATTTACCTTTATAATTGCAAAATTTTGAAATATTCCTCACAAAGAATTTTTATATTTTAAAACTAGTTTCTTATATTTTATAATTTTATTTGTTTGCAAGGGCATTTTCACTTATATTTATCCATAAAGCTTATTGATTACTACCTACATGGTTTGTTGCTCCTGAATTTATAATCTATAAAAGGACAAGACGATATGAGTATTATCAAGCTGCTTATATAAAATTAGGAGCAAGAGTAGAGTTAGGTAATACCTTATTTAGCTTAGTGCAATAATGAGCAAAATGACACAACTTGTCACAATTGTATCATTTATCCTTAGTCTTGTCTTTATTGCCTCCATCCTTATCTCACTTATGCTAGACATTCCTAGCTTGATCAAAGCTATCTTTAAGTTTTTCTCCTTTTCGAAGAACTGTTTGTTCCTTTTGCACTTGAATATTGAAGTTCTATAAAAATTATGACCAATCACATGTGCCTACAGGCATTCATCTTCTAACTCCACATGACTTACAATATCATCAAAAGATTTTCATATTTTATTATGCATCAAATAAACTTTCGTTTGTTTTCAATTATTAGGGAGTGATTTGATTAGACTTGTATCTGTTGCTCATCCATAAGAGAATATTTTACTACCTTGAGTTTCTTAATTATATTGAATATTTTTCTAAGATGTTGCCTCATAGTGTGACAATGACACTTCTCATAAATATCAAACTTGATAGTAAACCTCCTCATCTTTATAGTAGAGGTATTACCATATTTATCCTTTGAGGCTAACCACCTTACCTGAGTAGTCACATATAGTTCAAACTCACATTTGAGATCATCATGTATGCTGCTCAACAACCCAATGTGAGAGATGCCATTTTTCTCTCTCTAGTCTACGTAAGTTTCACAATCTCTTATCATTTTCTTAGGTTCATTTATAATGTTGTTAAATATTTCTAATTCTTTCAGGGTACTAAACCTTTTGATACTAGATGTTGAAATTGATGTCATTCAATTTTTCATTTTTGTTTAAGTTAACAATATTATTTTCAAGGTCATATTGGTAGTAGATATTCAACAACTATAAGGAACAAGTAAGTACAAAATCAATACTAGTATTCAATACTTTTGCCATAAAAGATTGATTAAATTTTTGGTAGTATAACATGAGGAATAAATTAGAAAATTAACTATATTCCCAATCATCCCAAAATTATATTATAATTTGTAACATACCGGTTCAGAAAAATGATCCCGGTCGTGTATTTAATGCAATTTCCTAAGATCAATCACACATTTATGGTGAAATTAATTATTATAAATTCATAAAAATTTTAAAAATTCCACTTGCACTAGTCGTGTTCCCATTATTACATCAAGACACAAAAATAAAAAAATTATAAGTCTGTCATCTTAATACATGCCTTTAAAATAAATAACTAGAAATAATTAATCTTGAAAATCTTCTTGTAAATCTAAAACGCTAGTGTCCCACTTGATTTGGTACACCTGTAAAAATAATGGGTTAGTCTTAATGTGACTAACAAGGAGAAAATTATTTGAAAATGAATAATGGCCCAAATAAAACTTAATTAAATTATAAAATAATAATTTAATTTAATATCTTAAAAATTAGGTCTCAAATGCAAAATCAAACCCTTCTATTGAGTCCAGAAGCATAAAAAACATATAACTAGACTATTTGATCATTTAAATTATAGTTCAAATGAATAAATCACAACAAAATAGAGTGAACGACCCATATTAAGCCACATTATCATTACTTTTCCTGCAGATGGAACCCACCCAGGCCTCTCTCACTTAGCTTGTACTGCTATAATCGCTGTACATCAATTTTAATCCTTTATATTTAAACGTTAGAAACATTAAAGTCATCAAATATATTAAATATATTAAATAGTCAAATGCAACCAAGAAAATCCGTTACAAATACATGATTTACATGCATCTACCGAAATTCTTCTCCCTGACGAATTGCTTTTCTCTCTCCTCAAATTCGTCCGCAACCTCAAATTCTTGCTTGAAGAATTTTAATACTGGATGTCCGTGATTTTAGGCTATGTAATTTAATTTTATGCAGGTTAATATTATATAAGCATCATTACATATACTATAATTAACCCACATCATTAATAAATAATTTCAATATATATACAACATATCAATGCATTTATATAAAAATAAAATGCATAATAAAACTAAAAAATCTCAATGCATATAATTTCAAGCATAAAATTGAACATATTTACCTGCAAAATTTTAAATCCTAAAAACTTAGGATTATAAAATTTTATTATGTCAAATGGAGCCTAAAAATCATATAATGTAATGTTTTATACATAACAATTATATAAAAAAAATTCTAACGCATAAATTACATAATTATTGAACTAAAATCAATTTTCAATTAAAATCTCACTTGCCTTATAAAAGCTCTATCATCACGCAAGCCATTTTCTCTAAAATTCTCCAAATCTTTCCTACGAATACCCCTATCTATTAAGTACATATCCCAATTTATAGAAGTCTCGTAGCTTTTAAGGGATAAGAAGATAGGAATAAGATAAAATTTATTTTAAAATTAGATTCTATCTTAACAAATCTTATCTAAGATAATTATTATCTTATCCTATCTTATCCTATGGAGAGATAGAGATAAGATTTGTTTCAAAATTAAATTCTATCTTAACTACCCTATCTAGGAGAGTTCTTATTTTATCCTATCTTATCCGGTGGGGCCCACATGCCTGGGAGGCAAAAGTGTAAAATTAATTTTTTTCAATATTTTACATAATTTGTGACATAAACTTGATGTAAATGATTATAAAACATGCATATTATACAAATAATCAAATCTAAGTTCCAAATAAAAAGGCTAGCCATATCATTGCATTCGAAATATCAAAATTAGTAGAAATAGACAATTAGGGGTGTATTTGGCAATTGATAGAAAATGTCAAGTTAAAACTTTTCAATCTAAAACTTTTCACTCTCTACAACTATCATATTTTTTAATCATTTTTCACACTTTCCTATGCAACTATCCTACTTTTTAATCATTTCTACACAACTATCCAGATAACTAACCTATCAATTTTAACTTTATCCTCTTTACTACTCATCACTATCTCTATCATATTACATCATTTGACAATTTTTACTCTCTAAAACTTTTTATCAAAAATTTTATTCATTATCAAACACACCCTAGATCATTAAAATTGGACTTAAAAGAAAAAATTCGTAAAAAATGGATGGAGGGTTGAGATTACTTGCACTAATGCAGAAATCCTAGTTGTCCAAGTAGTATTGTGATTTAATGTTTACCTAGCATTTAAGCTTCCATTTTGGCAATGATTCATATATATTAGATGATAGAGCCGAGAGTTGGAAGTCTAATATATGACAATCAATATATTAAATCTGAAAATCTAAGACTATGAGAGTAAGCATGATGACCTTAAGGAATCCACGAATGGCTACAGAATTTAGTAAATCCTAATTGACTTAATCTCATGAAAATATGTGGTTTAGAACAAATTAGGATTATGCATAGTAGGTTTCGAGAGAATGTGTAACGATCATTTAGGGTTTATTCTCTTTTAACAAATTATATCCAGATTAAATAATCATACTACATACCCATTGCAAAATATGCATGTGAAACCTTAGACTTTAAGTGCTCGCATCCCTGCTTTCTAATTTTCAATTTTCAATTCAATTTTTTATTTTTTATTTTTTATTTTTTACTTTTCTATTTTTATATTCACTTTACTCTTTTGATATTTGATACGAAAGCATTCAAATCTAACATCTTAAGTCCCGATTCCCTATAGATCAATATTTTATATACTATAATCTACAACCCGTGCACTTGCGGTGAGATTGTAAATAAGTATTTGTTGGTCCCGAGTTAATGACAATTACCCAAGAGGGGAGGAGTGAATTGGGTATTTAAAAATTTACAACTTAAATAGAAACTTTACCCCGGATTAATCTAGTCCCCTTTATGAAGAAA
>JAXCLR010000092.1:23536917-23562092 GCA_035584095.1 Annona squamosa
TCATAAATTTTCATTTATTCATAAAATAATTACAAAATTACAAATGTCGAAATGACGCGTATATGGTCGAAATGACGTGTATACGGTCGGGGTTCCACATAATAATTGAAAGTAGAATAAGTAATGTGCGTACAGTTTGAATTGAGTAAGAAGAGATTTCTGACCGAGGTTTTTAATAAGTGTCATGTTTAAAACTTTTATTTAACATTCTTACTAATTCCTCAACTTAATTTGCTTTTTGCTCAAAGTTTATGAAATACTAATTTGAAATTCTGCGGTCTACTTTTGAATTCTTTTGTATTTTCTTGAGGACAAGCAAAAATCAAAGTGTGAGAGTATTTGATAATTGAAAAATTATAATATATTTTTTGGGTATCTTATATTAATTTGGTGGGTAATTGTTTGAGTTTAGTGTGAAAATTATTTCAAAATGTGTGTTTGCAATATTTAGGTATTAAATATTAATTTCAAGTTATTTAAATAATTTTTATAACCTTTTGTCTTATAATTATATTTGTTGCCATAAAATCAAATGGGTTTGAATTAATTAGTAACCCATTTATTAATTTGATCAACTAATAATTTAATTTTTCTATGCAGATCATGCAAATTCCAAAGGTGGGGCCCACCATGAAATCATCATGCAATGCAACGGTCTAATCCATTCAATCCAGCTGATCGCCCAATTATGATTTACACCGTCCAATCTTCAGCACATCAAAACCGTCCAATGTTGTCCACCAATGCAGAAATCCTAGCCGTCCAAGTAGCAAAGATGATGTCCGCATCAGTAGCTTACCAAGCGATGATCAAAGCTGGCCGTCTAATTAATCAGTAGCATCTGAATCTCCCAATCCTGACCATCCTAAACCATCCCCGCCCAAGTGTCCATCTGACGTATCCAGCTGCATCCACCGTTAAAATTCTTCATTGCGCAAGCAGAGGGCTCCATAAAAATATCCCAGCCATCCATCTGATCTCCACCGCCCTTGATCACGTTGTCGAAAGTTGATTGTCCATGTAATCAGATCTCCACCGCCCAAGTTGAAATCCAAACCAGCAAGAGCTTGGACCATCCAATCCAGCCACCCAAATTAATACTGTCCAAAATTTAAGCAGCTGCCCTTTAGATCCCAACCATCCATATCCTTTTGTCCATTGCGCACAACAAGATTGTTTTCAACCATCCATTTTAACGCAATTCAGCATCAGAGATGTGTTAATCGAAAAGCCGTCCAGATCAAGCCATGCGCTTGTTTTCAGCTGTCCATTTTAACACAATTCGGATTGCATTTACGATGGGGCCCACCCAAAGCAAATTAATGCACGCAGTTTAGACAGTAAAAGGGGGCCAGCACAGCAAACGAGGAGGAGAAATTACAAAAAAATTTAGAGAAAGTTTTGAAGAGGAGGTAAAGAGCATAAGGCAATAGATGGAGCTACAAGTTGCAGGGAGTGGCTAACACATAATCAAACTTCTAATAAATAAACTTTTTTTTTTATTGTCTTGTTTAAGATGTATTTGAATTTTAATTTATTTTGAACTTAAACATGCTAGGCTAAGTCCCAATGATGTAGAACTTAATTTTATTTATTTAGGATTTAAGATGTAGCATACGTACAATATAACTTAGTATATAATTTTAATTTATTTATGATGGATATTGTTGTTAATTTAATATCTTATAATTTAATGTTTGCTTAGTATTTGAGCTCCTAGTTTCGCAATGATTCATATATATTAGATTATGGAATCGAGAGTTAAAAGTCTAATTTATGACAATAAAGATATTAAACTTGAAAATTTAAGATTATGAGAGTAGATATGATGATCTTAAGGAATCTACAAACGACCACAGAACTTAATGGATAATAATTGACTTAATTTCATGAGAATAAGTGGTTAAGAATAGATTAGGGTTTACACCTTGTAGGTTTCGAGAGAATATGCAAAGATAATTTAAGGTTTGTTTTCCTTTATCAAATTATATCCAAATTAAATAATTATCTCCTTTACTTGTTGCAAAAGACGCATATAAAACCTTAGACCGTATGTGCTCGTATCCTTGCTTTCTAATTTTCGATTTTAAATTCTATTTTCTATTTTTATATTCACTTTACTCGTTTGATATTTGATATGAAAATGTTTAAATGTACATCTTAAGTCCCAAGTTTTCTGTGGATTAATATTTTATATACTACAATCCACAACCCGTGTACTTACTGTGAAATTGTGAATAGAGATTGGGAGGGGGTCTTCTTGGTTGCAAAAGTGTGGAAGAGGCAGGGGCTATGCAATCTTTTGTAGTTGGAAGTAGAGACGTTATTAATAGGGCTTGAATGGGTTGTTGATCTTCCCTATCAAAATATCCAAGTGGAAAGTAACTCCCTGAGGTTAGTATTCTTGCTCAGTGGCAATTTGCCCATTCAATCTTATCTGGGGCCCTGGGTAGACAGGATTAGAAGTCATGCTCAACATTTTGTGAGTTGCATTTTTAACCATGTTTATAGAACAAGAAATGCTCGTGCGCAAAGTCTAGCTGCCCAAGCCATGAACAAGAAATGCTCGTGCGCAAAGTCTAGCTGCCCAAGCCATTAAGGAAGATGAGCCTGAACCACATGCTCGTATTTTTGATTCATTATATGTAGACGTTTCATCATCAATTGAATTTTTTGTTGGTGGCAGGGACTGTCTTTCTCCATATGCTTTATTGGAGGAATGAGATTGACCAGAATCCATGCTAGTCTTTCCATAAAAAAATTTATAAATATAAGAGAAATATCTCAATAAAATATTTTTATATCTCCAGAAAAGATAAAACTTAGCATATGAATTAAATTAACTTGGCATATAAATTAAATTTACTTAAATTTTTTTTATAAAAATAATAAAAAATAGGTTTTAGGCTGACCTAAACCTAAATAAGAAAGCAATCAATTCTATTGAATATAATCGAAACTAATATTATACTTTATCCAAGCAAGCTTTGGTGTATGTGTGTTATCAGAATGTCTATATTATCATTGTTAAATGGGCTGATTTTATCTCAAAATAATGCTAACGTATTTTTTGGGTGTGGGCTCCACTAGAATGGTCGTGATAGGGCAGGTCTGCCACTTAGAAAGTGCGGTGGCCACAGATTATTTATCGGCGAGAATGAAAAGGCACGCAGCTGTTTCTTTCTTTCTTTCTTTCTTTTTTTTTTCCCTCTCCTCTCTCATCTGCAAAAGTCAAAAAATTATTTATGACTGCTGTCTCGACTCCCGTCATTGTCTCGCGTCCAATTCGAACATTTCTCGTGGGGATTTATCATCCCGCAATGACTTTTAGGAAAAGTCGAACGCGATATATAGCGATAGATTCCGAGTTCTCGGCAATTCTCCTCCTCAGTCATGACTGACATGATAAAGACGTCTGACAAGTCACGTTGCAAGCACAGCGAAATACGCGTCTCTCAGCCAGCACGAGAGGGAGCGTTGGTTGAGATTCGTATCTCAATTCTCAGCTTTAGCGTGAGGCTACAAGGTTTATTTTATCGATTTACTGGCCTGGTAACGGCTAGGAGGCGACACGTGATGATACTGAGAGTGTATTTGTAAATGTAAACAAACTTTTAGTAAAAATTATAAACAGTAAAAGTTGTCGAATGATATAATATGATTAGGGTACCGTTAAAAAGTAAATAGTATAAAGTTAAAATAGATAGGTTAATTATATGGATAATTACATATAAATGATTGAAAAGTATAATAATTATATAGAAAAATGTAAAGAAATAATTAAAAAATATAGCAGTTACGGAGAGTGAAAAGTTTTATATTGAAAAATTTTAACTTGACAATTTTTACTCATTAATAAACAAACCCTAAAAAAATGTTGCTACACAAGGTGTGTTTGGCCAAGCTTAAAAAGTTTCTAAGTTGAAACATTTCAATTTAAAATTTTTCATTATCTATAATTATCTTATTTTTTAATTATTTTTTCTCATTTTTTATATAATTTCCTCACTTTTAATCATTTCTGCATAACTACCTATTTAATAATTTTATTTATTTTAACTTTATCTTCTTTACTTCTCATCATTATCATTATTATATTACATTATTTTACAACTTTTACTGTCTAAAACTTTTCATTAGAAATTTATACATTCTTAAATACACCCTACAACTTTTCATTCTTTATAATTACCCTATTTTTAATCATTTCTTTACATTTTTATATACAATTACCCTATTTTCCAATCATTTCTACCTAACTACTCACAAAATTAAGCTATCTATTTTAACTTTATCCTCTTTACTCTTCATCATTATACATTTCTCATCACATCATTTTACAACTTTTATTCTACAAAATTTTTCATTAAAAGTTTTATCCATTCCCAAATACACCTATAATTTTTTTATATTTATATGATTTCTTGCCTTCCTGCGAACTTTTTTTTTTTAAAAAAATTTTTACATATAGGTCCTACCCATGATATTTTGGAAGTCAATGAAAAGTTATTAAATGAGGAGGAAAATTATGTGATATGGCATGACAATAATGAAGAATAAAGATAAAAAAGTTCAAATAGATATGTCAGTTGTACACGTAGTTCTGTAAAATTGATTGAAAGCTAAGTAATTAATTGCATATGAAGATATAAAAATGATTAAAAATAAAATAATTGCGCACAATAAAAAGTTTTAAATTGAAAATTTTTTATATGAACAAACATGCCCTTAACCAATAAAAAAATCAATGGTAAAACTATAATTCTCAAGTATTAATGGAGATACCAAGTTTCCATTCCCGAGTATGACCTCGGGATCACCCGCCACACCTCCGCCACCTGCGATATTAGCAAGTGATATCAAAGCTCATATTTAAAATAGAAAAAATTATATCTAAAACTCGGCAAAGTCATACAAGAAATAAAAAAAAAATAGATTGCTACTTTTGAATGAAAAAGTGTTTTTTTAAATAATAAATTTGATTTTATCCTTATCTCATCCCACCAATTGTGAATAGGTAAGGTCTATGGGAATAAAATTTAAAATTTAAAAAATATTTGTCCATTCCGTGCTGAACACTTTTTTAGATGGTTTGATATTTTAATTATTTAATCATTCTAATTTATTATTATTATTATTATTATTGTTGTTGTCATATCTAACTTCTATTTTTCATATCTTTTTATGCAATTATCTTATCTGTTTTAATTTATTTTTTATTAGTAATATTACCAATATCATATTACATTATTTTCTTACTTAAAATTTTTTTATTCCTAAATTTATACTTTTTTCAAACGGACCCATGTTGAGTTGTTAAAATAATTTAGATTTTTTTGCATTTTAAATAAAAAGAAAAAACAGATCTTATAATTGTAAAGCATCCTAAGTAACGTTTTTCCGAACAATGATTAGTTATAGAAAATGTTTCGTTTGGGCATGTTCGACTACTCTGGAATCGAATAATCCACTATGGAAAACATAACATACATTCTATTTCCATTTCTCGATCAAATTTTATATTCAATATTCTAATTATTATTTATATTTTTTTACTTTATAATATTTGATTTGACACATGCCTACCACCACAGTCACAATTTTTTTCCGTATTTCCTTTTTCTTACAAGCTCAAATGGCACTAACCCAATGATGTGTTATGTAACTCCACGTATTTTCCTCATCTTTATGATTGATGGGAAATTTATTCCAATCTTTATGTTTAACAGTAGTTATTTAGCTTGGTAATTAAGTTTCATCTAAATAAAAGATGTGTGGACCACATTTCTTTTTAAAAAATATATATTCATGTAAGTTATGAAAACTATCTAGATCAATATACTTATGCATTAGAATATTAAGTCTCTCTGACGTTAGGGAGTCCGGATTTTCAGGAAGCGTCCGACTTTTGGGGTTTATATTTGCCTTTAGTATTGACGCGATCTCGGTCTCCTAAAGACGATTTATGGGAGCTTAATGTGTCTCCAAATCAATGAGCTTGATTTGCAATATTAAATTTCGTATTGTGCATTATCACTAAAAAAAATACAGAATCATGTTATACACTATTTAAATATTAAAAATAAAACTTTAAAATTGATACTTAATATCAAATCATTTTGTTATAATTTTACACATTTGTAGATGAGGTTAATAGGTGATAATATTAATTAATATGATAGAGATTTATGACTAAATAAATAAATACAATAAATATAAAGATTTTTCATTAATCATCACCATGAAAATCATAATCTATTATTAATATATTATGACAATACATAAAAATTTCATTAAAATTTCACCACAAATGTTATACATGTATATACATTTTTAAGTAATTTACAAATATACCAGCATAGTTTTAAAAATTACAAATAATCCAACGTAATTTAACCATAATTTCAAATAACCCTCACCCCATTACTGTATCTTCATAGCACGAGAGTTATTTGCAATTATGTTAAATTATTTGGAGGTTATTTGTAAAAATTAAAGATATCACTTAATTTCTAAAATTGCAAATACACCTACATGGTTTGCATATTTTTGCAAATACACTCAAACCATAATGATGTTATAACGATGTGGAGGTTATTTGCAATTATGGTTAAACTATATGAGAATTATTTATAATTTTTAAAACTATGTTGGTATATTTGCAATTTACAATTTTGATTAAACTAAATGGGTATATTTGCAAATTACCCATAATTTTTTTGAAATTATTTTGATTTGCAATGATATAAACATAATTTGATACAAGCGGAACTGTTTAACTTTGACAAAGTCAACTTGATTAAGCTCAAGTTAAACATTTACATTTATTTAATCGATATTTTATACAATGTGACAACTGATATTACAATTAAGCATCCTTTGCAACCCTTACACTATTGAGAAATTTTTTTGTAAATAACCCCACATCGAAGGAAAATCTGTAAAACCCCCATTAAAGGTTGAAATTCCAAATAAACACCGGCACCTAACGAGACTTGATATTGTGCTGTCACCCTATTATCTAAAAGGTGTACCACCAGGGCATTGCCCTAATGGCAAATATTTTAGTTTTAAGTAAATTAGAAACATCCGCAACTAATCAAACCTGTTTAAAGAAAATAGACAAATTCTTCATTGTGGCTTGCCAAGATGATTTGATGAAAATATAAATTTTTTCACAAAAATATACATAATTTATAATAAATTAGAAGTATTTAACAATACATATAAATTGTTAAATCTTTACCTCATGTTTAACGAATAGATTTTTTGAGAGTATCTTGGTTTATAATGCTAAAAAGCCAAAGTGATAAAATCGCTTTGATTTAGCCCAAATAAAAATGGTTCTTACTTCTTAGGTGAAACTGGAAATGTTTTCAGTAAATGCTCGTATTTTATATGATGTGACAACTGAACATTATAATAGGGGACGTTCACAACCTTCACACTATGAAGAAACACTCCCGTATTATGGAAAATTTTCTAAAATTCCACCATTGGAGGGAATTATAAACCCTTATTTCGGAAGGACTTTTTCGGGAAAAAAAGCCCCTTCATCAAGGGAAATGATCCAAAACGTTGACCTGTTCTGAAGGGATGATTGCCCCTGCCACCAGCATTGGTCATATGCAGTAAATTTTTCATATTTGATTTTGAATTTTTAATATTAACAAATTCAATTGTATGTAGAAGTAACTCGAATGCTATTATACCCGAAAAGTTTTCATGATTAATTGTGTCAGTCGTTAATGGGCTAAACTACGCGTGCAGTTATCAACGACTTAAAATCTAGAAAAGCATTTTTCTTATGGCATGAAAAAGGATTCTTGTCACAAAGAGAATCATGAGTTTGGGTAGTGCATTAAATGCAAGGGGCAGCGGTGGCCTCAGCAGTCAAGCCTGGGCGTGTGCATGATGTGCTGATCTGCCCTGCAATAAATTGGAATTTTTTTTAGTATGCGGTGGAACGTTTCAGCAGCGATGCCACTTGTGCTCGTGAAATTCGAATTTATGTTAATTTTAATTTTAATTTTATTTGTAAAATATCAATTCTAACCCTAACTTCAGCTCTATGTGTAAAATCTAAATTCTAATTCTATTTTTAAAAATCAAGTTCGGGTCACAATTTAGTTTGACAAATTTATTTTTTATTTAAGAGTTATATGTTTAAAATTTTATATGAATTTACAATAATAACAAATCATATAAGTACACATTATAATATATAGTGAAACCATATATTTTTAAAAAATATAATAATATAAAGAATAGAAATGATCCTATTACTCCAGGCTAAGCAAATATCTCACTTAGCCCGTCTCAAAAAACTCATTTGCAATATTTTTTTTGTTTTTCTCTTCATGCACTTGTTGATCTAAGTGTATTTAACATATAAACCGAGTTTTACCATTTTTGGATATGTGTATATATTTTTTAAGATTTTTAAACATTTCTGTATGTATGTATTTAAAATACTCTTATCTTTAAAAATCTAAAAATATATATACACATATCCAAAAATTGTAGAACTGGTTTTATACGTTAAATACATTTAGATAAAAAATTTTCTAAAGAAAAAACAAAAAAATGTTATCAAGGAGTTTTTTGAAGTAGGCTAAGTCGGACATTTGCCTAGCCAGAGCTAATAAAATCATTTATTTATAAAAAATATCTTTAGAAAAATTTAACATAAAAAAAGATAAATGAAAAAGATTATAGAAATAAAAGATAAATATAGACGAAAATAATATACTTTATTTATAATATAATTACAATATGTCAAACATGTGTTTATAAATATAAATAACATAAAATACAAAAATATAAATAAATATTGTTGAGATATTATATATAAAATATATTTTATAATACATATAAAATAAAAATTGGGCTCAGGTTCGGATTCACTCGAACCCTAACTTTATCATATTTATAAATTGGGTTCAGGTTGTAGAAAATAAGTTCTAACATCGCTAAAAATCGAGTTTGGCGGGCTGGGTTCGAGCTTAACTGGGCCCAAGTTGCACCCGTATCTTTCACCCGAATTAAGGTGCAATATCATTAACAAGCTTCTTTTCTATGAAATCCTGTTATATGTAATTTTTTTATTTAACACCTAATACACTCCATCTAGTATATTTAATTTATTTATATTTTTATAAAGACTCATTTATTTTCATCTACAAATGTATGAAATCAATATAATATAATAATCTAATACTAAAAAATAATTTTTGAGTAGTACTTTCAACATCTAAACTATCTAAAATATTACTATTATGTGGATAAGTAATTCTACATGGTATTGTTACATTCTAATACATCTTATTACATTCATAATTGCTTAGGACTTAAGATTGGTGGCTTGGTTTTAATTTGGGGTGGTATGTAATAATGTGCATAAGCCTTGAAATTTTTAAAGAAAAAAATCAATTTCTGTGGAACTGGAAAAATACTTATCATTTTTTAATGAAAAGGTCAACTAATAATTCAACAAAACAATACTTACCTTTTTGACTATTTTGAGACAAAACATATACATTTTATGTTGGTAAGTAAAATGTATGGAAACCGCATGCACAAGTTTCACTAAGCTCTTTTAGCTATTAATTTTTTCTTTTAAGCTACTTTCCACGAGAGGATTTATGACTATAAAATGGAGTTCAAAGCCAAAACAATTAACATAAATTTTGCATAGAGAAAACTTGGAGAAGAATTTGAATATTAAAAATCCTAACCATGGCTGGTCCATGGCTTAAGAATGAGTGCTCGAGGCTCAACCATTTCTCACCTTCTATTTGCAGATGATGTTATTATGTTCCTTAGGGAAAATTTGGAGGAGGCAAACCCACTAATGATCTTGTTGAATATTTACGAGGAAGGGTCGAGTCAAAAGAGTTAACATAAACAAAATCGCACTTTATTTCAGCCATAATACTAGCTCTACACAAAGGAATGAGGTGAAAGACTTGATTGAATCTAAGAATCAGCAGGTTTGTCGGTACCTAGACCTTCCTTCCTAGTTGAGAAAATTTAGGACGAACTTTCAATAGCATCAAGGAACAAGTGTGGAGGAAGCTGCAAAGTTGGAAATGTAGATTCTTGTCGTGTGGTGAAAAGGAGGTCCTTATCAAGGCAGTTACTCAAGCTATACCTAATTATACTATATCTTTTTTTTTCTCCCAAAGAGGCTATGTGTGGAAATTGAAGCCATGATAAGCAGATTTTCATGGCAAGGAAAAGAATGTTGATCATATGCTTGCTTTAAGAATAATTAATTTGATTTTGATGATTAGTAAATAATTAAAATATCATTTAAAAAGATCTAATAATTTTGTCTAAGTGTTCTCAGATACTTTGTCTCAAATTATATGTATGAAAATGAAAATGAGAAATAATTTAAATTTCAAGAGGTCAAGTTCATGTATTGTAAGCCTAGCAAAGTGAATCCCACAGCCAAGTCGACTTTACTTGCGACTTGGGTGAAGTTCCAGATCTAAGTCAACTTCGCCTGTGACTTCGGACAAACAGCAAAGTGAAGT
Source organism: Annona squamosa (assembly GCA_035584095.1). Lineage (NCBI taxonomy): Eukaryota > Viridiplantae > Streptophyta > Magnoliopsida > Magnoliales > Annonaceae > Annona > Annona squamosa. The sequence continues at coordinate 23,547,459 of JAXCLR010000092.1, forward strand.
CTCGACCCAAGTCAACTTCACTTACGACTTGGGTGAAGTCTCAACACAAGTCGATTTTTCCTGCGACTTCAAAGGCAAATTTCTAGACAGCAAGCAGATAACAAGTTTTAACAAGATGAAATCGCATCTCAAGTCGACTCCACTCATCCGAAGTCGACTCCACTTGTGACTTCAACTCGTAATGGTCGAAAATCTTAACGTTGGAGCTCTAGATGCACATGAACTTCCACTCCAACGGCTAGAACCTTTTTTCCTCTATATATCATCGAAGAATGAACGTGGAGAGATGAGAGAAGGAGCAAAGAAAGAGGAAAACACAAGTTGGGCTTTCATCTTCTAATATTCAAGTATGTTGAAGTTATTTAAACAAGTATTGAAGCTTCAAGTGCTACAACTTCCAAGTGTTCTTCTAAAATTATCATCTCCACATGACAAGGAGCTTGCAGAGCTTATCGAATACACGTTGTAAACTGTAATTTCTCTTTTATCTATTTATGTTGTGTTGTTGCCTTAAATCGGTGTTAGAGACAAAATTTAAGAAGAAGCAAAAAGGAGTTGGTTTGAGTTTGTCTCACTACTAGGTTTTCCTTGATCGATTTGAGTTTGTCTCACCAATAGATTGGACTTGGTTGGTTGGAGTTGGTCTAACCAATAAGTGATTATTGTATATACCCTCTAGAGCTAGAATCTAGAAGAGAGCGGGTGCTCTAGATTGTATTGAATATACAATAATAGAACCCAAGACACAAGGGTGTGTGCTTGGAAGAATAGAGTAGGGAAGGTTGCCCAAACCATTATATATTGTTGTCTCTTGTGTAGATTGATTGTTTATATTTTTATATTCCATTTGTACCCTCTCATTCTATCTAATATCACGTTTCATCAAGGGGATTAAACATACAAGGGGTTAAGCTTCTAATTACGAAAAGAATTTTCAAGAACCCAATTCATCCCTCCCTTCTTGGGTTTTGCCATAAACTCGGGACTAATAAAGAAAGTACATGGAAGATGAGCCAATTCGCCTAGAGGAAGACGTGCTGCACACAAGACGAGGGGGGTATGAGTTTCAGAAGTTTCCACAAGTTCAATTTAGCCCTCCTTGTGAAGCAGGCCTAGAGATTATTGACAAATCATGATTCCCTTTGCTTCAAAGTGTTGAAAGTGAGATATTTCCCTAATGTAGAATTTATGAACAATAAGGCAAAGTCTTTTGCTTCTTTTCTATGGAAGAGCATCCACAAGGCCACCTTCCTTCTAAAAATGGGCAACAAGTGGAGATTGGGTAATGGTCAGAGGATTCATTTCTTAGAGGACAACTAGGCCTCAAAAATCTTGACCATGGTTGGCCCCCTCCCATAATGTTTTCAGGACTCCCCTGCTGTTTCTGATTTTATCGATTGAGATAACAGATATTGGCATGAAGAGCACATGAAAACGATTCTCAACGAGGCAGGGCGACAAGCTTTGCTGCACGTCCCTACTCCTTCAGGGGAGGAAGAGGACTGTCAATACTGGGTGCTATAACTTGATGGAAACTTCACTATCAAATCTACCTATTGGCTAGCCCTCATATCGTTGTTGATGAGCAAGAAAGGGACACATCTGTTCTTCGTGCTTTGTAGAAGCTTAAACTTCCAAGGAAAATTATCATCTTTGGGTGGAGACTATCGATAGACACCATCCCAACAAGTTGCAATTTGGTCATTATAAGTGTGCCAGTATTGTCAACTTGTTAGCTATGCAACAAGGCGGCCAAAGATAGCCTTCACCTCTTTTGGAGGTGTCCAACCACTAGAGTTAGTTTTCAATCCCATCTTATTCAAGCTTTCTTAGGTATGGTTTCCGCTAACTTATGGTAGATTTTATCGCACATGCTCAAAAAAGGACTTTATATCCTATCGCTTTCTTCCTCTACACTTGCCAGAACCTGCGGTAAATGAGAACAAGTTGTATATAGAGGGACTTCATCTGCATTTTGGGGACATTCCAAATCAATTTTTGCTCATCTGTTACAGTCCTCTAACAATATAGACCAAATGAGTGAAGTCGGACGAGGGAATCTCTCCAAGGTGTGTGGAAATTTAATGTTGATGATGGATGTAATTTTAGTCTTAATTGTAAATGCCGACTCCTATAATCCAAGATTGGGAGGGGGTTTTCTTAGTGACAAAAGTGTAGAAGAGGCATGTGCTATTTGAACCTCCACTGATGGAAGCAAAGGGCGTTATTGTAAGAGTAGGAATGAGTTGTTGGTCTTCCCTACCAAAATCTCCAAGTGGAAAGTGACTCCCTAAGTTTAGTAACCTTGCTCAATGAAAACTAGCTTATCCATTCTTATCTAGGGACCCTTGTAGACAGAATTAGAAGTCGTGCCTAACAATTTGTTAGTTGTGTTTTTAGCAATGTATGTAGAACAGAAATGCCCTTGCGCACAGTCTTGCTGCCTAAGCCCTTAGGAGAGATAAGTTAGAATATGTCTAGTATAGTTCTCCACCTATCTATATCTTTGATCTCTTATGTAAAGACATTTCATCATCAACTGATTTTTGTGCTGATGGTTGGGATTCTCCTTCTCTAGATACTTTATTGGAGGAGTCAGACTGACCAAACTCCATCTATGTCTTTCCATAAAAAAAGAGAAAATCTTGAGGGAGTTGCTGTAAAAGAGGTTGGTGCTTGAACTTGAAGATTTCATTCAAGTGGTGTTGCTCATGTAGAAGTATTGAACTAGTTTGATTTTTTATTTTAGCTTGATTTTGTATTACCTTGGCGTTGATGGTAATCTAATAAAAAAAGTGAATTAACATGTCAAGAGCTAGGTTTCAAATTAGAATAGTTAGACTTTCATATTTTCAATATTCATTACAGGGGATCAATATTAGATATGTGCTTACAAGTTCAAATTAAAAAGTTTAATACATGTAAAATATATGAATAACAATTGGAGAAACCATAGAAGCATACGATGTATATTTATGACAAGATATCATAATATTTAAGAAGTTCAACACAAAAGTCAAGTAAAGAAATGAACCGTAATTATTTGGTTCAAAACTTCTTTGAAAATAAATATCTTAAAATTATTAAGTTTGTTTAATGTAGTGAAAGTGTAATATTGAAAAAATTGATGAAAGACTAAGATACCCTTTTAAGTGTAATTTGTTCCATTTTTAATATTTTTAATGCTTGATAGAGAGTTTACTTCATCTATCGTATTTATCTTCATTTATATTATTATGAAAATCTTTTCATTTGTGTAGTATTCCTATATATGAGTCTCATTTTATGCTAAATATCAGTTTTAAGTTATAATTTCAATATCTAAAATATCTTAACATCATTACTATGTGGATAAATAAATTTATAAAATTTTATTAAATTCTAATACATATGTAAACAAATTTAAGTATTTTTGTGATTTATATATGAATATATATTTTTCAATAAATGTAGCCCATGAACACATTTGATTCAAAAGAAATTAGCCTTCTAGCAAAAAATAATTAGAATACAATGAATAGAGCAAATTCTCCATCAAACATCTATGTATTGAAAATAGAAAGAGTTACATGGAACTGCTTTTATGTAATTATAATGCCCCGCCAATCCAGTTAATAACCGCTACTACTATACTATATGATCGATGATAATGGAGAAAACACACAAGTGCAATAGCATAAATCATGATGTAATATCAAATATTATCTTTGTAGGTCACTTTAAACCTGATGTCTCATCAAATCTAAACTAAGCTACATTCAAATGCCCAAATTTGTAAAATATATATACATCATGCCCTCCTTACTCAATCTCAAAATAAATCATTCTAAATCTAAATTCATCAAGTTCTAGCCTCATCTAGTGCACTAATCCCATGTTGGTCTCTACTCGTATGCATGTCATCTAAAATATGATAAAACGGGATGAGCCTGAGTAAGCTTTCTAAGAAGAAAAGCTAATGAAAACTGTTAAATACTGAAATTAGTTCATAAATATCTAGTTGAAAAACTGAAACTTTTGAAAATATTTGGCATGCCAATGCTCATTCTCATACTTCAATGCAACTGCTCATGCTCATGCATTCAACTATTTAATTTTACTTCCTTTTTTTATCTTAGTGTCTCATAAAACTTAAGCAGCCATCAAGTTTTTAATCATAACTTTAACTTTAACTTTAAGCCCTTTTTCATGTCATGTTCATGCATTCAAACATTATGTTTATTACACGCTAAATCATGTTTTCTCAAATACAATTCAAAATTATAAACTGAAGCCACTTCGTAAATAAATACCACTAAACCATATAAAATTTGCTAAACGAAAATCCATCAAATTTACATCAAAGAACATTAGCATGACCCATCACATATACATGAAAGCATAGATAATCTTAAAATTTAATCCAAAAATTCTTGTTTACAAAACAAAAAAGATCCTACTTACCTCGTACTTCATGCTAATCTACCAACTTGAGATTTGATAAATCCTTGCTTCGCTCACCCTAAGAAGTAATAATAATCCTCTAAAATTAATTGATTATTCTATTTACATTGACTTTGAAAGTTTATCTCAATTGGATCAAGTGTTAAATGATAAACTTAATACTTAAAAATCTCTATTATCATTTTAATAGGTCATAATCAAGTGACATCTCCATCATTAAAAATTTACCCATTAGTAACTTCTAATAGCAATCTTTTATGGATAATCTAATTATCCAATGAATTCAGAACATCCAAAAATATAGAAATTCATAATTAGATCATCAAAATCGGATATCGATATTAAATTTTAAGTAAAAAATACTTTTAATGGCTCATGGACTACCATGTGTTGCCAATGTGGTCGAAGAAACTATTATGTGAATCTCTAGCTAAATAAGACATTTTTGTAAAATATTTCATTCTTGAGGGACTTTATACAATTTGTCTAAAACTTTCCTTATGAAATTTCTCAATTACTTGGGAGAGTATTAAGTATTATTTTTGTTAGAGATATCTCCTGTAAATTTTCAACAAGATTTGAGTTTTTCTACAATTTCTTCAAATAGATACCTTTTTGCAAAATCAAAAATTCAGGAGGGTATTTTTGGAAAATTTTCTTCAAAAGTCTAGTTCTCTTCCTCCTCCATCTTTACTCTATTTTCACCCGTCTCCATCAAGTTTCAACAACTGTGGAAGCTACCCAAACAATATCTAATTTTTCTTCTATGCATATATTTAAGTTTTTTATTTAATATAATTCTCCTTATATTTTCAATTTCATAAATCTATAGAGTTTGGGAAAAGTAGAAAAATTTACAAAAGCTTAAAATTCTCATTAAATATTTAACGAAGCATGAAAACATCTACTTATCTAATTAGCACACCCACGGAGGGATTTACTGAGATGGATATGAGATTCTTATAAGTTTTCTTTTTAAAATGCAAAATCATCAATCTAAAGATTCTTAAAAATCAGTATATTTGAAAATTCGAAACTCCGATGAAGTTCAGGTTTTGCAAGAAAACTAAGCAAATGATTATCTTACTATTGTATGGTTACAACTTTCTGATTTTGTTTAGAAATATATGTATTTTGTGATATTGCATTTTCTACCGTTATCTGCTACCTTTCTCTGAAATAAATAAAATTACAATACTAAATATTCATTAGATCCTTTTTAATGATATTTTAATAATTTGTTAATTATCAAAATGAAATTAATCTTTTTTAAAGAAAACATACAATAAATAATTTCTCCCTTTTTGATTATTAACAAAAATTAATTGAAATATCTTCCTTTCTGAGATAAATTACTGATATGTTTACATGAATATCAAGATTTGTCATCAATAAGCACAAAATTCTTACAATTGCACATTCACCTACATAAGAAATGATATATGCAATAATTCCATAACACTCTTCCCCATATAGATGTGCTTTCTCACTATGCAAAAAAATATTTCTCTCCCTAAGATATATGCAATATTATTCTCCTCTTAAAATATTTCATATTATTCTCTCCCTTTTTTTATCAATCAACATAAAGGGGGAGGCTTAAAATGAATTAACAGTAGTGGTGAAAACAGGTATAGCAAGTTCATTTCATGCATTTAAAAACTTGTATGAGATATTTCCTTTTAGCATTCAAAATTATTTTTTTATTTCAACTAATTCATCAAAATCACACAATTGAATTATCATTTAATATGCTTATGAGGCCTCCATATGATACTATATTCTTGGTGCATTCAAATCATTTGTTTTGAGTCATAAGCATAGGACCAACAATGTGACATAACTTACTTATTAATGTCTTTATATAGAAGAGGCTATGAGAGCAACATCACTTCACTTACTTTTCATAAGAGTTACCACCATTTTGCTCAACTCCCTATTTCTTTTACAAATCATGCTCTTTCATCTTATAGATGGCTTCACATTTGTTTGAAACAAAACCTTGAAATCCATAGACGCATTCAATGTTGGATGTTGGAACTTTCTTGTATCATCACTTTCTTCTTTGGTTTTATGACAAGCTTCTTTTTCGTCTTCTACAAAAGCCATGCGGTAAACTCTTGTCCAATTTGTTGCATCTTCTTCTTCACTTAATGAAGTGATAGAGCTTGAGGTAATATGTCTTTTTAAGCATTCTTTTAACTTCTCTTTGAAAAAAAACTATTATTTTGAATTTCCAATTCATATGGTGTGACATATTCAGTTTGTATGTGTCCAATACCACTACATTTATAACATTTTAAAAAAAATTTCTATCCTTTATTTTCTTGTGTGAGCTAGAATTTTTGTTTCTCATCATGTTGGAGTATGAGCTTGATGTGGATCCACTTAAGCTTTTTTTCAAACTTTTGAATGCAATAGACTTTTCGCTCCCATGAGATTCTTGTTTCTTGATTTTGATGAGTTCATGCGACATAAGCAAGCTAATCAAATCATCTACTTTGAGCTTATTTAAGTCCTTTGCCTCATTAATAGTTGTAACCTTTTGATTCTATGAGTTTGGTAATGCTCTAAGTATCTTCACGACTTGCTCACTTTCAGAAATTTTCGTAGACCTTATGAGTGTTAATAAGTTTAGAAAATCTAGCATATATTTTAAAAATAGATTCACCTTTTAACATGTGAAACCTCTCAAAATCACCAATAAAGATGTTCCTTTTAGTTTCCTGTACTTATGAGGAACTCTCATAAATAGGCATCAATTTATCTAATATCTCTTCTGCTGTTGTGTATGAAGAAACTCTATCAAATTTTGTAGCGATTAATGCAGAAAATAAAAAGTTCATAGCTTTAGCATTAGTTTAGACGGACATTTCTTTAGGAATGATTAATTTAATTTTGATGATTAATAGAATGGTCATTTTTCTTAGCTATGCATTACACTATATTTAAATCTTATTATATTTTTTTCAAAATTCTCATATTTTTTATGTGTAACTATATTAAGAATATGAGAATCTATTCATCCAAAAACAATACAAGAATCAATAAGAGAAATTTATGTGTATATATATAATTCTTATGAAATTTTATATTAATTTATTTTATTAAAGTTACACTATATTTGCATTGTTTTGTTTCAGTAATGATTTTTTTATTAATTAGTAAAATATTGAAGCAAATTGTTTGTAAATTTAGTGTAGATGTATTATTATGTTCAATAAGCATATAAATTCTTAAAATTATCTTATTTGACTCATATTTTTTACCCCACCATTTGTTACAAAATAAATCTGAAACTAACTTGAAGTTTGTCCTGAGACCTATAGAAAAAAAGGTGAAGATTAAACCAACCTTATCCTCAATCAATGTGAAAATAGAGTTTAATATAATTTTTAAAATGTAAAGTCAGAGTTAGGCAAACCATTACCCAATATAGCCCACCCTGATTTTCACCCCTAGTTTGAGATAATTGTTATCATTATATGGGCACTTTCAACATTAAAGTTACAATGAAAAGATAAAAAAGCAAATCTTACAATCAATTAAAAGTCAAAAGTTTATTATCCAGAAAGGTTTCATGTCATATCTTTAGAATAAAGCTCCAACACAATCTTAAAGCTCTTGCGCAATAGAGATTAGAAATAAAAATTCAAAATGCAAACCTTGAACTTATATTTGAACTCCAACCACTCAACTAGCCAACATGTTGTTGAGAACTCTCATCTAGTCATAGCGCTCTCAAGAAGCCAAATATAAATGAGAATATGCATTAGAGATGAAGATGAACTTCTCAAATGATAAGGATTGAATCTTAGAAAAATTAAAATATGTCTAAATAAATTAGAGCTCATCTTAAAAATGATCTAAAAAGTTGGATTTTGACCAACTCATAAATGACAACTTTTTCAAAAGTAATGAAGTTTCAACTTCGTCTTCTTCTAAGACAGTAAGCTAACACTTCTCTATTTTCAAAATAAACAAAGTTTAATCTTGGTATTTTAATTAGAAAACAAAGTTTACTTCAACTTCAAATTACATCAGAATGTTTGAAACTCCCTATTTCAGAACAAGACAAACTTTATGTTAAGAACAAATCTGTTGACTATTCAACTTTGTTTTTTTACAAATCAACATCAATACTCGACTTTCAGATAAAAATACTTGCTTTCAACAATATTCTTATTTCAAATAGATCAGTATCTTCGAATTCCTGCGTATCTTATCAAATCATTCTGTCAACCTTATCCAAGTTTGTTATCATCAAAATCAAATAAATGAAAGCATTTTATCATAAAAATATAGGTTCAACACACTCACCTTGTGGTTGATCACATTCATGATATAAGAATTTCCATTAAATTTTGTGGCCATTCACGTACTTGATTTAGACCATCAATTGTACCTTGATATGTTTACATACGCACTCAAGTAATTAAAGCATACTAAGATTTTCACAACGGCACCAATAACAGCAGGCCATGTGGCAGTTACGAGTTTTAAATAGCTAAGCCCTTGGCAGCTCAAAAGCAAGGCAGAAGGCAGACCAAGCAGGAAAAGAGCACTCGTGACTAGAGTACAAAATCTTCAAATTTTGATTTTTCTCTAGACCTTCTTTACTTCATCCTTAATCATTTCTTAAACCCGTGTATTTTTAAGCCATAATTGTAAAATGAAAGGCGAGACATTTGCACTTTTTGATGATAAGCTAGAACCTAGAAATTTTTGTATTCGGCCATAACCCAAAATCTGTGTGCTCCAGTGCCTTTCCAAACAACAAACAAGTAACGAACCAAAATCCACTATGAAGTATTAGTGGCGGCTCCCATTTGTATTGAATTTCTAGCTTAACTTACCACTAAGATATCTTCAATTTTCTTTTTGCACAGCTTATTCTGGTAAATTATAAATATACCCACCTGATTTAACCGTAATTGCAAATATATTTACTTAGTTTCAAATTTACAAAAATTATCGTATCTTTATTTGCAAATACTTTATCTTCTTTGCTAAATGAGAAAAATAGAAATCACTAAAATACCAAGTTGTGTATTTAAAACTAATAAATTCAACATTAGAATTCACACAAGTACCTATCTTGTTTGGTTCTTAAAAACTGTGGTATAAAACCTACCTTACCTAAATTACGGCCCATTCGGTGTTATCTTATCCAAGTTGCACCTCTAAAGATCACTTAAACAATTTTATAATTGCTATTTTTTGAAATTCGAAAAATATAGAAAAAGAATATTTTCAAATATACCCTCATAATTTAATCATAATTATAAATATACTCAATTTTTTAATTTGGATGAAACCTAGTTTTCTAATCAAATAAATGATTGTATTAAACAATTTTGTTAGAAGAGCCTACACAGTAACGTACATTTTTAATTTAAATGAAATTTGAGTTTCTAATCAAATAAATAATTCTATATGAGTAGAGTGGATTTCAAAGTATCATTAAGGTAAGCCAAAAAATAAGGTTCCCACCATTATTTCTGTGGGAACTGATATCTTTGAAGTAGAAATCTTGAAATTGAAATTAATTTGCATAAAAAATTTCTTTAATTGCAAACTTCTTTGTAATAAATGTTTAACGTTATATTTAAGGGTGAATATGAAACTATTTATATTCAAATATATATATATATAATAGGTAAAAATATCTTTATACTTGTTTATTTGGAATCATAACGAAACATATATGGATATTATATTGTATATTAAAAATTTCATGGAAAGTGAGAAAATCAACCATTTGCACAAGCCCCATTTCTACAAATATTTGGTATTTTATCATTCCCTTGTTAAGAACTACAACTAAATTTTTTATCGCTACTTAAAATTTTATATCATATTTATTACGATCTATAAATAAAAATTTAATTATAGCTTTAAAAATTAAGTTGATATAAAATATATTTAACTAGAATGCATTAATGTTAGATTTGAAATATTTAAAGTTAATTTTATTTAAACGAATGAAAATAAATTCAATTTTTGCGAAATATTTTGAGAAAGGTGTGCAAAATTAAAACGTAAGATGAAAACGAATAGTTTCTAAAATAATTATACAGCGTATGAAAAAAATAATAAATTTAGAAGACAAAATGGAATAAATTGAAAAGCACTCTTTGGAGCAGCTCACGACTTATCTATTAAAATATGCAAATTACCACTCGCGTGAGCATGTCCCTAATAACTTATTCCGAAAAGCTTTTTTTGTTGGCCTTTTTTTCTCTTACTTGTGTGCTTTTTCGTTTTTTCCACTTTTGATGAGATACCTCAACCTCACAGGGTTCCTTATCTTAAAGCTCCCAACTTGTAGCCTACTATTTCCTTTTTTATCCCGTACTTCTATGCTTTTTTTTTTTTTTTTTCTTTTTTTTTTCCGCTTTTGAGTTTGATGAGATATCTCAACCTCATCGGGTTTCTTATCTCAAACCACCCCCCCCCTTCTTTTTACTTTTTTTTTCAATTTTATTTTTAGCAAAAAAAATGGATTATCCTATTGGTACTTGTGCATTCTTTCCTCCCTTTCTGGCACGTACGGGCCGAAGTAGGACCTCCGGCGGGCAATTTTATATAAGTGAGTGATGTGGAGCATGACAGCGTGCATCCACACCAAAGTAGGAGGGACTCCGTCTACTCCAGCGTGGCAGTTTATCCTTGGTCGCATTGCCATGCTTGAGCATCAACCGTTGAATGTGAGAATTGGGAGATTTTGCAAAACACTCCCTCTTGACAATTACAAAACGTCTCTCTCAGGCGCTCTGCCCCTCGCCGGTAGCCCTCTTTCGCCGCCACTCGCTGAAAGCTTCCATTTCTCCCTTTTTCTCCCCCCTCTCTTTCTCCCTTTTTCTCCCATTTCTCTCTCTTTCCACAGTCCCATCCACTCACCCTATCATAGAGACGCTCCAACCCATTCCATTTACTGCCCATTCCATTCCATTTGCCAGCATTCGCTTCTCTTGAGGCGTAAGCTTTATTGCAAAAGTACTGAATCTCCTGTCGTCGCTGTATTGCAAAACAAACAAGCAATGGACAAAAAACTGTAATTGACAAACAATGGACAAACTCCAGATAATTTTGAATAATGGAGCTGAAATAACATGTCTGGCTTGATACTAAACAAAAGACATACAACCATTCATGTCGATAAATATAATACAATGGCATAACTTTTCTTGTTTGTTTTATAGACCCGCAAAGGATTGGTTGCTATATAGCTACGAGAGGAGTTTCAGTGTTTTAGCAATAAAGTATACGGCTGGAGAGAAGCGTAGGCTTGCAAACGGACTGGAATGTGTTATAAATAGAATGGGAAGGGGCAAGTGGTACTATGGAAAGAGAGAGAAATGGAAAAATTATAGTTTTCAATATAGTATAAAAATTATTTTAAAAAATTGATTTGGAATCGAAATTGGAATCGGCTTGACCTTAAAAGTAGGATAAAGTAGGCATAGAACCTACTAGACTTAAAACAAGTTATGATAAAAATTTTCAAGAATAGGGTAAAGGTAAGATTGACCTCAAACAGAACCTACTCGGCCTAAGTTACATTCCTACTAATTAGTATCTAACAAATCAAACAAATGTCACGGATTGAGGGCTGCTAGATGACGTGGGCTCTATAAGGAGTATTTTAAAGGATACAAATATTTGAATGTAACATGTACGATGGATGAAAATATAATAATGTGTATTATCAATGTGAAAAGTTGCATTAGAAATATAAAAGATTGCATTGGAAATTTAAAAACTATATTAAAAATTCAAAAAGTCACATTGGAAATGGTGTTAAAAATTGTATTAACTACCTTGTATCATTTGAAATTGGCCCTTAAAATTTTAAATAAACTATTAAACTTAATTGACGGATTGTAACAACATTGGCACATTAGGGTCAAATGTTGCATGCATAAAAATAATCTTTTCTATCGGGTGTGTTTGACAATGAGAAGAAAATGTCAAATTAAAATTTCTTAATCTAAAATTTTTAATTCTTCATAATTATTCTATGTTAAAATTATTTTTCACATCTTCTTATACAACCATACTATTTTCTAATCATTTCTATATTACATATACAACTAGCTTATCTATTTTAAATTTATTTACTTCACACCTCATCATTAATCCTATGATAGCACATCGTTTGCTATCAATTTAACAACTTTTACTGTAAACATTTTTTATCAAAAAATTTTATCATTTCTCAAAAAAGAAATCTGGCCACACGATCATGGCAAACCATCAGTGGCTTGTCGGCCATTGATCGGTGATATGAAACATTCGTCCAGTGGCCCACCGGAAATTTCATCGTCTCCTGGCACTTTCGGCCAAATCCGGGCTAGCTTTGGAATATCGTCGTTTTGTATCCTTCCGTCACATAACGAATCCATCCCGAAACTTCCAAAAGAAAAATGCAAGGGTCCCAGAATCAGACGGACGGCTTCGATCTTTCACACGCGACGACGTTTGGCACGTGGGGCGCTGCATGCATGCCAAACTGCCCACGTAAAAAGTCGCGACAAATTCTGCCGCTACGTACGCCATCTTGTCTCCAACTAACCGGCAAAGCCGGTCCTACGCCTGCATCTGGTTTAGTGGGGATAGAGATGCTCAAACCCCTCCAAAATTGTGGGCCCACCTCTATCCATATTCATCGTTTCACGTCAATTAATCAATGGACCATCTCAACCATCATCTCATTTTTTTCTTTGGGTTAATGTGAACCGCAGATGAAGACAATGTGCTTTTGATGTGATTTGAAGTGGGCCATAGAAACTTGGCATGACGACAATAGGAATCCCTGCCTACATTTCATGCGCCGGCAGCTAGCCATGTTTTCATTTGATTCTTATCTTTTAAAAGCGCATTTACAACGGACGGTTGAAAAGACAAATGCTTCAATTCCACTTCAATAGAATAAATAGCCCAATCAGTTCGGCAAGGTCCCACGCATCATTCATGGTTTTGTGCATATGAGCTAACTACGTACTAAGATTCATGAAAAATAAATTCCGAATAATGCATTTGAGTGGGATGCCCACTCTAATAGATAAACCACTAACGGTTTCTTCATATAAAAAGTAATATTTTGAGTAAATATTTAAATCATACAGGGTGCTGTAAGCGTTCAATTTAGCAAAGATGAATGCAAGAGATGGATTGCCAACAATAATGTAAACAAGAATATTTATGTGATTAAATATGTTCTCTTTTCACTCCTCACTTATTTATACAAGTGATATGTAGCCTGAGATCAGTCCAACGGCAGCCACATGAGTTGTGAGTGGTACAGATGGCTCTCTCAAACACTTGTCTTCTTCTAACTCATCCATGTGTAGCTTAGCAAACCTACCCACCAACTTGGAATTAACTTAGAAATAGTACAAGTGAAATATTTGATTTTTTTTTATGTGACAAGGTTACATAAAGCAATTTTATATAACCTCATCCATTTTTCCCATTTTAATGATTGGTGAAAAATGCTCATCATCCATTTAGGCGAGAGACCAAATTACACGAGAGATATTTGCTTAAAAATATTTTCATGTATAAATTATAAAAAAAAAATTAGATTTATTCTTATATGAATTTGAATATAACAATACTTTATATAATTATTTGAATATTTTAAACGGTTTAAATATTAAAAAATTTAAATTAATATTTACCATAAAATCATTTTATTGTATTTTATTATTTATAGATAGAGCTCATGCATAATGATAATAAAAAATGATGAGGTTTCCATGTCAAGGAGAGAAAAATGAATAGGGTCATATACAAGTGAGTTGTTGCCACCACGGGTCCATCCTGTTGGTAACGCCCATGGCTTGTTTCCGTGAGGTCAAGAGTTTGGTTTTGGCATGTGCATCCGGGTATTTTTACTTCTCCCCTAGTTGGTGGGAGAGCAATTGATGGGAGCTTATTGGCTTCCTTAAAAAATTATAAGAATGTCTCAGAGCTTAAATGTAATACAAATTGATATGGTTGAAAAAATATATAATTTTTTTTTTAAATGAGTTTTCATATAAGTAAAACTCAATATTTCGTACTAGGATATTGACTCGATACTTACATAAGTATGAAAGCCTTTATTCTTACCTTAATTTTTAGTTTTTAAATCTAAACTACTTATCATATTTAATGCATCTTGTTTATCACGATACAAGAAAT
>JAXCLR010000092.1:23568491-23603395 GCA_035584095.1 Annona squamosa
ACCATGGAAGCAATGAATTTCGGTCCAATTTGGACCAATTGGATTATGAGTTGCGTGACCTCTGTATCTTATCGGGTGAATGTCAATGGCTTCAAAACGGCGTATTTCCAACCACAAAGGGGTCTAAGGCAAGGTGATCCGCTTTCTCCCTATATGTTCGTTATTTGCACAGATGTCCTCTCTGCTCTGATATCCAACGCAGCCGCCAGATCTACCATTCACGGCATCAAAATCAATCCTAACGGGCCTTCTCTCACCCACCCACCTTCTGTTTGCGGACGATGTCATCATTTTCCTTCAAGCTGCAAATGAGGATGTTAGAGGTTTGCTTGCTATCCTCCGCCAATATTCGGATTCATCAGTGCAGATTGTGAATGTAGACAAGACATCCGCGTTGTTTAGCTCTAACACCACTGTGACAAACCGTCGGGACATTACTTCCCTTTTGGGTGCTTCGGGCCATGATCTAAAGACTTATCTAGGCTTACCTGCATGGTTGGGCAGGACAAAGAGGGACCTATTCAAGGGCTTGAAGGAGCATGTTTGGAGGAAAATTCAAGGGTGGAAAGGAAGGCTCCTCTCCTGGGGCGACAAAGAGGTATTGATAAAGGTTGTTGCTCAAGCGATCCCGACGTACTCAATGAGCATTTTTTTTCTCCCTAAATATTTCTGTCATGATCTCAATGGGATGCTAAGCAAGTTTTGGTGGGGCGAGCAGGGTGAAAAGCGTAAAATGAGCTTGGTTGCTTGGACTGAGATGTGCAAATCCAAACTATCAGGGGGGCTGGGATTCAAAGACTTACACATTTTCAATTATGCTCTCCTCGCAAAGCAGGCCTGGCGTCTATCCACAACTACGAGCTCTTTGTGTTATAAAATCCTCAAGGCCAGATATTTCCCAGCGGGCGACATTTGGAGCTGTTAGGCAAAGATATCGGACTCTTTCACTTGGAAAAGCATTCTTAAGGCCAGGGATGTGATCCGCTTTGGGTGTAAGTGGCGGATTGGCAATGGAAAGCGGGTTCAGTTCTTCAAGGTTGATTGGCTCGACTCTATGGTCACCAAGGTGGGGCCCCTTTCGCTATCAATCCCGAACAACATCAACGTCAGTCATTTCATCTGCGAGGCCTCCAATTCGTGGATAATGGATCGCATTTTGGCAGCGGCTGGGTACGAGGGGTGGAATGTAATTAACCATATTCCCTTACCCTCACCCACACAAGAGGATAAAGTCTTCTGGAAGTTTGAACCTCATGGGGCATACACTGTAAAGTCAGCTTACAGAGTACTTGCCTCAGGTGCTGGTTGCTCCTCTCAAGCCTCCATTTATAAGGAAATCTGGCGGACTAATCTTCCCAACAAAATCCTCATCTTTGGCTGGAGATTGTTCAAAAATAGACTTCCGACCCTCCTTAACCTTCGTAATAGGGGTATTGATGTGGATCCCCTTTGTTTCTTTTGCAACCATGGTTCTGAGGACACAAACCATTTATTCTCGGAGTGCGAGGTCACAAGAATTATTTACTCTAGGGCTGCGGGGGGCATCTCTCTTTCGACCCCGGTCCAGGATATCTTCTCCTCTCTCTCCGCTCGCCATGCGTCGAAAGATCTTGCTATGTTCATTCTTTGTTGCTGGAGGATATGGTTTATGCGAAATGCATTGAGAGTCGACGGAACAAAATCGAATTTTGCCAACACCCTCAAATGGTGCATGGATTATATGGAGCAACTCCAGAGGGCCACCTCTCTCATACTTGGAGGTGCGATTGATCGACCATTGGTTCCCCGATGGTCCAGACCCCCGACGGGTTTCCTCAAGCTTAATGTCGATGCTCGGATCTTTCATTGTCATCCTTCAATGGGCTTCGCTGCTGTCATCAGGGATTCCAGAGGCTCGTTTGCCGCTGCAAAAGGATGGCGTAGGTGTGGCACTATGGAGCCTTTGCTCATAGAGACATATGCTTTCCTTCTTGGGGCTAGATGGGGTCATGAGTTCAACTTTCAAAAACTGCAAATAGAGTCTGATTCGCTATTACTAATTAACTTTCTTCTCTCAAATGACCCCATCTCCTCTCCTGTTGGGGTAATCGTTGATAAGATCAAGTCTATTCTTTCACTTTCTCCCCATGTTACGGCTCATCATGTCCTTAGGCAAGGCAATGCTGTGGCACATGCTTTGGCCGATTCTCTGTCTGTTTCGTCTGTCGATCATCAAGTCTGGTGAGGCATCCCCCCCCAGCTATTTATGAGAAAATTTGTCAATTTTTTGAAAATGAATCTTGGTTCTTCCTATCCCCCCGCCCTAGACACGATCTAGGGTGGTGAGATAGGTTGTTTTCATTTATCAAAAAAAAAAGTATGAAATCAATAAAGCAAAGAAGCTTAGCCTAAAAAAAAAGGAACCAAGATAGCTTGATATCATTCATTTTCCAATGAACAACCCTCCATTAGGGGATTCTCCCAACATAGGAAGAACCCTTCAAAAGTACAATTGGCCAATTTGAGCTAAGAAAACTACACACTCTAAAACAATCCTTGAGGGCCTCCAACCCCAGTCCATGGTTTTTTTTATCGATCCAATTGTCGATCGATGCTTTTTCATATCAAATTTTGTGTGATGAACTCGATTTTTCTAGTAATATCATGGTCTATACTTGGTTGGCTCAAGCTAGCCCTTGACTAAATTGAACTCCAACAATAACAAATTGATTATTACTAGTATTATTTTTATTATTAAAATATTCATATCCTTATTTTCATGATATATTTATTATTCACATTGTTTCTGCAACAATTGCAATGAAAAAAATAGTTAAATAATAAAATTTATTATAGTATATATTAATAAGAGCATTTTCATCATTTTATTCAAAAATAACTATTGTCAATGAGACATTGATGGAAGGGACATGCTTATAATTTTATGCCAATGTCTTAGAGTTTATACAACTTTACAAAAGTAATGTACATGTATGAAATTTCACCAGTGCCGAAACAAAAACCTTCTTTATTATGTCAAATACAACATCAAGACATAATTAAAATATTTTAATATTTAAATGGATTAAAATTGAGGAAGTACATGTGAGGAATGAGCGAGCACTCATCAGAGCTACGCACGGATTAACCTAAAATAGCCTATTTTGCATCCCATTTTTCTCAACCAACCAATATATTTTTGAGCAATGGGTTGAAGTTGAATCCAAGATAATTGACACCCTTACCAACGAGCTTCTGTTCTCAGTCATTGGAACAAAGCCATTGCCAGCTAATACAAGAATCATGAATGCCAGTCTTATGAATTGAATCGTGTAAATAATATATAAATTTAGTGAAATACAATTTCAAATATTTGTAATCAATTCCAAAAATAAACCCAGATTTAACTGAACTTAACTGTACCAACCAGAAAATGGTTAGGCTAAAATTCTTTCCGGCAGTTGATTAGAGATCACATTTATCAAAAACGAGAAATTAGTTTGGACTTGGTAAGATATAAAAAAAAATTCTCATTCCTTTCAATGTATCTTTTTATATGCATGATTTTGTAAGTGCTTAACTATCCTACTTCTATTATTGTATTTATATTTCAATTATTTTTCACATCTTACTACTGTCTTTTTACTTCATTCTTATTATATTTGCTTTTAATCATTGCCCAATCATATTAAATCATTCTCTTACTTACTAAAAATTTTTCTCATAATTTTTTTTCGACTTTTTTTACACTGCAATGAAAGGTAACATATGCAGCCAGGACAACATATGCAGCAAGTGTCCTGGTTGCATTTAAGTAATAATTGGTTTCACTGCACCAAGTTGCACCTAAAATAGTTCCAGCAGACCAATTTGGCTGCATTTGTTCATACATGCAGCCTAGTTACATTTGGCTGCATATATGGCCTTTTCTTGTAATGGCAAAAACTCCTAAAGATTCAGTAAAAATAAATTTAAGTCAAAAGCATCCTATTCAAAATTTCACGTTCTGTTAGGATCAAGCAATCAAGTGGCTCAAAACCTGACAACATTAGTGTTAAATGGAGTGAACTCGTGCATATCCTGGTGGGGGAATCCCCCAAGTAAGATTATAAATATTTCGCATATAGACTGTAATGGCTCCTTCTTGGAAATATAAATATGTTCCCAATCCAAAAATAAAAAATTCATGTTCTGTTGAACCTGTGCCCAACATATTTTTATTGGATGATGGGTTGTGAGATTTAAAGAACTAAACGTTGAGAGAGTGCAAATTTGGAGGTTGATGTTGAAAAAAAAAAAAAAAAAAAAAAGAACATTTTCGCTTTTACTCTCGTCATTAATAATAATTAGACATGTGCCAATATTTTAAGGTTTTTTTCTGACTTCCGCCTACCGACTTTAGTTAAAAATTTATTTTCATTATATAGTTTTATCTTTACAAAAAAGATCCAAAATATTAACAGTAGAAGGGCAAATAACCCTTCATTTTATAGCAGTGTGATATAAAGAATATGTTTTATAGAATTATAATAGCATGAAGACACCATGGACTGTTCCCCAACCACACTCTCTGCTACCCCACGTGTGCTGGACCGCAAACAATTGCTGTTTACAGGAATTAATTAAGGGTAATTTTCCCTAATTTTGAATTAGCACACTATTGCATAGTAGACTTAATTAATTAAGAGACAACGATTAGGGTTTCAAATATGAGACTTAATGGATTTAATTGGCGAAAATTTTGTGTAAAATAGACCCTCGAGTTCTCTATTGTTGCCTTTGAAACCTCAATGGCCACTCTCAGTTACGCTCAAATTTTGTGTAAAATAGACCCTCAAGTTCTCTGTTTTTGCATTTGAAACCTCAATGGCCACTCTTTTTTTTTTTTTTGGAAAAGGATGCCACCTATCCCCATTCCCTTTCAATATGGAAGGGAACTAGGATAAGGAACTTCCGCTCAATGGCCACTCTTAGTTACTCTTCTTTATATTAATACAAATACACAAAATGCATATGCTAATTTGCAATTATAAAAATATTTCCAGGACCTCTTAGCAAATATCTGAACTATCTTCCGGCCTAACTAGGCCCCACACACACACTTTGTTACTGGCACGGCGTTCTTTTCGTTGAAATTTGGGTCAGATTGACCCGAAACCTTATTCTGACTCTTTGTTGGGTCAAGTCAAATATTTTGATTTAGGAAGGGTTGGGGTAAAAAAACCTAACCCGAGTGTACAAATTCGATTCACATAATATAAATTTAAATTTCCTATTTTTATTTATTAAGAGCCCAAATTCTATGCAATCTGTTCTGTTAAAGTGAAATTAATAATATATTATAATTTTTTTTTAAAAAAAGCGAAATTGGCAGGATGGTCCCCCATCTTTTTTTGATCAACTAAAGGTACCTCATTGAAAAATACTTTTTTACCTCTCAGTTTCAGTAAAGTATAAAAAGAGTGTACCTAATTTATTCATATGATAATTGAGAATTTTTGCAAGACTGATCTGTAAGACATTCAGGTGACTGACTTCACCCAACAAAGTTCTGATCTAAGCTTGTAGAGGCAAAACGGGCAAGTGTACGAGCTCGATCTAAGATTATCTGACCAAAGTACATGTGAAAACATAATATTTTCTAATCTCGAAGTTCGATCAGACTTGAATTTACTTAAGAATAACAACCACAGTCGATAAGATTGGAGTATGGTTTGTGCCCCATTTTAATGATTCATGTTAAATCCAACCTCACCATTATATTCAACACTACTCATTTTACTAATATACCAAAAATTATACTAATTGAAATTGCGTGTGGATCATATCTTCTAAAAATATATAAAAACTTATGTAATTTTTTTATTAGTAGATACAACATTGAGACAATTGATATTATAATCAAGTACATTTACCACTCTTACAGTATGGATGAAACATTTTGTAACCACCCTTACACCAAAAGGAAATTAGTAAAACTCTCAAGGAGAAATTTGTAATAATCCTCCAAACCAAAGGCAATATAAAATTTCACATGCATGAAACGGTATGACACATCAGACTGAAGTTTGGAGGATGGAAAACACAATCGATGGCTTCGGCAATCAAATTCTAATTTCATGAATTCGGTGCAGTTGCCATGGCTGCAGATTTGGATGGGGATTTTCAAGAAGGCAATCATGGAGAAATGAGTTTATTGTAGGGAAGCTAGGGTCGATCGGAGGGAACGAAGTTATGGGAGTGTTATGGTTAGCATTGGATTGGGGAAATCGTTCCCTGCACCAGCTATTGCCAGTTTAATGGGGAGCTCGCTAGTTCGGTGAAGGCGGGGCAGTCGCAATGGTAACAGATTCTTAATATTTTTCTTCAAATTCATCTCAAACCTCATCGAAATCAGATTTCTACATCTTCCGAGTAGTTATTGAAAGCAATTTTTTCTCAAACAAATTTCAGTTGATAGCTGTCATTGAAGCTCCTCTTAGGGACTATGATTTCATGGTAAACGAAAGGACGCAGAAGGACTGCAACATGAGGGTGAGTTTAGGGGAGGAAGAGGATGCCAAAGACAACAGGAGGAGGAAAGATACGGGTGATGTTGATGGCAATGACGAAAGCAAAGGAGGGAGTGGGGCCAGGGTGGACGACCAATGCAGGCGAGAGCGAGGGCGACGTGCGCATGTCATCGCAATCACCATCGACCCAATTCACAACTTCATACTATGAAGTTCACCTGACGACTAATCATGCTAATGGAAGCGACAAAAAATTTAATCGATGACTAGAAATTTGAATTTGTGATGGCATAGCAGATTGGACTTGATGTGTCGCTGCTACTCGCCATTGGCGGCCATAGAAATCGATAGAGGTATAAACGAGATGGGTCATTGGCACTGGTTTCGACAGCAGAATTTATAAGTTAACTTTCGTGATCGATGGCTGAGGGATGTGTTCTTCTGCTGATGATCAAATGATCATGTCTTGGATTAAACACTGCAGGCTCCAATTTAAATCATGGATGTCGGCTGTCAACGATGGACACAACTTAGTATCTAACACAGCCCAAGAGCAATGGCACTGGCAGTGAAGGAGGGGCAAGGCAGTGTCGATACTGTGCGATGACGGCGCTGGGAAGATATATTTCTTTCCAAAAGGCTGTGAGATGAGGCATTGAATCTGGAGGAGACGGTGGTGTTAAGCGACAATGCCTGTCATGGTTGATTTAATCGGGCTTGAGCGGTTGGTTTCTGGTATTGGAAGATGGATTGCTGTGATTGGTGTGGGTTTCTATGTGTACTGGGTCTTGCAAGGGCTGTCTAGAATCACACACACCCACTAGAATCAATGGAAGTCAATGGAATGTTGGGTTTGGACTTATTAATTGAAAGCTTTGGGCAATGATTCACGGCCTAGAATTTGCTGGCTTAGGCTAGTAATTTCGACAGAAAATCATTTAGTTATAATTGCATGTTGCTATCGACGGTTTGAAATTTCTGATGGAGGCATGGAATTTGTTTCAGATGGGAAAAGGAAAGAAGATATGGATTCAATGGGTAATTTCGTTAGTGAGAAATATTTATGATACCAAACTAACTCCATTTCCTATCTTAGTAACGGACTGTTAAATTTTGGGTATATCTGATATTAAAAATATACGCAATAGATATATATGAAAGATTAAGATTTCGAACTTAGTGGGTATATTTGTAATTAAGGTTAAAAGTTATAGGTATATTTGAAATTAAGACTTTCAGATATATAGATTTATGTGCTAAAGTTTTAGAACGTTAGGAAGTCAGATGGAATCATTATTTAAATTAGGATGAATATCTTAGATCATTTTGATGTTAAAGAATAATAAGCATCTAGGAAATGATATTATAGAATTAACTCTGTAACTTTGCAAATTGCATGTTTGAACCTTCTTTTAAATATTTACAAAAGTAAACCCCAAGTTTAAGAGTTCTATAGATTTAATCGTGTTGAAAAATGCCATTTACAGATTTCTTTTAGCTAAGAATTCCTTCGCTATACATCTTGGATTTTTTTACAAAATTAACATTTTAACTTTTAATTTTTGCAAAAAGCGAACTTGCAAATTAGGCCTCTCAATTTAAGAAATTTGCAAACTAAACCCTTTATTATAAAAATGAGGAGAAATTTTTTGAATTTTTATAAAGTTAACACTTTCAATTTATTGAATACTTATAAAGATTACACTTTTCTCCTAAATTTTGCAGGGAAAACCTCCACCACTGTAAACGCAATAGCTTATATTGCCAAATCGTATTCGATATATCATGTAAAAGCGCTTCGAAACATCAGAGCCAAACGGACCCTTAAAGAGGCCCCAATCAAACAGGCAGTAATGGACAAGAGCGTTGCAGCATCTTTAGCGTAGCGTCCGATACAATTTCAATACACCAGGGTGCAAAACCCCATTTTTTAATGTCTTTTTTTTTGAAAATTTTTTTATAAAATTGTCAACTTAGTTATATTTAACTTATGTATTAAGTTTTACCATTTTTCGAAAGATATATAAATATAATTTTTTATTTTTTACAAATAAGGTATTTTAGTCAATTGAAAATGACTAAAGTACCTTATGTTTGAAAAAAAATACATACACATACCCAAAAATGGTAAATTTTGACTTAAAAATTAAATACAACTAGATTAACAATCTTATAAAAAAAATTCAAAAAAATATATTAAAAAAAGAGTTGTGCACCCTAGCTGAATTGATAACGTTCCTTGGAGTTGAGTTGGCAATAAGGGTAAATTAGAAAAAAGAAAGGTATCTCAAACCACTCTATCTTGGGAGCGCTGCTCTTGTTAGCGAATCGATTGGGCTTGCCAAGAGAAGCAGGGTCTACGACCCCATCACAGATAATAAAAGTGGGGCTCCAGATCAAGTAGGTCCTGCCCAACCAAGTCCCACCTACAAGCAAATAAAGGGATAAAAGGTCTTGCGCCGTGGTTCCCTTCAAAGACCGTAAGTAATCTGTGGAGCATGCATCATAAGACTTATATCCACAATTCAGAGTAGACTTTATAAACGGAACAAAGTAAAGCAGTTAAATTTAGCATGTTAGAACTATCACGCGTCTTTTTTTTGTACATCTGGTATCGATCCTAGCCTCAAGACTCCACCTTAGCAGCTGCAGACGCATAGCTAACACTACTGTCTCTCATGCTCTTGCATTGGCTTGATTGTTCGTATCGTAGGAAGTTAATCTTTATTTTCGTTGAACAATTCCTCAACATCTGAAAATGGTAAGTTGAAAACACAAACACATCAATAAAAGTTGCAGTTGAA
The DNA here is from genome assembly GCA_035584095.1 of Annona squamosa. Lineage (NCBI taxonomy): Eukaryota > Viridiplantae > Streptophyta > Magnoliopsida > Magnoliales > Annonaceae > Annona > Annona squamosa. The sequence continues at coordinate 23,577,787 of JAXCLR010000092.1, forward strand.
TACATGTTTGGGGTGCTGTTACATCCAGAACGCACACAAGCAATTAATTCCAGATCTTAGGTTAGGCATAATCAAACTTTTATAAAATGCAAAGATCTGTAATCCTGTATTGAATATTGAACTGGTTGGTCTTGATTATAGAGGTAACATTAGAGAATCCACTCTCTAGTCTCTACTAACCCAATCCAAAACAGGAAAATGTTATGCACAACCCTCAGTTTAGGTAGGTGCATGCTTGTAATGAAGTGATAAAGCAGTATTTGCTGGAAATCGTAAGGATTTGTCCAAAAAATAAGAAAAGGTGTAAACCTTACATGTAGGAATACACTTATAGGATGGCGCCCACAGATCGTGTTCTCATACTTTGTCAGGTACTCTTTGAAGGCATCCACGTCACCTGTCTCAATGATTTCCATGCCCATGCGGTCCAGTGCCTCAATAGACTGGTGGATTGCTCCGTGTGTCTTATTATAGTATGTATACTTGAACCTATCAAAAAATAAAAATAAAAATAAAAAACCAACCATGATCCAGCATAACTGTCTTGGTTATAAAATAGGCAATTCAATAGGATGAAATATATTGAGAAACTGTTTCAAGAACCAGACTGGATTGTCTGCGCAATCTTTTTTTAATGATCCAGGCATTCCCCCTTAGGGAATTAGGAAGGAAGCCTTCAGATAGGGACATTATGTAAGAAAACATCAGCGGGAAAACAATGTCCTAATTTAGCTTAGCCATATGAATCAGGGTGAATATGTGACAATAAAACCAAAAATGAGTCCTATCCTGCAAAACAGTTTGCAGATGAGTCTCTCAAATATCAACAGACATTTTTAGCATCCAAGCCAGACACATGTTAGCAGAACAAATCATGTTGAGTCTAGGTGCTCTTGATATTCTTCCCAACAGGTGAAATGGAAGAATCAAAGTCAGATTCAGTTGCTAGCTGCCTTTATTGCTATAAATGAGAATAATGATAATAGTGTAAACTCGTTGCCATTAACCACAGACCAGAGTTTTATAGATAGAATACTACACAAAAAGCATATGTTTTGGATAATTCAACCCATCACATTCCTAGACCACCAATCTTCGTGGTTTAAGTATCACTGCATTTATCTTATTATTCCTGTTGTTACCATGATTCTGAACATTGGTACTGGATGCCGTATCAGCCACATGAAAAACTGATTCAATACAGTCACTTGGCACCAGTATCAGACCCATATCAATCTGATCATACAGTATCTTACGTGGCCCAAAAGCTAATTCCAAAATAATAATAATAATAATAATAAGATTTGAAAGAATATATAGTTTTTCATATTTTCCATATATAAATAATGGTGTATCAATTCATTTTACTATGACAATTGACCATGACATTGTCAATTTGGCTTGTGTCAATTCCTAATGTCTACAAGAATTATTTTACATAAATAAAGTGTTGGTTAAACATTTATTTTTATCTATATCGGGCAGTTAAAGAACAATATATACATAGAATGAGCATAGCAGAAATAAAAATGTTAAAATGGATGAGTGGTAAAACAAGAACAGATAAAATTATAAATAAAGTAATCCACGAAAATCTTAAAGAGGGCCAATAAGTGATAAAATAAGAGAAAACAGATTTAAAATGGCTTAGTCATGTTAAACAGAGGCCTGAAATAGCACCGGTTAGGAGGGCAAAATCTATCTAAATAAAAGGTGATAGGAGAATGAGAGGACGACCCCAAAAATATGGATGAGAGTAATTAAACAAGATATAAAATATTAACGATCACTGAAAATTTAGTTTCAAATTATCAAAAATGGCGCAATAGAATCCATGCAACTGACCCCACCTAGGAGGGAAATAACTTATGATGATGATAATGCTGATTTTTACATCATTAATATGAATTTAACTCACAAACAACTGTATTCTTTGATGTACCAACCGCAAAGTGTTGCTTTAATCTAGTTATACTAGACATGTGATTTAGTTTTATAATTCTAATTTATATTCTACTTTTCCTAACTTAATCTCATATTGTTATCAAATCCTAATCATATGTACAATTTTGAAATGGCTTGAATATGCAAAACAAGCCTTTTTTTAGAGGTATCTCCGTAGTTTGAACCCAATTATAAACCTCATCCAACACCAAACATAAATTTCAGATCCTCCATTAGAGTTGAAAATGGATTTGCTTCTACTACAGAACTTCAACTTGAGAAGCAAAAATAAAAAGGCTTATCTCAAATATACCTACTATGTTTGAACTATATTCTAAATATACTCATTAGGTATCAAAAATACCAAATATACACACTAAAGGGATGTTTGGTAATTGATATTTGCATGGGATTATGGGATGGGATGAAAAGTGGAAAATGGAATATTTTAAAAATTGTGATTGATAGGAAATGATAGGGGTAAAGTTGAAATAAATAAGGTTGTTGGAAAGAAAAATGATGGGAATGTAGCGGTAAAAGTGAAAAAAATATAATAATCAATGGAATATATAGCTGCCTTGGGAAATGTGCTCCCACACTTTACCATGGTATCCCACATTGGAAGGTTACCTAATGTGCCCTAAGTATTGATCAATTACGACATATGCCCATTCCATCATTTGTTGCCAGTTGACTCACAAACTACGATTTCCTTCTCATGTTTTATAATTTTAAAACCCAAAATACCCCTCAAATCACGTTTGCTTGGATCACTGTATATCAGCACCAAGCAACTGCAGGTGACTTGTCAACTACCATTTCTTACTGTGTTGCACCAAATTTATTCTACAGTTGGAGAAGATGATTGATCATGATGCCGAATATAGTCTTCGTTTGGTCTTGCAAATGGTCTACTGACACTAAAAGTTGAGGGTAATCGCTGTGTCAGATCATGACTTCACCAAATGTTGTGAGTAGTCTGTCGGCACTACAACTGTTGGGCTTTTGCCACTATTAGAAGAGATCAATGATCGGCATCGTGAGGCAAATGCACAACAATGTTGGACTTGGGGGAGAAGTGTCACCATCAAGATGGTTCTTCCCATAGATGGAATTAGAATCTTGTGGGGTGTTGTGGTAAGTCCAATGGTGTTGAAGGAAATGGTGACCATGGATCTTGTAGATTTGAATGGTTTTCACCGGCAAATTGGGTCATCCCAATAAACAAGAGCAGTGATGAGTTTTGCTAGAATCACAAATTCGATTGGCAGAGAGGACTAGAGGAAAATGTGAAGTCAAATCTAATAGGCTCAATTACTAAAGATGAAGATCTCAGCACTAGAAAATTTGCCTCCAAGGCTCTGACCATCACACTAGAGTTGATGAAGGATCCACTGATGATCATCACTAGCCAAATCTACGACCAAGAATCAACCCTCAAGTGGTCCAAAGTAGGGCATTTACAACTGCCTCAAGACCAGCAAGAAGCTGATGAATGGAGACCTAATCTTGAGTTCTACTCTGTTCAATCTTATCCAGAAGTTTCTGCACTCAAAATGACATCCCCTGTCAAGCCTCATAGTTGGATATATGAATAAGAAAAGACCCAAATCACAAGCCTGTTGCTCTTTTAAGTACTGAGAGAAATCAGTTCCTTCCTTGCAAAAAAGTTGTCATCTAGAACAGAGATGACAAAGAATAAATCTAGCTACAGAATTCGATTACTAATGAAACGAATGTTTTCAACCTAAGTTGCTCAATAGAAGCAAAAGCAATTTCACAGCAAATTAAGATGATTGGACAAAATCCCAAGTCCTGAGGACCAGCCTGAAAATAGAGGCCAAGCAGAATGCAACTATTGTTTTGTTTTATTTCTTATGTCAAACATTATCATCAAGCAATCTAGGAGGCGTTGGAGGTGACACGAGTGCTAGTAGGTCTCCTAAAATCATGGTAGGCTGGTCAACACTGAAGGAGATGGCGGTCATGGATCTTGCAGAGGCATGAACGGTTTTCATCGACAGTAATGTTTTTCCAATCGACAGGAGCACTCACGGATTTTGCCGAAATTGCAATTTCAATTGGCAAAGGGAACCAATGGACAAAGTTAGATCTAATGGGTTCTTCGTCAATGGAGACAGAATATCCCGACACCAGCACAATGGTCAAAGGCATGTGCTATTTTCGTATTGTAAAATTGTGAAGGCCTTTTATCATTTTTTTCGGAGGGCTTTTTATCATTTTAAATGTTAACTATACCAACCATTATTAGGGTGTGTGTGGTATTTGATAAAACTTTTAAATGAAAAGTTTTTTGTATAAAACTCTTTGAAATGGGAAAAATAATGTGAAATAGTAGTGGTAATGATGAAGAATAAAAATAATAAAGTAAAAAATGGGAATACTTCTATGAAACTGGGTTTCATAGAAGTGATTTCGTGAAACCCTTTTCATTTTTGAAATGTTGATCCTTTATGGAAAATTCAATCCATTCATTGTATTTAAGACCATTTGTTTAGCTAGGAGACTAAGTTTCATCCCAATCCAATATGTCGATAGGTCACATTTGCTCAAAAATAGGTGCATTCATGTGTAAATTATGAAACACATGAAAAACGCTTAAATCCATTCACACATATATTAGAATATAACAATACTTTATAGAATCATTTATCTACATATTATTGATATTTGAGATGGTTTAGATGATGAAAAATCTTATAAAGTTGATATTTTAATATTGAATAATTTTATTACGTTGATTTTACACATTTATAGATGGGACCCATATACAGTGAAATTAAAAAAATAAAAGGATTTTCATAATATTATAAATGACGCTAAATACAATGAATGAAGTGAATTTTCTATCAACCATCAAGATCTTATAAATGAAAGGGGTTTCATAAAAGTGTCCTTGAAGTATAAGGTAGTTATATAGGCGGTTGTGGAGAAATGATTAAATAATAAGGAAATTATATAAGAAAATGAAAAGAAATGATTCGAAAATTCGGAAGTTATGACGAGTAAAAAGTTTTAAATTGGCGAGTTTATAGGAATTGCCAAACACACCCTTAATGTCAACAATGAAATGGATATATGTGGTATTTGATCAATAGATATATTTGGAATATAGGTCAAAACAGAGAGAATATTTTATATAAACAAATATATATATATATATTTTATAAAAAAATCTGATGTAAATCTCTATTTTCTCTTTCCCCTAAATCTAGGTAAAAATACTTGAAAATACCCTAAATCACTAAAAATACTTGTTTTGATGTGTTGATGCTACTCCAAATGGGTGAAAAATGAATTTGTAATAAGATAGCTTGAAGCGAGAAACATAAGATAATTGTTGCTAGAAAGGCCATTTAATACAAAAGTGACACCATTTGATGCGAGGCCGATACAACAAGGCTGAGCCAATACTTCATGTTGTCTTTGATCCAACTGATGCATGCCAATATAGCCCAGCATCATTAAAGGTGCAACTTGGGACGGGTTTTACGGGTTTAGATGAACCCAAATTCTAACCCTAATATTGGAATCCTAGTTTAGATCGGGTTTGGACCAGCTTGACATTGGTATCATTCTTGGTTTTGGGTTAGAAATCAAGTTACTCTTAAACCAATAGAAATTAAAATTTACCGATATGGATAATGGATTTTTTGAACATTATTGCATTAACACAAATTCTAAAAAGTATTTTTATTATGATTTTTATTTATTTAGAATTTGCACATGAATATATTTTTATGACATATGCTACCTTCGGTTTTAATAAAGTTGGTTTTCTAATTAAAAAATAATAATATGTACAATAAATGTAATGAATTTACTATTAACAATCAAAGTAGAAAAAATAAATTGGATTACACGAAATCATCATCTAAAGTTTAATAAAAGTGAGACATATCTCATAGTTAATTCGTATATATGCAATAATTTTAAAGAGTTAATGTATTTGTAATTATTTGCAAATAAAGTTAAGTAAATGCAATAGATTCAATTTTTATAGATAGATGTAGATAATATTTAATAAATATTTTATAGTTTAATTAAGTTATAATTACATGAAAGAACTTTTATTGTAGTGATAGTTAAAATGTTTAATGCATACACTAATATAATTATTTTAATAAACAAGGATGAATTTCGAGCTCGAACCGCGTCGAATTCTAGTACTGGATTGATATAAACCGGTACTGGTTTCGAGTTCTCTCGGATCAAGTTGAAATCGGGTCTAATTTTTAAAAATAAAATCTCAAAAATAAAATCAAAACTTAGTTTTGAAACCAGGCCGGATCAGGTGGGTTTGGACTGACCCGGTAACAAATTTCACCCTTATGCATTATGTATTGGCTAAAGACAACACCAAAATGATCCTCAATCATGTTAGACATTTAAAGCCATGGTTTTCGATGTGATTATCCTCTTTGGCATATGAATTGAACAATCAAGCCCATAGTAAATCCATATAAATAGATGCATGTAATAATGCTTGTCCAATCACACAGTTCTTTAAGACATTGATATGCAAATTATAACCATTAAGGGTGTGTTTGTTTCACTATAAAATTTTTCAAGAAAAACTTTTCACTCTCCACAACTATCGTATTTTTTTTAATTATGTCTTCACTCTCTACAACTATCCTATTTTTTAGTTATTTCTTCACATCTTTCAACATAAACTATACTACTTTTCAATCATTTCAACACAACTACTCATACAACTAACCTATCTATTTTAACTTTTTTTTTTCTCATCATTACCCCTATCATATTACATCATTTTCTCTCATTTCAAAAAATTTTACACAAAAAACTTTTTATACAAAAGTTTTATTACTTCTCAAACACTCCCTAAATGAAAAACCTCTGCTACTGTGAAGGATCCAAGGGGACACGTACTCAGTTAAGGGCCTAAATAAAGGACCATCATCAAACAAGTCCCAACTGCCATGAATGACATTAACGAGCACAAGAATGTGATTTTTGGACTACAATTATACATTCAAAAAAATTGAAGTATCATGTTTACTTCATCCTCAACTGTTTTATATGCATATGGAGAATTCAGCAATATACCAAATTACCAATTAAGGTTTGGAGTGCAAGCAAGACATTGAGTTTAAGTAATAGACAAATTTACTCAATTGCATCATAAATTGAGATCGAAATTATCTTACCAATCTATAAGAATAACGATGTATAAAGTTGTAAACTTCATAGGAGCTCGTGCTTTGAAATTTTAGGATGAGAAAAGAGGTAATTGAACAAAGGTTAAGGCAAAAAAAAGGAAGAAGAACAAAAGAAAAGAAAAAAAAACATATTATAAATAGTTAATAGCATCCACGTCAACTCAGAAGTAAAATATTTGCATCTTTCAAGGTTGTTGCAGCTATTCCATGATTTTTAAACATTTTGCATCTATACCAACACCATTAATCTCCATTGCATACACTCAAAAATTTTAAAAAGCTTTACATCAAAAAAAAAAAAAAAAAAAAAAAAATTTAAAAAGCTATGTTTTGCATGATTGGATAAAATCTGCATTAAAAAGCTATATTGTGCAGTTTCAAAGCTGAGCAATGGATTGAAAGAATTATGGTTTAAATTTTTGAAATTTCGAATTCTTTGTAATTGGTCAGAAAGAAAGGCAATTTTGAAAGACTAACCAGTCCATACAGTGGTCATACAAATGGTGAATTACATGCTATAAAAATTCACCAGTTGCTTTCCGCTAGATAACCAATGCATAGAAAAGTAAATGGAGCAATATTATGAGTTGATAATTCAAAACATGGTTGTGTTTCCTCTGGACCAAGCTAAAGGTTTGTGAATGCTTCAGTTATAATATGAAATCAGAATTATCAGTATGAAATGAATTGAATCAAAAATATCAAATGGAAACTAGCATCAAAAGACACAGAATTTTGAAAAACAAGAGGCATGTACATTCACACTATCCAATTCATATATATTTCTTTACTGTTGTAGGTCAACTTCCAGTTTCTTGTGATCAAGCACCAGATTTAGCAACTTCAATAGCCAAACCAGGCGAGCAAATAGATCATATGAACCACAAACTTGAATTGTAGGGATTACGTCATGTAGAAGATAAAAGAAGTAACATCTCCAATCCAACACCATTGATGCTCCAAACAAGATTTTGTATTTGGTCAGTACTTCACAATTTTGAGCCCATGAAAAAAAAAAATTAATGAACAAGAGCTATTTTCTGAAATGTTTTCACATAAATGAAATACAACATGCTAGGCTGCATCATCAATTTTTCCAAAGCAAGAAAAGATGCAGTGGGAACTTGGAATATAATTGATATTGCTATCGGAACTCAAGAATGAATTTTCTTTCAAGCTGGGAAAAATGATGAAGAGCCAAATGAGGTTCATCCAATGAATTTAGGTTTTTATCATAACTAGTTTTAGGGATTTATTTAACTTGTCGTATCAATATTCATACACAATTTAGATTATGTTTTTGTTATTTTATTTAAAGTTTACATAAGCACTTAATTTAAGGCTATATTTTGCATAGGGATTTTAATAAATATGATAACATTGTAATTTGTGAGAAGTGACTACTGACTTGTCTATTGCTTTTCCAATTCTATCCCATCTTCCTTAAATCATCTACTTTCACCTCTTCCCCCGTTCTTAAGAGGTTCCTCTCTCTTTCATCTGTACTCTTTGCCTTTCCGTTCTACATCAATCGCAATTTTATGCAAAAAATTTAAGCCAGACAGAAAAAATAAGTACAGTGTTCAACTCAGAAGAATGTTATCCTATTGAAAAGAAATCAAATTTGATAAATATATATAAAGAAAAAATAAGACCATGCACGTCTTACAATAAGATGACAAAAAGTGAATCACTTTGAGTAGTTTTGTCATGTCCAACAGAGACCAAGAATTACACCATTAAAATTCATATCTGAAGTAAAAAATTTATAAGGAAGCAAGAAGCAAGAGACTTATACCCATTAAAATGAATATGAAAAATAAGTGAGTTTTCTTAGGATATAAGTCCAATGCAGACACGAAGGACACATAAAATTAATGCAATTGACCTACTTGGGGTACACTTCAGCAAGGAGATGAACATGAATTCCCCAGGCATTAGTAAATGTACATGAGACAAACTCAACTGTTGTCTAGTCTAACTATATCCATTTTATAGCTAGCATCATCTCTATTTTATTCACATGATGCACATCTACATTCCCATTTCCCTCAATATTTTTGACCATCCAAATCCAGAGCATATCTTAATGATGGTAGATGGTTCAGATGTCCTTCTAGATTAGTTTATCCTGTCTCCTAAAAGTTCTGGAAACACTTAAATTCCTGATCATCCAAAATCCGCAATAAGAAAATTAAGTGAAAGGACATATTCATGACGTTTAATGTCTAAACACCAACGATTTGATTGAAAACATAACACCAACTATTTGATGGGAGTTCTTTATGCAATGATTGTTAGAAGCATCCAACAGGTAAATTCCCAAACAAGGTCTAACAGTTATCTTACCAATGAAGTCCATAGATGAACAAGATCTGCCCCTCACACATTACCATTATACATAAAAATAAATAAATAAATAAATAAATAAAAAGGTTGGAGTGGAATGCATATCTAACCAGAAAAAAAAAATGGACAATGATGAAGACCTAATGAGAAAATGACAATAGTTTCTTATTAGATATACCAGTGGAAAGATTTGGATGGAGATAATTTACAGAGTAAAGAAAAAGCAATAGAAATATCTGTAGATCCAGAAATGAAGTTATTAAACCGGATGATATCATATGTTGCAAAAGCAACAGAATCGCTGTAAAATACAGAAAAGAAGTTTTTCAATTGCAACTGAACCTTCCTATCCCATATTTATAGATTTTCTATCCGAAGAAAGAGGAAGAACCTCTCAAGGGGACCTAACCATGAAGTTGTAAGCACGCAAAACTACTTCAAGCACTGGTCAATTTTCTAGATGACTGCTACCCCACAGCAGTATGATCATGGAACTAACCCCCGCTTAAGGGTGATTTCAAATGATACCATACTTGCCTTTGAGAGGCATGACTGCTTCTTACTGCCATTATCTGGCATCAATTTGATCACCACGTATCTGTTTGAAGGTCAGCCAAGAAGAGTGCCAAGTTTTACAGCAGGGCCTCACATCAAAATCCAATCTAACCATATTGCTTTACATGACTATTATAATTATGACCAAAAAATAGACTAAAATAGCTAATTGAAAAGGTTGGAGCAAAGAAAGAATTTGACAAAGAATTGTCATTGACTTCATCATTTCCATTTTGCTGTCACACCTATTAATGCGTTCATGCATATATCTCAAATCGCAGCAAGGAAATCATGAGATGGATCATGTGGAAGGATCAAATCTATGGAAGTTCAGCAAAACAATTCTAACTGATAATCGCATTTTTGGAAATAAGATGTCCACATAACAAAAAAAATCACATCCACCATCAACAGCTGCATACAAAAAAAGAATGACTACGTTTCTGGACCCTGGAGCACAAACGTTCTCACCAAACTTCCAGTTGCATAAAGTGAAAATGTCCCTGTGCAGAAACAGTTTTTGCAGTCTCAAAATCAAATGCCTTTTTCAACATGAGAACAATTAATGCAGCATTCAGAAAAGAAAGTGGAAACATTGCACAAAGGAACAAAATAAGAGAATAATCAATAAAAACCATACCTTTGCCCCCAATGGCAGAAATCCGATGACACTGAAAAGAAATTCTTTGGGTCATCCACATATTTGGCTAATAATCGTCCATACGTAGCTTCACTCTCTGAACTAAGAGCACCAACCAAGATTGGTACAACTTTTATTGGGAAACTGCATGGTATTCATCTAAAGTCAAGTTTTTACGTCAATAAGTATCTGTAACAAGCTCCTCCATAGAGTGAAATTACCCTTGGAAAACTTTGGCAAGATAAGGCAAGTGCATTTCCATGCTATGTTCGGCCTCATCAACATCAAGATCCATTAGTTCAAATTTCCCAGTTGCCCGGAGCTCCTCATTGACTGGAGCAATATTAAACAAAAAGAATAAAAAACAAAATAAGTGCAGTGACTTACACAACTGATAAACAAGGCAACAATAAACAGTTTCCAAAACAAAAATGTGTTCATGCTGGAGTTGACTGGGAGTACAGTATCCTGTTTATCAGCAGAATAAATAGAAGAATCTGGCAGGTATGAGCCCACAGATAATAACTCAAGGTAGTGATTTTGCCTGCAGTGGACAATCATAATTCCCCACAAGAGATCACATATTTAGCATTTCATCTTGTTCTGACTGACCATGATCCCCTTAGAATCCACTTTGTTGTAAATTAGCATCTGTTTCTTTAACTAGACTGCCCCCCAATAACAACAAAAAGAATGCTAGGTACATGTAGCATTGAATCGACCTGTCAGCCATGTTACATCTATAAAAAGAAATTCCAATAATAATTGGAAGACTGAGTATCACAAAAGCTAGTAATTACATAGTACCTTCCAAATCAATTGGCAGGTCCCCAAGAGGAGTTTTGTAAACAGTGGCTCTTGTGAGGGCACACTTTGGAGTGTAATAATGATGTGATGGGCCAAGAAGAAACACCCGAGAACTGCAGTATGTTCAACACATCATCAAAAATTTCTCTAAATTAATCCACACATATTCATTCCCACACAGTGCTCTTGTATTTGTAATATACATGAGTACAAAAGAAAGACACACAAAGAAACTTCACAAATCATGAATATAAATATAGGTCTATTCTAAGAGCTATAATCCACCAATTGCTTTGACCAACATTGCTAGCAAGAATATTTGCATAGCACCTGGAGGTTGAGGTCAAGGATGACAGCTGGCAAGAAACTTCAGCTGCAGCTTTTACCATGAGTGCCCAATGATATGATATTCCAAACCAACAATATGAGTGAATTTAGGAAGTGACAAAAATTTTGGATCAAAAGATTTTAGTGTAAAAGTTTTTGAAATGAGAGAAAATGATATTTGGATAATGATGAGGAGTAAAGAGAATAAAGTTAAAACAAATAGGTTAATTGTATAGGCAGTTGTGTAGAATGATTGAAAGGTAGAATAGTTAGTTGTAAAGGAAGATGTAAAAAAATAATAATTAAAAATAGGGTAGTAGTGGAGAGTGAATAAGTTTTTGAATTATACAAACATGGCCTATGTATCACACTAAGATCAGAGGTTATCTCAGGCTCAGATTACTATTTTTCCTCCTCTCCTCTTTTCTCTTTTTCTGCCTATTCAGGTTCTTCAGCATAGCATACAGAAGAAACTTAATATTAGACATTGAAATCTGCAACTAAATTGCTAGACAGTTCAATTGTAAACAAAAATCTGAAAAAAATTAAAAAAGTCATCTTTGTGCATGAATACAAGAGCTTCAACTACCAGAGTCCGCAGCCATAATTAACCCTCCTGAAATTGATCTTTGGTGCTTGGCAATGAAAGTTAAAGCCTACCTCCATTCACAATCATCAATCGAAATTTCTATTGCATTGCTAAATTAAAGATTAAGGCTTTAGCCTAACATCAATTATTGGATATCTCCTGATCAAACTCCCACCAGAACTCTGATTCCTGAGTTGAAAGAATACTCTTTCAAGTGTTTCAATCAAAAATCCATGTATGAAACAATTCCCCCCCCCCCCCAAAAAAAAAAAGACAATACCCTACATAGCATAATAAATATTGAAGGAGATGCTTTTTTACTTTCAACAACAACAGAGATGACTTTATGAATGTAATAAAATAACTGGAAAACAAGAGTCATAGATGTGACAGCAATTCCTAAGAAGACGTAGAAAAATGCTTACAATTGAGTAGGATCAATGTTAGCAAATGCATAGGCTGCAGCACGGCCTGAGTAAGAATAACCAGCATGCCTGTAGCATGAATTCCATCAAATATCAATAAATTGCAACAAGAATAAGTACAACATCAGAAAAATTGGATGTGACCAACATTTGAAAGTTGCTAGAAACTTACGGGGCAATTACACTTCTTACATCTGCAGACTTGGCCAAGCCAGTTGTCTGAAGCCATGAATCAAGGTCTTCTCCAAGCTTAATCGCTGACACATGTAAAAAGAAACATATTAGGGTCATAGGATCTTGAAGTTAATATGAAAAGTTCATGCTTTGGCTGATTGATGCATTATGCCAACATGCTTAGAAAGGCAAATACGCTTCTATTCAAAAACACCTTTTATTCAATCAAATGGTAATTGGGTGGAGAACTGAGATGGTTCTAACATGTGAACCAAAACCTATCATGGATAGGCCAGATTTTAAACATTAAACAGGAATCACAGGTGTTCCATTGCAACTTGAATGAACTGTTAAAAGTGAAATAATGATAAACATATTAAGAGAAAGACTAAATCACAACCATCGCAATTTTTCATTAAATATATCTAATAGCTTGGCAGTCCATCTTACTCAAAAGTCTAAAATTATCCACGATAGAAAGAGAAATCTATAATCATATAATAGACATGTAAGTGCAAATGTCACTCCCTAACTTCCTAAGTAACATTTAATGGACACATCTCAAAGCATGGAGAAACACTGACATCTCCCAACCCAACAGTGCAAGATGAGCTCGCAAATTGCACAGATGAAAAATCCAAAATGTATCGATGTTAACCACCTGGCTAGTGACTTGCCACTGATCAACAGAAAGAAACAAGCATAACACGTCAATTGTTGAAACATTACCAACCACTGGGGCGTTGCCCTGGTGGCATGCACCGCAGGCAGATATACCACGGGCGCAGTTTCAAAATCCTGCAGGTGCGGGAGGAATAAGTGCAATGTCCTCCCGGATGGTAGGGGTTCCACAGATGCCCTCCTGGATGGGGGTATTTACAAAAAAAAAAAAAAAATCCCTCTATGGTGTGAGGGTTGTGAAAATACCTGAGTGTAATATCAGATGTCAGTGTATCAATACCAATCAAAAAAATTGTGGGAACACTGCCCCTTGCACGGATAGGATTCCCCAATTGCATGGAAAATTTCCGTCCAGCTCTCAAGCCGCTGCAGGGCACATCCGGCGCCTGCTGTGGCTGTCGAACCCACACCCATGAAATTTCCCTACCAAAAACATGCAAGATCGCAACTTTTTCTACCAAATCAATGGAAGGAAGGGAGGTGCGTGATCAGAAATCCGCGAAACCCAAAGATCAAAAGAAAGTTCGAATTTCGAATCCAACTATGTAGATGTCCGTACGGAAAAAGGAAGACTTCAGCAATTTCAGTTGTCCCTACATCCACCCATTGCGCAGTTATGTTCATATGATCGTCAAGATTAAAACACAGACGAGGTATAACGGCAGCTTGGAGGTACATGCATTGGATGATTCGAGCACCATTGAAGAAACGGAAGAAGCATGGCATGAAAGATGACTCATTTCATCAAATTTTTGGGGGTGATTAAGCGAAAATAGAAGAATTTGAACAGAAACAGAAACAAAAACTAAAACAAAAACAGAGTCCTTGAAGTCTAAGACTTCAAGGATTGAAAAGGCAAACTTACGATCTTTCGTGTACCAGGATCCTGCATGAGCTGCTCTTCTAGCCGTCGCCATTCTCTCGAAATCGAAAGCGGCGGAGAGATTAGATTCGGCCAGGAGAAACAGTGAGAATTCCCAAGAAAGCACAAGCCTCAGCTCAGCTCTCTTTTTCTTTCTGAGATTTGCTGCAGTATGTCGCGTTGCATATTGTTTTGTACAAACCTGTCCGACATTTTCTCAAAAAAGACCTCGCAATGGGACGTACGGGAGAACGAGAAGGGATAGAATTGTGTCAGCGGCAGTAGAAAATAAAAAATTTTAAAAATTATATAATTTATATAAAATAATAAAAATAAAATTTAAATAAATAGGTTAGTTGAGAGATGATTTATGAAAAAAAGGATTGAAATATAGGGATAAATGTGAAAAAATATGATAATTAATTGATTAATAAGGTGATTTGAAATTCATGCACCTACCATTTTATACCAACGTTTTCACCACACATTACCAAACGTTCCCTAATTGTGCTCTAGCATATTTGTTTTGATATTTTATAAAATTAACTTTGAAAATTTCATAGCTGTGTAAATGTTGGTAGAAAATTTTTGAAATGGAAAAAAAAAACTATGATATAAAAGTAATGACCTAGAGTGAAAAAATAAAGTTAAGATAGGTAAAGTAATTGTATAAAAAATTGTAAAAAATAATTAAAAAGTAAGATAATCATATAGAAAGATGTAAAAATTATTTAGATTACATCATACTATTAAGATAGTCATATATAAAGATGTGAAAAATATTAAGGTAGTCATATATAAAGAATAATTGAGTTATATTTGGATTACATATTCTACCAAATAGTAGCTTACAAGTTATTTTCAATCAAAATTATTCCACAATTTATAATATTTTTGAGAAAACACTATTTAACAACGTATTTAGAGCATGTTTGATTTGTCTTAATTCTATTATTTATTTATTTTAATAGGAAAAGTTCGTTGGTCATATGTTTTTTCCATTGCCCATACTTAAATTTAAAACTTTTTTTAAGAGGAATGGTGCTATTTACTATTCAATTAACAAATATTGGTGTTCAACACCACAAGTTAAATAACTTTTTAAGCTTGCATTTGCCAAAAATTTTATTTCAATTTGAAGTGAACATTTTTGTGGTTTTTTGGGTTCACAGTTAATTTTGGTCTAAAATTGAATAACCAATAAAGTAGATGAATTATGATATAGAATTTAGGGATATACTTACAAATTATGAATATAATTTTTTATATATTCATGTTTTTCAATAATTCCTCTCATGGACATAAATTTTTTTCATAATTATTTCTATATTCACGTAATTAGGATTCCTTAGCAATTACTATCAAACCCATGCGAAATGTCAAATTTTGTCAAATTTATCCTAGCTGATATTAGGTTGTGTATACCTATCCTTTTTATTGAAAATATCAACATTCATTGCTTCCATTTTTTGTAAATTGCTGCTTATTCTCTAAAAGTGGTGTAATTAAATGTAATTGATATTATAACTTTCTTTTTTATTTGTAGGGGTAATTAATGATTTCACATGTACATTAACCATAGTTGTTGGGGTCTTTTCTAAATATACATATTATATTCGTCCCTAATCCCAAATATGTTCATTACGTTTTCAAAATTCTAAATATACTCATTACTTTTGCAGTTAATTACAAAAATGCTTATTCCGTTAAAAAACATTAGTTGAAATTTTTTAAATGCCTAATATACCCCAGTTACAAAACAATAAAAAATAAAATAAAATAAAAATGAAATTAGGACTCTCCAAATTAGCTCATGTGCAATAAGGCATTAACGAGTTATGACATTCAATTTTTCGATTGTATCCAGAATTTAATAGGCATATTAGTAATTTCAGATACTAACTAATGGCATTAAGTCACGACTTATGTATTGTTAATATTAACTACAAATATACCATATGTATTTGGAATTTTGAAAATGTAATGGGTAAATTTTGAGGCAAGGTCAAATGTAATGAGTATATTGAGAAAAAACTAGAGGTGGGAATTGGGTTAGGCCATAACTAGTCATGATTTCCCCGACCCCAATCCTACTTTTTAAAAATTGAGTTTGACTCTCTTTTTATACTGGATTGGGACAAAGTCGGTTTGACTTTCACTTTTTTTAATAGGTTTTAAGACAAATTTCAGGTTGGTATCGGACCAGTTTTGGAATAATGGGTCGGGTCAAAAATGCGGGTTAAATAAAATAATTTCAAGAATTTATATACCTATCAAACATAAATATATACCTATACTATTTTTAAATCTTATATGCTTCAATATTTCACTAATTATTAAAAAACACATAATTAAGAAACAAAATATTTGAAAATATAATACAAATTTATTAAAATAAGTTAATATACAATTATATATAAGAGTTATATATGTACAAATTCTATTTATTGATTCTTATATTACGTTCTGAATAAATTGATTCTTATATTGTTGATAGAGTTGAATATAAAAAAGTAAAAATTTTAAAAGAAAATAATAATAATATTTAAACATAAGTTTGTAAATTTTAATAAATTAATATATGTGGAGTGGGTCGGATTCTTTGGGTCGGGATATGATTGGCCCAATCCAACCCTATTTTTAAATTCCGGTCAAAATTTCTTACTCATCCCTATACCATGTAAAAAATATGTCGGTTTTACCCAGCCAAAAATGTGAACTACCCAGCCAAAAATGAGTCAGTTCACAGTCGGGTCAACTTTAGCCGGGTCAATTTCCATCCCTAGAAAAAACCTTAGTTATTAATGAAACATAATATTATGGGCATGGGATAAATTTTAAAGAAAATTCAGACTTAAATAAGGAATTATTAAAAATATGTTGGTATATAAGGAATTTTGATCAAAATTCAGGAATAAATTTTAAATTTTTTCTATAATTTAATACATGTGTGTGTGTGCGGGGGCACATCAAGCAATGGCAAAACACATTTATTTGCACTTTTTTAGTTTTTATTTTGAAATAGCAAATTTAGGTATATATTACATAACTAAGATTTATTATATTTTTATTTTTAAATACAGGGGTATTACTGTTATTTTCACAAGTTCAAAATGACAACAATAACCCTGTATTGAAAAATTAAAAATATATAAATATATTAAAAAATGATAAATCTTAATTTATACATAATATATGTAAATTTTGTAATTTTCAAAAATAAAAAACTAAAAAAGTGTAAACAAATGTGTTCTATGCACTGCACGAAATGCCCACCGATACATGTGCATGATTGCATTTAAGTAGAATCCGGCAGCAAGTTCTTAAATAAAATATTTTTTTAAAAAAATCCAGTCAGCTTGCTCAACTTGCTTTGGACATATGCAAGGCATCTATGGTGCATCGCCTCCGATTCTGAATTGCTTGGACGCCAGAATATATTGGTTTTACCCGGCTAAAAATGGATCGAGTCACAGCCGTGTCAACTCTAGTCGGGTGATGAGTTGACCCACTCCAATTCTCATCCCTAGAAAAAACCCTAGTTATTAATAGAACATAATATTATGGCATGGGAGAAATTTTAAAGAAAATTGAGACTTACATAAGGAATTCTTAAAAATATGTTGGTATATAAGGAATTTTGGTCAAAATTCAGGAATATATTTTAAAATTTTTCTATAATTTAATATCTATAATATGTTTTAAAATTTTTCTATAATTTAATACATATGTGTGTGTGTGGGCGGGCACATCGAGCAATAGCAAAGCACATTTATTTGCACTTTTTTAGTTTTTATTTTGAAATAGCAAATTTAGGTATATATTACATAACTAAGATTTATGATATTTTTATTTTTAAATACAGGGGTAATACTATTATTTTCACAAGTTCAAAATGACAACAATAACCCTGTATTGAAAAATTAAAAATATATACATATATTCAAAAATGATAAATCTTAATTTATACATAATATATGTAAATTTTGTAATTTTCAAAAATAAAAAACTAAAAAAGTGTAAACAAATGTGTTCTATGCACTGCACGAAATGCCCACCGATACATGTGCATGATTGCATTTAAGTAGAATCCGGCAGCAAGTTCTTAAATAAAATATTTTTTTAAAAAAATCCAGTCAGCTTGCTCAACTTGCTTTGGACATACGCAAGGCATCTGCGGTGCATCGCCTCCAATTCTGAATTGCTTGGATGCCACCTTCGTTTCGTTTGCCATGCTTGTACGAGTGCAATTAGAAATTACGAAATTCAACTATATATAAAGTTCTTATCAGTATATACATAACAAGGCCTGATCATTTCATTCCATAACGGTCCACAAAATATATTTTGTAATTTTTCAAACTTTTTAGAAAACTGTTAATATATATATTTCATCTAAAAACTAAGCTTTGCTATGTTTAAAAATATATATTTATTTTGGATTTTTAAATATAAGAGTATTTTAGTCATTCTAAGTTATTGAAACTGGACAAAAATACCTATATGTTTAAAAATGCAAAATAAATATAAATACATCTTTAAAAATAGTAAATTTTGATTTATAAATTAAATGTATAGATTAGTTATTTTAGAAAAAACTTAAAAAACAAAAGAATATATTTTTTGGACTAGTATGAAATAATTATTTTGCATGTATTGAGTATGTTTGAGAAGTGATAAAACCTTTGAATGAAAAATTTTTTATGTAAAATTTTTTTAATGGGAAGAAAATGACATAATGTGGTATAATAAAGAGAATAAAGTTAAATAAATAGGTTAGTTGTATGTATAGTTGTGTAAAAATAATTGAAATATATGGTAATTATATAGGAAGATATGAAAAATAATTAAAAACTAAAGTAGTTATAGAAAGTGAAAAATTGTAGGTTGATAAAAATTTTCATGTGAAATTTTTTTATCATTACCACATCCATATATATATATATATATCAAACAATGGTATACACTAAGATATAATATTATATTAATATTTATGTTATACTATATTTAAAAATATAGTTAAAAATTTAAAGTTATTTGCATTAAGATATTTGTTTACAAGGTTGGTTTTATTTTTTTAATGAATCACCTATCTCAGAGGACTAAATACCTGATAAAATGTACTTCTTTCTATCTGACTTTTATTTTTAGGTCTCCCTATTCTAATGTCTTGTGCACACTCATGTCAACTACTTAGTAATTAAAGTGGTGTCATATTTGTTTTTGCTTTAAACATGTTTGGTCACACTAGAAATTTTTTAACTTAAAACTTTTCAATCTAAAATTTTTTCTCTTCATAATTATCTTATTGTTTATTTCTTTACATTTTCTTATATGATTATTTTACTTTTCAATTATTTTTACACAAGCATCTATATGATTAACCTACCCATTTTAAATTTATTCTTTTTAATCTTTATCATTATCCTTATTATATTACATCATTTTCTCTAATTTAAAAATTTTTACGCCAATAATTTTTTATCAAAAACTTTTAAATTTAAAACTTTTTTACTTTCTATATTACTCAATGTTTAATTATTTTTCATATTTTTCTATACAATTATCCTTCTTTTCAATCAATTCTACATAACTGCTCATACTACTAATCTGTTTATTTTAACTTTATTTTCTTTATTCCTCTTCATTACCCCTATCATATCAAATTATTTTTTTCTAATTCAAAAACTTTTATACAAAAAAATTTTTCTCCGAAAGTTTTATCATTTCCTAAACACACTCAAAGAAAGTTTGATGAAAACTCCCTCAACTTTAGTCCTCTAAAATAGTTGGGACTGGGTTTAATGAGAATAGTCCATCAGAGACTTCATTTAAAAAAGACCAATCTTTACATAATTGTTCGCGTATACAAAAGGTTGGTTTTCCCACTAGACATGTTGAGGAATTACTCCATTCAAAACATTTTCTATGAGGTAATGTGCAACAAAATTCCCTAAATGCATAAAATGAGAGAAGACCTAGTTTTTAAACTTAGCTAGGAAACATTTGAATTTGTTTACAATTAGGCTCAGATAGGATCAAATAACTCTCCACCCATGTACATGGCTATCATCACTTGTGAATCGAACTCGATCTTTATCTTTCGACATGAAAAGTTTTATGCCCCAATAAGACTTGGATAAAAGGCTTGGCTTCCATCATCATCACATCCATAATTCTCCATTTCAACCATCTTTTTACTACTATGAAAACTCTCCCATGGTCAAGAATTATAGCTCATATACCCATCTTCTTATTTTGCAATCTAAAACCAACATCTACATTTCTTGTTGGGATTCCCATGACCGATGTCTGTCATCTTGTGGAACTCTTTTGAACTGTTTGATTAAACATCTTTAATAGTATAGTTGATATCACTAATTGAATATAATTAACAGCCTAATTTGTTATGTCGTAGAACGTTAGGTATTTTTCTTCTAGATAAAATTTGTTTCTTAAATACTAGATTCTCCAACTATGTAACAAAAGAAAATAGAAGGATATAATTTCTTCTCTATGAAGAGGAAATTTACCGCAACCCATAGGTTTGTTGAAACCAAACTTGACTGCAATCTTTGTATTTGATCTATAAATCATTCCTTACTCGACATCTCCAGAATAAATGCTCACTATCTTCATTTGCTTCCTCACATAGGAGGCACATTTTCTAAATTGAGACATCCCTTCTCCCCATATTTACTCTTTTTGAGTAAAAAAATTTTGTAAGTAACCTTCACCGAAATATTATTATTTTCCTTCAACTCTTTAGCTTCTACAAAGCTTTGAACACCACTAATTTCCATCTCTAGTTATGATTTATCTTTGTTTTTTGTTCAAGTCCTAAAGCTAGCTTATAAGCAAATTTTGCACTAAAGCATTGATCATTTTCGAATGCCTAAAATCTAATGGCCTCTTCTCCTTTTTCTGAAATAGGAATATTACAAAGTGCCTTGTAACCCCATTCTCCCATAGCCCTTTTAATTGTCATTTCATTCCAACATCTACTCGATCAATCAATAAACTCACATACTCTGCTATTTTCATGGATCTCCTTTGGGAGAGGCCTTGATTTCATAAGCTTTGTGGATGCTCAATTTTCTTCAAAGAATTGAATTCTTTGCTCATTTCCCAAGTGCCATTTGCACTCTACCATTAGAGTATACCTTGCCTTTAAAATGCTCTTATAAGTAAAGAAATTAGTGGGTTTTAAAACACAATCCAACAATTCATCATGTAGGAATTATCTAGCCTTCAAAACTTTATGAGCTAGCAGCTCTTGATTTATCATTAACCTTCATGCATGTTTTGCCAAAAATGTGTGATTGAAAGTCTCTAAACCTTTGAAGCCCATTCCACCATATTCAAAAAGGAGAGCATATTATTCTCCGAGCTATCCAACTTGTCATTCTCTTCCTATCTTTCTCCCTATTAGTTTCAATTGAATGATTTTATTTAAGAGGAGATGAGTGAATTAGATTATTTTAAAAAATTTCTTTGATTCAAAAGTTAACCCTTTATGAGTTAAGTCCCCTTGAATGAAATGTATAGACCTAAGATAAGGAAACATAAATACTAGAAATGAGGAGACAAAATTTTTATAGAGGTTTGAACCTCCTTGCTCTACTGTTCCAAACATATGCCCCTTAGTCTTAGGTTTTACTAACTTATGTCAAGTACAATTTAGAGTCATAACTCTCATCTAGATTTTACCTCTATGAGGTTTTTCATAAGTAACATAAGTAGTTGGTGAGCACTATTCTAACAAACTCTTTTCTTGTCTTTGTACTTTGGTCTTGATCTTTAACACTAAGAGTTTGTTTCGTAATGTAAAAGTTGTGGATAACGTGGGATTGTGTGGGAAGTAGAAAATGAAATGTTTTGAAAATTTATGATTAATATGAAATAATAGGAGTAAAGATGTACATAAGGTAGTTGAAGTGTAGTAGAAAAGAAAAATGATTGAAAGTGATTAACATGTAGGGGTAAAAGGGTAAAAATATGGTTATTAATTGACCATGGAAATCCGTAATCCCATGGATTTCCATTCCTCATTTTCCATATACATTAACCAACATAACCTATGCTAAGTATTAACACACAACAATAAATAATTAAATAAATTAAAACTATACTTTATGAATTATGTAGAACGTTGTAGCACAACAAACTCTCTGTTTTATTATAAATGAAAAATAAGAATTGAAGCTTTAACAGTATGTTTGAGAGCTTGACTTATATCTTCGTTAATGGAACTTTGAATGCAAGTAAGTGGGAAGTTGTAGGTACAATGAATATTTTAGTTAACCTCATTTACTCATTTCCATAAGGTATTTTTAACCTTGAGGGATATTTGAATATTTTGAGATAAGTGGCGCATTAAATGCATCACGTTCGAATTTTTATGAGCATTACGACTGAAGTTGTCTATGAGGTCAACCTTGCTTGTGATTTCACCCAAGTCACGGCTGAAGTTAAGTTGGCCATCGACTTCAACTTGAGTTTTTCTTCCAGCAAAGTCCTCTTTCCTGCATGCATTTCAAGTTATTATTGGAGTTAACTTCGAGTACGACTTCAACCAAGTCATAGCTTGGGTCGACTTTGGGCATGATTTTAGATGAGTTTTTTTATTAGAACATTTTCAATATTCCTGAGTTGATTTTTCAAGTCACACGTGGGGGGCAACTTTGGGTGCAATTTCAGATGTGCCTGCTTTCCTTCATTCGTTTCCATCTCTTGGTTCAAGTTGCTATTGAAGCCAACTTAGGTAACGACTTTTCACAAGTCACATATGAGGTCGGCTTGACCTACTTCTTCACTCTTACTATGTCACTTTCTTTTAAATTTGTTTCTAAATTTGCATTTGAAATCACTTTTGAAGTAGACTTGAGTTGCGACTTTACCCAAGTCACATATCAAGTTAACTTGACCTATGACTTCATAAGTGTCAAACTTGTGTTCCTTGAGATCTTTTAGATTTTTATGCATTATCTTATACATGCTTAATTTAAAGTGTGTTAGTAACCAAGATCTATTTCAATTTAGTTGTTAATCATCAAAACTTAATCTTAGATTGCAATTTTTCATTTGTTGAGTTCAGACTCTCCCACCAGAACTGACTAAACAAAGCCTCGAGATCCCCATGTAACTTTTTAGAAAGAATAAAAAGGGCTTATAGCATAGTTAGAAATGACTTGAGCTATAGCTTTTATGGGTACCTTCTTGTCCTCTCAATGATAATAACTTTCCTTTTCAACTTTGAGTTTTTTTCACATTTTTGTTCGATGTATTTAAAAGCTTAAGTCTTGACTTCCCCAACCATGCTGGTAAACCCTGATATTTCTCAATCTAGTTGCCCTTAATTCCCAGTTAAAACTCCAGCTCAATCCTCTCATTTGTGCCCATATTTCTATTGAATTATTGTAATTTTATTAATATTAACATGTTGCCCGAAATATTACTCATGTATTCTAATTGTCTCTTTTAAATTCGAAACTTCCCATCCATTGTCTGTAAGAATAAAATGATTTCCTTTGAAAAAAATAGAGTTATGATTGGACTATTAAGACTCATCTTGATTCCATGTGGCCTTCGACATAATAATCCTTTATAAGGGCAAAGAGACCTTCTGCGCTATAAGAAAACGAAAAAGGAAAAGAAGATCACCTTGGCAGATTCCATAACTTGCTGCAAAGGGGCTAATCTTCAAACCATTTACATTTACCTTATCAGTTATTGTGTATAAATAGCTTTTTATCTAGCCGATCCATGTTTTACGAAATTTCGTTTATCTCATAATCCCACACAAATAATTCTAATTAACTTGATCATAAGCTTTTTGCCATGTCTAACTTGACCCCAATTTTACTTTTCCACCCTTCTTCTTTCTTTTCAACACATGTATAACTTCAAAAGCGATGGCATGTTATCCGTAATTAGTCTTCTTGGCACAAAAGCACTCTGAATTTTTGAAATGGTGCTGCCCGAGTAGATTTCTAATTTATTTGCAAGGAGCTTTGCCAAGATTTTGTATAGAATGTTACACAGACTGATTAACTTGAAATCACTCAACTTTGAGGCACCTACTTTTTTTGGAATGAGGACTATTACTATTTGATTTATTTCTAATATCATTTTTTCCCTTTGGTAACTAGAGCTAGCCTATAGAAAATTTTTGCATCCCTTAAACACCTCCTTGCTAATAGTTTACTAGTGATGTTGATAAAAACTAACTGTCATGCCATTTAGTCTCAGAGCTTTTGATAAATTCATGTCTTTAACGACTCTTGTCACCTCTTCGATCACCAAAGGTGAAATGAGAATCTGATTTTTTGCATATGAAACTTTCTTATGGATTAAATTTGATATTCTTTGGTTGTCATGCAAATGTTCAGCATTAGATAACCCTTTCAAATACTTGGCAACTAGTTCTTCGTCCTTTTTCTGCTTATAAATTGAATTTCCATGCTCATCAATCAACACCGCTATCTAAATCCTTCTTATTCTTTCAAATGTACATCTATGAAAATGCCATATATTTTAATTGTCATACATAAGCCAATTTACCTTTGAACACTACCTCCAGTAAATTTCATCATCTTCCACAAAAACGTCTTTTCTCTTGTCCACCTCTCTTACTTATCTAACTCTTTTATCAAAAAGTTATGTAACTCTTCAATCATTGAAAATGTTTTGTGCTTTATTCAACAACTTTAAGAACTATGTCATCTTTAAAAGCTTCTCCCCACAACATTAATCTTCCTCATGATTGGTCCAAAAGTCACTCATTCTTCCCCCTTGTCTTTCGGTTGTCTTGAATGACCTGGATTGCTTCTTCATCCCTTCCCCATTAATGCACATACTTGAATTCATATGTGGTCTTCTTCTCATTTGAAATATGTTGTAGCATTAAGAGTAAAGGAAAATGGTCAAAAGTTGTAACAAAGAGATGAAGAAGATGGGTAAGAGGAAAAACTCTACGCTAATCATTTGGCACTCAACTCCTTATCCCATCTGGCCTCTAAGTGGTCTTACCCTCTTCTATTATTTATC
>JAXCLR010000092.1:23603495-23620154 GCA_035584095.1 Annona squamosa
TCTACGCTAATCATTTGGCACTCAACTCCTTATCCCATCTGGCCTCTAAGTGGTCTTACCCTCTTCTATTATTTATCTACGTGTATAGAGCACCAGTTAAACTAAGATCTATCATATTACAATCATTTATAACTTTTCAAAAGAGAATCATTATGTTCTTTGCCCATTGGGATTTGCTCAAGAATTCATATATGTTGGTAATTTCATTAAAGTCTCTAATAATTAACCACGTCAGTCTATTTTGTGTCCTCAAGTGAGACATTAGATCTTGTGTTCCTCATTTTCTATAGTTGATAGTGGTTTCATAAATGCTTATAAAACACCATATCTTCCTTTGGTTGCTACTAACCACTGCATCTATATGATTTTGTAAGGACTTCACTACTAATTTGTAGTGTTTTGATGTAACAAGTAAGCATGGAAGTTATGTGTGAATCTACTAAGGTTTTCTGTAAAATCTATAACAAAACTTCGATGATTTTTTATCAAGATCTATGGATAGCTATTTGGATGATGACATGAAAAATTGGTTAGTTTGTTATCATAAATTGTCTTGGTTTGTTACATTGTTATAAGTTGTTGAAACAAATCTAATTAGTTGTGAATTTAGTGGAAAAAATCTCTTTTGACAATTTTGGATGCTAAAAGTTATAAATAGAGCATGAATTCCAATCGAAAATTCAATTGCGAGAAGATCATTTCAAAAGTATAAATCCATCTCAAGACATTCTCTGCAGAGGTCTATCTGTCAGAAGCGATATATTGAAAATCGTCATGACTATCCTATTAGAGCTTCATCTTTATGCTTTTTTATTGTTCAACTAGTTGTATGCTTTATTTATTTTTATTTATTTTACTTTGAATTGGAGGTTGTCTAATTTAAGAGAAAAGCTTTTATTTTGATATGCTGAAAGCTTCATATACCACTTATAGTCATTTGTGTAATTCAGAAGGTGATTAAGATTGTACTACTATAACTCGAGATTTTAAGTTGATTAGTGAAAACCCAAGCCAAAGTTTTGACTTGAAAAGTAGAATAGGTATATTAATTGAATCACTATAATTTGTGATGTCTTTTTTGGGTGATTTTTGGTGATATGCATAATCTATCCTCTTTTTTCTTAGCTCTCTCTTTTGTGCTTTTGTTTATTTCTCTTATCAATTCTATATGGGCCTAACATCAACATTTATATTTATATCTCTATTCCATAGAAGTACAAGACCTCCTATATGTTCAATGAAATTGACTATGAAGCAAAATTCATATCTCATCCTCACTCTAATTATTTCATCTCAGATACTTTCCGTTTAGTCTTAGCTAAAAATATGATTGTGGGAACCTTTTTCTTGATAATGTCAAGTAAGTTAAGAATTATTCACAAGTTTCCAAGCTTGAGACAATTCCATATTAAGACACTCATTGGTTTAGGCGAGGTTGAGCAGCTGCCTTAACCTCCACCTCTGGTCACAAGCATTTATCTTCCCATATTTGCCCATTCTTTTACTTCTTTGCCAAACCAACCCCTTTTTCCTCTACTATCCATTAATTCCTCATCTCCTTTATCTTACTTCCAGCAGTAGCCTTGTCCAATGATAATATCAACCTCTTATATAGATCCCCTTGTTCTTTATATTTTCGATTCTACTTTCCCTATACTCTTTGACTTCATTTTTCCACAATAGTACTCATCTCTATTTCCATTTGTTCTTCCAATATTAAGTAAACGGCTATTACACATCTATCCTCCAATTACTATGGTCCTCGCAACCTTCTTTTTGATTCCATAGGCCTCCTTTGTCACCAAACTTCTCTTGTGATCTATTTCAGTAGCACCTTATACGTTCAACCTCATTAACTCTTATAGTTTTCTATTTTGCTCGAGAACCTCTCCTTTCTATTTCCTCATGCCTTGATCCTCTATTTACACTTAGGGTGTGTTTGAGAAGTGATAAAAATTTTGATAAAATTTATTTGAGTGTAAATGTTTTTGAAATATGAGAAAATGATATGATATAATAGGAGTAATGATGAAGAGTAAAGAGAATAAAGTTAAAATGAATAGGTTAGATGTAGGAGTAATTGTGTGGAAATGATTGAAAAGTAGAATAATTGTATAAGAAGAAGTGAAGAAATAATTAAAAAATAGGGTAGTTGTGGAAAATGAAAAAGTTTTAGTGTAAAAATTTTTAGGTATTAACAAACACTCCCTTATGCTTTTTTCAACCTTGCTGCTATGCGTCTCTATCCATTTCTGAATCCTTGCTAGCCCATTCTTATCAAGACATAAACCATTTTTGGTACGCTTCTATCATTACTTCCCCATTCATTTGCCCATCTTGAAATATTCTATTTTTCTCAATCCACCCAACACCCTATGTTATCTTTAAGACCATTCCCTAGTACTTCAGCCCCATTTATGTTTTCATCCTTAAATGGAAAGCTATTTTCTTCCTCCTATAACTCTTTACCTTATCCACTATTCCTCCTATACATTCTTCACCAACCCCTGTGAAAACATTTACACCTCCATGTGATATCTAATTTTCTCCCCGCTTATTTCCATCAAATTCAATTAATGGTCTCCGGTGTCCTTTCTTAAGTCCTTCCTCAGCAGTGCCTTGATGACTTGTTCCTCAGCCCATAGGTTTAAACCCTACCTTGAGTTGGCAATCAGATAGCATCTCTGCGTCCCCCTTCACCAACACTTCTTATCCATACTGACCACATTCCTTATACATATGCCTTCAATCTACCACATGTATAGCAAAACGTAGGTAGCTTCTTGTATTGAAAGTTTATTCATCATTTTCCTTTTGCGCCAATTTGTATGAACATAATGGTTTTTGCACATCTAGCATAACCTTTATTCGAAGGGTGTATGTAGTTGTCTCCACTTGCATACATGGCACAAATGATTCATTGATCATTTTTTTCAACTAATCTTGTTAACTAAATATGGAATTTTATATATTTATACCCATAAAAGTGATCTATATAATGCCACCTCTTCCACACTCGTCGCCGATATTATTTCTTTGACAATTACTAGTTGTTTGTAGCCATGGTCTCCCATCTAAGAGTTCCCACAAAAAAAAACCAAGAAGAGGTTTTCCATTTAGCAAACATAGCTTTAACTTTTAGTTTACATACCTTTTACATTGTCGATTTCAAAGTTTCCTTATTATAGCTCATTCTTGTCCAAATTGAATATAATACTACTGCTTTCTCACATGGATCTATTCATTTAAACTTTCTTATATTGATTCTTAGGGTATGGATTTCTTCCTCTAATAGCTTTGCTTTTGCTTTCGACATTGTCTATACAAACCTTTTCGCTCCTCTATTCTACTCCATAGAAAACCTTTCTCTTTTCAAGAGCCTTGGATTTCATCCTTTCTTTGCGTGCTAGGATTGCTCTTGCTAAGGAAATTTTGGTACTAGCAAGCTACATTTTCAATCACCAGATAGAGATTAAGCTTGGACATTTAGGGCTCCATAA
Source organism: Annona squamosa (assembly GCA_035584095.1). Lineage (NCBI taxonomy): Eukaryota > Viridiplantae > Streptophyta > Magnoliopsida > Magnoliales > Annonaceae > Annona > Annona squamosa. The sequence continues at coordinate 23,606,996 of JAXCLR010000092.1, forward strand.
AAAAGTTTTATCACTTTCTAAACAGATTAAGGAGTGTTTGTTTAACATTAATCTTCGAACTAAAAATTTTCATTCTCCATAGCTACCCCTTTTTTAATCATTTCTTTGTATATTCTTATAAAATTATGTTACTTTTTAATAATTTATATATAACTATCCATATAATTAACCTACCTATTTTAACTTTCTTTTTTAAATTTTTATTATTACTTCTATTATACGGTTTATACCTTATTATTTTTGTTCGATTCAAAAATTTTGGATAAATTTTATACATACCTATATAGTTTCGTCGATATTGCAAATATACCAATGTAGTTTCACAAATTGCATATTATCTTCACATAGTGTCACAAGATTCGCGTATTACCCCTACGCCTTGATCACTGTTAATATCTCCGTTATATTTTCAAAAATGATGAAAATGCCTTCATTTTTTTGGAGTGATATGCAATTTTGTGAAACTATAGATGAGAGTATTTTCGTCATTTTCCAAAAATATAATGACGGATATTAACGGTAGTTAACGGTGTGGGGGTAATACGTAATTTCGGTGAAACTAAATGAGGGTAAGATGCAAATTGTGAAACTATGTGGGTATATTTACAAAATCGATAAAACAATGTGGGTACATATGAAATTTACCCAAAAATTTTTACAACTAAATTTTGTAGCACTTCCGAAACTGAGTAATTCGGCTCATGTTTTCCGAGTAACCGCGGTCGGACCCGAATTACATTCCGAAAACCCGAGAGCATCACAGGCCAGTTTTCTCCGCCGCTCCTCTTGTCGACTCAAATTTCCTTTCCTCAGTTTCATTTCATCACCTGCCTTCGATTTTTGAGTCAAGAGGAGAAATTTTCAGAAAGACGAAAAGGCCGAGTGAGGATGAAGTTCTGCTATTCGTTTCTCATCATTCTTCTCGTCGACCTCGTTGTGAGAAATGGTCTGGCAGAGCAGATCTTCCCTGCTCATGCGGGTATCTAGCTTATCTATTCTTCCAGTCTTTTTCGTAGTTCTTCCAATGTTTCAGCTTATCTATTTCTGTATTATCGAAAATAGATTTGTGTCTGATTTCGCCCCTCTTTTTTGAAATATTTTTCCATGATTCTCGTGTATATATGTGTCGATTAAATTTTAAAAATTCTTAATTTGAATTATGTAAATCTTTGCTGTTGGGCTCGTTTGTTTCTGCTGAGTGCTGTGGAAACATCTGTTTTTGATCCATCAATTGGAGACTCCCTGTCGAATAATAGGTCTTGCATTGCAATGCCAGAATTTGAGTTGTTCATGGCGCATCATAATCAACATAGTCTTCTTTATGAGATTATGACTAGTGCAGAACGAGATATATTAAATCTATGAAAAGGAGAAGACTTTAGAAGAAAGAGGGAAGAAGAAGGGGAAGGAAAATCAGATGAGTTAGTGGAAAGAAACAGAACTGGAGTAATAACCAAAGCAAAATCACTTCAACAACTCGTGCATAAACTTTCTTGTCTCATTCACGGCAACCTATTTATGGAAAAAAAACCCATACCTTACACGATCCCGATTCTAATGGATACATACTGATGAAACCCTAATTAAAAGAAATGACCAAAATTGTCCATCCGAATAAAATCACCAAATTCCTAAAATAACAAAAATGCAAAAGTCAGCTTTTTATGCATGCACTTGATAAGTCCTATGTCCTGGAATGGCTGGCCTAACTACTTTAAAATTGGAGGGTGTTTCCTGTACATCTGCTAGCTCTTCATAGCTCATTTATTATCTTATTTCGTGGGGCAACTTTCCATCTAGTTTCTGGCTATCTAAATTTATTTAGGTATTTGGTAAACTAAAATTCGTTGGCATGTCTGATGACAATTCTTTAACCATTGTTTAGTGGGAGGGACTTTTGGACGTAGCTCAAGGGAGCCAAAATACAAGATCGAATTTCATTCAGCAGACTCGCCTTTTCATCCTGTAAGTGTGCTTGTGATGTCAGTCTTCTTGTATATTTGGTGCTTGAATTCTTATACTTTCTCTCTAGACTGCTGAAATGTATATTTTCAGTCTTAACTTATGTTTGGCAAGTTCTCCAAGATTTGTTGGTGGTTTTTCTTTTCTCCTAACTAATAAATGAATTGCTTGTGGCTTTTCTAACTTGCGAAAATTCATTCATGGTACTTGTGTGCCTTACCTATGTACTTTAACACTTGAGAACTATATAAAACATTTGCGACCTGTGCTTTATACCTAGAAAATACTGACATGGCTACCACTTACTTAAATGATGGTATAATGATAATCACCTATTTACCAGTTTTCCTTTATAAAAGTTTTTTGCTAGTTGATGGCATATTCGCAATCCAATATTTTAGCTTGATGAGTGACGCTGGTGTTATTCAGGAGGAAGACCAAGAGTCATTGGTGATGACAGATCCAAAAGGGCAGACATTCTTGTGCTTCTTGCCAAGGGTTGAAGAAACTAGAAGTAGAAAATCCTTCTCTCAACAAAATATCAGCAACATGATTGTGGAATCAGACAGGCGGGTCGCACCGAAGACACCAGATGAATTAATGGAAGTTCTAACAGATCGATGCCTGCTTAGGGTAAGGGTCTAACTCTGCAAATCTTCTGAGTTATTTTTACTTTCATCACTCCAATGTTTTTTGGATTACTTTTGATGCAGCAAGAGGGTTGGTGGTCTTATGAATTTTGCCATAAGCAACATCTGCGGCAATTTCATGTGGACGATGATAAGGTAACTCAAAGGTTTTATGAACCTCCTCCATGATCTTTGGGAATCAGAACTCAGATAAGGCTTGTTATATTTATAAAAAAAAAGAATATTCAGATAAGATTTTGCTCCAAGGAAGATTGGACGAAATGATATCTAATTTTATGCATTGCTATAATGTTCTAGTTCTACAAACATGGACCTTGCCTGCACAAGCTGAAAGCACTAATAATGTGTTGCTTTTCTGAGGGTGATGACTATGTGGTTTATCTTTATAAATTAGTTGGGAAGGTGGATGCGATAAGATGGTTGTGTGGGCTTTGTTTTTCTGACAACCATCTGCTTCTGATTTATATAAGTCACCGATTGCTTTAGTTGTCCAAAATCCTGGTTTCTTGCAGGACTGGTTTTAAATTTGACTTGATGCTTGTCAGTGCTGTTCATTGTGCTGAAACTATTGCAAATAGGACTATCCGTTAATCAATTTAGTTCCCATTCTATGGAAACATGGTAGTTTTTGACAATGTTTAATATTCAGTTTATTATCCAAGTAAATTAAAACTAATAGAATTCCAGATGCTAGTTGAAATGAGGCTTATTGCTTTTAATTACTTTTAACTGCACTCTCTCGTCGGGTGGGTTTGGCAAATAGCAAAAGACATCAATCTAAAACTTTTTACTGTCCGTAATTACCCTATTTTTTTAATCATTTCTTCACATCTTCCAATATAACTATCTTGCTTTCCAATCATTTTTACACAACTATCCACATAACTATCCTATCTATTTTGATTTTGTTCTCTTTATTCCTCATCCTGACCCCTACCATATCACATTATTTTCTTTTAATTTAATAACTTTTATACAAAAAACTTTTCATTCAAAAATTTTATAACTTCCCAAACACACCCTTCGTTTGCAACTTCATATCTAATTGCAGTTTGTTAAATTGCTTGAATTGATAGTCCAAGCAAAAAGAAAAAATTTAATGAAAAGCAAAAAAAAAAAAAAAAAGAAAAAGAAAAAAAAAGGCAAAAAATTGTATTTGTCTTTACTGCAATTGTATTTATTGCAGGTTCTGCAGGAGTTTGTTTTGGGCATATATGATCCTGAAGCCACGGCTGCTATTAATGAGAACCAGTCTGACATTTCTACATTGAAGGACCCTCGCTCAAAAGATGCTTCTCAAAGGTATATGCTGATATCACTGTTCGAAGATTGATATTGACAGGATGCTTACTGACCAAAATTTCCATTAGATATCATGCCCATATTTATACCAATGGAACAGTCTGTGACCTCACAAATCAGCCTCGAGAGACAGAGGTAAAGAGATCCAATGCCAATTTTCTTTCCTCAGATTCCCTTTGCTTTGATTTTCTTACTAACCATGTTTGTTTCTTTGACAGGTTAGATTTGTGTGTTCAGAACCTAGAGTATTGATCAGTTCCATCAAAGAAATATCTACTTGCAAGTATGCAATCACAATTCATTGCCCTATGCTATGCAAGCATCCGTAAGTTTTGTGCTCCTCACATTTCCATTCTGTCTCCTATTTCAGAAGTTTGAAGCTTTCTGTGGCTCTTGAAACAGTAGAAGTTTATAAAACACAAGAATGTTATGGGATTATGTTGGAGCTGCCAATATTTTGTCCTTTAAAATTTAGTGTTGTTTCCCTGGCTTTGTATTTTTTTTTTAAAGAAAGAAAATCATAATATCTATTGCCACTGAATGTTGGATGGGACATGCTTGCATGCTTCATTTGAAAATAGTAATGCATAAAATAAAGAACTTAAAATATAATGGATCATTAGTGGATCTGTATTGTTTTAAACCTGAAAGATTAATATTAAAAAAACTGATAAAAAAGAGAAGTCTCTAATCAATTATTAGTTGATTTGTATTGCTTTGAAGTGGAAAGATTGATATCAAAGTACTGAGCAAAAGGAAAAGGGAACCAATCCAAAGGAATCTGTTCTTTGAAATTTGAAAAGAATCTCTTGGTTTAATGACTTAATTGACTAGTTTTGAGGTCCAAGCCATTCATTATTTTTAGAAATGTAAGTTGACCTAAGAATGCAGTTATCATATTGATAAAAGTTTTGATGGGCTACAAAATTAAATCAGGCAAAAGTGATACAACTGCATGGTTTTATAATGTCCCTGGTGTCATTTCGTGTCCAACTGCCAAGAAAATGTTTGGCATCAGGTGATATTCTCAGCCGAAGGCATTGTCTATTGTGGTTGACATCCAGCTTTCATACTATTACTTGGTATCATTTCATGCTAACCTTTAAAAACAAAAAAAAAGCTGGATTGGGTAATATTCATAGTTTTAGGTGTTGCCACCCATATTGGCCCACTGTGATGGTTAAGTCAACTTCTGATCCACTTATTTTGTTTTACATCATTTGTTTTATCATGATTTCAAAAATCATTTTAATCAAAGTTTTGGGTTAGCCATACATACTTGGAAATGTGTGTGTGTGTATATATATATATATATAAAATCATGCATAAATTATGAAAAATGCTTAGATCCATTCATATATGTATTGGAATGTTATAATAATTTATAAAATCATTTATCTATGTAGGAATGATATTTTAGATATTGAATTAAAATTGTTAAAATCAATATATAAATCAAAGAGTTTTAGTACGACGAGTTTGCATGTTCTTCAGATGGAGCCCATGCACGTATTTGATTTGTATGAAATTTGGTTAATGTAATTTGTGTAGTAGGGGTGCTGTTTTGGGCACCATTCAAGTACTGCCCGGTAAATATATTCTTCATCTGATTTATGTGCCTTCTGTCTAATGACGGGCTTAACCGAGAACAGGATGTTCCATGAAGAGAGGCCTGTATGGAAAATCATCAACTGCAATGGTCTGAACGCCGAGAGTAACGGTGAAGAGATGGATCAAAATTCCAGAGAGAAACGAATTTCCGCTATTTCAGAGATCGAAGCACCAGTTCATTATGATGACTCAGACTTTTATGCTACCTAAGGCATGTTCTCTTCTGTTAATGGTGGATGGCTTTATAGGTTCGATGTTCTCATATAGAGTACCCAGGATGTCTCATTATTGTTGAGCGATGCTTCTTATAGGAACATAACGCATTTCCAACTGAATTTTTTTTTTTTTTTGCCTTTTTGAGGTACCAACTGATTTAATTTTAGTTTCTTATCATGTTGCTGATTCATCAGTTATGTAAATAGTGCTGGCTTAGTCATCTGTATTTTACTGTCCCTTACCAATTCAACAAAGATTGTTCTTTGGCACTCATTCAAGGTGAAGAATAGGACTTTCATCCAGTCATACCTCAGATGCTGCGGCCTGCAGCCCAAAAACGACTGTTCGATTCTCTGTGGTTTAGCAATTATCTGCAATTTCTGTTCATTCTTTGCGTACATTGGCAGTCTGTTGAAGTTACGCATCCTTAATTTTGCTCTGGGGCGTGCTTGAATTCTGCTAAGAGAACTTCTGCAGATGGCTGGGGTTAGCGGATTCTGGAACATTAATTTCTTGTCCGTTGATCTTGGCGCCTGATCTGCTGCTTTTCATTGTGGCCTGATCATTTCTGACTGGTCTAAAACTTTTTTTTTTTTTCCAATTTTTTTTACAAAATTACTATTTAAGTTATGTTTAATCTATAAATCAATTTTTTACTAATTTTAGGGATGTGTATATATTTATTTTTGAAATAATTCAAGAAAACTTAAAAGTGAGAATACTTTATGATAAAATTAGAGAAAATAGATTAAGATGGTTTGATCACGTTAAAAGGTCTGAAGTAGCACCAGTTGGGAGAACAGAGTCTATCTAAGTAGAAGGTATCTAAGTAGAAGGTGTCAGGAGAATGAGAGAAAGATCTAAAAAAGTATGGATGAATATAATTAAATAAGATTTAAAAATATTATAAATTACAAAAAAATTGAGTCTTAAATCGTCAAGAATAATGCAATAGAATTTATGAAGCCGATCTCTGGTGGGAAACGACTTATGATGATGATGATGATGTATATATTTATTTTGGATTTTTAAACATATATAAGTTTAAAAATTCAAAGTATATATGTAAGTCTAAAATTAGTAAAATTTTGTTTATTGATTAAACATAACTAGATTAATCGTTATGCAAAAAAAATTTTCAAAAAAGCAAAAAATATGTTTTTGAATTGGTCTGAAATGATCAATTTGCAGAAATGATCAATGTGCCTAAAGCCTGCCAGGACTCCGAATATCAAAGCTATGTAATGTGTGAAAATTGTCGACCCACGCACGCCTTTGGACGCCTTTCTACACTGACACGACAAAAGCACATTTACTTCCAAAAATCTAAAGCAAGGGCAATTATTTGCTACAAAAACATAATAAAAAAATTATCTGGAAAAGCTTTCCCTTTAGAGGGAAAATTTTTAAATGTGTGGGCCTGCCTACATCTTCCTGTGAAAATTGGATTTTTTTTTTAGAATTTGTGTGTTACTTTATTTTATTTTTTAAAAAATCAATAAAATGGATACAGCCGTACAGGTATATGGGGTCAAAAAAAAAAAAAGAAAACACTTTTATAGTTGTCCTCAAACCACACAAGATAACCGATTCAAGAAAAAAACACTTCAGGAGAAATCTAGTGCATTATAAAAATACAGGTCGAAGAGGTGCACGCTCTTTAATTTAGAAATAGAAAAACCGTCAAGCCTGATTTGGGATGTTTTGTGGAATGCGATTAGGAGATGGAAAAATATATTGGAAATGAGAAATTACATCCTCATCCCATCTCATCCCAATAGTGAACAGACATGGAACAAGCCCCACGACAAAAAACCATTTAATAATTATATATATTTGTAATATTCCAAGTGCGGGCCTGCTTCCATAAACCCTTTTTCTATATATATATTTTTAATTTTTAATATTTTGATGTTTAACGGAAAATTCACTCCACCTATTGTATTTAACATCATTTATATTATCATGAAAACTCTTTCATTCGTCTGGTATCATTGTATATGGTTTTATCTATAAATATGTAAAATTAACGCAATGGTTTAATGCTAAAATATTAATTTTAAAGTAGTTTGTCAGCATCTAAATCATTTAAAATATTACTACTATGTGGATAAATGATTTTATAAAGTATTATTTCATTTTAATGCACATGTGAATGAATTTAAGCATTTTTCATAATTTACATATGAGTTTTATATATTTTTGATCAAAAGTGGCCCATTACATTTTTAATTTAGATGTAACATGACCTTCTATCTAAATAAGTGATGTCAAATATAATGAATGAATTGAATTTTATATTAATTATCAATATTTTAAAAATTAAAGGGATTATAAGCATAGCCCTTTCAAGTGGGCATCATAATCAAGTAGGCACTATACAAGATTAAAGCTTAGTCCTACAAATGCATCTATTGCCCTTGAGAAGGAGTGAGATCGAATCTCCCTGAATGTTGTTTCAGGAATATGTGTCTCCCAATTTACATGAGACCAATGTATCTCCTTTAATTAGTGTAAGAAGTGTGTCTTCCTTAAAAATAGTAAGAATGTCTGAGAGTTTAAACATAATAGAAATTAAGATGATTCCAAATATCCATGAATAAAAAAAAAGAAAGAAAAAAAGCTCAGTCCTACAAATGCAAGGTAATTGATGATAACAAGATACCATACTTCCCTCCTTAAAATTCAAATGTGAATATTGTGAAAGGCACAATTGATTGTGTAGACACCCCTCCCTTAATGCTACAAAAAAAGGAAACATGTGTATGGGCTAAGATCCGAGCCCAACAACAACAAAAAAAAGCAACCCAAAAATAATTGCCAATGTACTCTAGAGCCAACAAACCATTTAAAGCAAATCCAAAACTAACAACTTGACGGGCCTAATCCAACTCAGGCCCACGGGAGCAAGGCTCCAACAAGCTACCAGAATGGGCTCTACAACAGCAGTCCACCAGATCTAGCCCACCAAATACAGAAACTGGGCTCTATAGCAACAACCCACTAGATTCAGCCTCAGCTCACAAAAGTGGGCTCTACGCCAACAACCTATTAGGTCTCAACAATGGCCCACTCAAAGCAAAAGGCTCCAACAAGATCCAAGCCAACCACAATTGGCACCCATCCATGGCCCAAAGCTTACACGGCCCACTCTCCCTCTATAAAAAGTAAGCCAACTCCCACTCCCAACACACTTGAGGAGGTATCCCAAAGAGGAAGGACAGGAGTCTGCAACAAAGTCTTGACGCCCCGACTTCTCCTCTCCTTAAGCTCTAGCTTTTCTAAGCTCTCCCCCTCTTCTCCTCTCCCTTTCTTCAGATTTTATTTTCATTTTTCCCTTTTCATGTCATGTAAACCATCTCGGGTTAACAGTTTTTGCCATATCTGTTTTAATCTTAAGGCTGGAATCCAAGCTTTGTACGACCAGTGTCTTTATTAAATGAAAATAAGGACTGATCTCCCTTTTAAGATCAGTGACGACTTCATTTTTTATGTCCCGTTCTAGTACTAACACGTTTATTTGAGTTGACGCTCCAATGAGACAGGCACGTGCAGTCTCGCAGTTTTTGGCAATACATGCTGCCGTCACGCTGTTGAATCCGTGGCTCAATCCATATGTGAATAGCCTCGTCTCGATAGATATGCTGCCGAACCCATGGGTAAATACCTATACATTGTTGTTGGGGATGACACTACTTGTTTGCATCAGACATAAAGTGACAAAAATCTAAAGATCGGAGTGTTTCCTACGCTGAACAGTGAGTTTTAGAGGCATTTTTTTGTCTCTCGATAGTGAGGTTCTGTCATTTTTGAAATGAAAATGCCCAAATGATGCCTAAACCTAAGAAGTTTTCAGGTCCAGAGGCGTTCAGTTCATGAACTGGAGAAAACACGTAAAGGGGGTAAACTATTGAATATCGGCTCATAACTGTTCATGCATATAAAACAAGCCTAAAGGAAGGGTTTCCAATAGTTATAAAATTAATTATCACTAAGTAAAAATCTAGCATAAAAATCATGCCTTTTTCTAGACTTAAGAAGTTTTATGGTCCAAAGATTCTTTTCAGAATTGCCTCAGACAGATTAGGCCAAAGAGTCCTAAGCCTCTTCACGGGAGGTACTTGAAATATGCAGAGTCTGCACGGACGCCGGAAGGACCCCAATTCGCAACATCCAGCTGATCTTCCCATTATCTGTTTACAGTTACTACTCATTTTTATTGATTGCTCATATTTTTTACCATAGCTTGAAGGTAGAACAAGTCAACCATTGATCCAAGTCCTATTGTTACTAGATCAAGAGCAACTAGAATAGAGTTTGAGCAATCTTCACATTATGAAGATTGAGATCACCAGTTCAAATAGTCCATTGAAGCTTATATGATAGCAATGGATAAAAGGATGCAAAAATTAGAAGAGGCCCTGTCAAACATGGGGCAACCTTCAATAGGTGGCCAAAATACTGCTACACCACCCTTCTGTTCCCAAAATCTGAATATGGAGCTAGACGAAGGACCTCAACAATCCTTCCATAAATCAATGAATGATCATTATAAAGAAGAAGAGGTGACCTTAGAACAAGGCCGCAATGAAATCCAAGACATCAAGAGGCAATTCCAAAACCAGTTGAGAGAAATGGAAGAGCGAATAAGATTGCATTAAGAAGAAGGCCTACCCTTGGCAAAAATAGAAGATCTATGCCTCTTCCTTGATACTAAGCTGCCCGAGAAGTTCGAGATTCTAACTTTACCAACATATAAAGGAGACTTATGCTCAAGGGCTCATCACAAAACCTTTTGCGGCATCTTATACCCTTTGGTGAAAAGCGAAGAAGTCTTGATAAGGTTATTCCAGCATAGCTTGAAGAAAGACACACTGGAGTGGTATACGTCACTCGATTGCCGAATGATCAAGACATGGGAGCAACTTTCACTAGTTGTCATGGATCGCTTTTCATATAAGCTAAACACAGTTTCTAAAAGGGCTGATCTAGAAGCATTAAAGAAGAAAGGTGACGAAATATTCTCAGAATACGTGGTTAGATGGCATGCGTTGGTGGTAAAAATGAAGAGCCCGTTGCCTTTGAACGAGTAAATCTCTATTATCATCAACTTAGCTCACTTGAGCATCTTGGGCAACCTCTTCTCTCACCCCTGTGTCAACTTCACCCAACTCCTCCAAGCCGGAGACCATGTGGAAGTAGGAATCAGATACAGGACCATCCCTCTATGGCCATATCAAGGGAATAAAACTTGAAAAAAATAAGAACTCAAAAATGGCAACCCTTCAAAAACTCTAGATATAAATTCCATAGACACTACAACTAAGCCATCTCTCACCCCTATGTCAACTTCACCCAACTCCTCCAAGTCAGAGACCAAGTGGAAGCAGGAATCAGACACGGGACCATCTCTCCATGACCATATTAAGGAAATACAACTCAAAGAAAATAAGAACTCAAAAATGGTAACCTTTCAAAAACTCTGGATATAAATTCCATAGACACCACAACTAAGCCCGTTCAAAGAAAAATATCTAGAGACTTTACACCCCTTGCCCAATCCTACACCGACATCCTCAACTTACTCATCTAAAAAAATATACTTGCACCTCTAGCTTCAAAACCTCTGCCCAATCCCTTTCCTAAAAACTACTAAAAAATGAATTTTCTACTTTTCACCAAGGAAGAGACCACTTAACCAAGAGATGTTATATCCTTAAGCATGCCATTCAAACCTGATAAATGAAGAAAAAATCAAAATCTCGCAAAACTCCCATGAAGATATAATCCAGAATCCTCTACCTATGCATGAAGTGGTGAGGAATCCCAATACAACAACTATAAATTTCATTGAAGTTACAAGAAGACCTGCCAAATTGAGTCATGCGGCATACATGATCACTTTTCAATGAGCCAAGCAAGAGACAATTATACTGCAAGGAGCAACTCTGCAAAACCTCTATAAACCCCAAGAAGGGTACGACTAAGATCGCCTCATGTTACTTGACGTGAACAATCTAAGGATCGCTCCTGCCTACTAAGAGCAAGTGGTGTTAGCAGCCAAGCCAAATATAACATATGACTTACATAGGGTCCCATGGAAATATCTTTAATGCTTAGAGATAGACAACATTTATCCCGATGGGCGAGTCTACCAAAGGGAAGTGGCCCGCAACATAATCACCAACCCAGAGAAAGAACCATCATATGACATTGCTTCACAACTCAAGTCCTTGCCAGCTCAAATATCCATATGAGAGCTATTATGTACTTCAACAAAGCGCAGAGAGGCTTTTACTAAGGTATTAAATGAGGCTCTCATAACTATGGAGGTAACTCCCGATGTGGTGGCTCATATGATCGAAAAAATAATGGCCCTTAACGCCATCATATTCACCGATGAAGAGCTACCAACGGAGTGACGTAACTATGGACACTCATTAAGCATCACAGTTGGATACAAGGATTTGAAGATCCTTTTGGTAACCATCAACAATTACGCGAGTCTTAACGTCTGCCTACGACGAACAATCAAAAGGCTTAGAATTCCTACAGATCAAATGAGACATATCTGAGGTGGAACCAAGTCTTTTTGAGTTCCTATGCATTATGGTACTAACATTTATGGACCCATAACACGGGTACCAAAAGAAAAGAAGATATCATATTTGTGATGCAGGTTTTTATTTCAAACAAGTATAAATTCATCTAGAGAATGAATGAGCATGAATTGGAAAAAAAGGAGAGTTGAGTAAAATAGTAATGATAACTTTCATCAAAGGTAAGTAAAGATTTGTTGCTCTCCTAAAGAAATTAATAAACAAGTGGTACCATAGTCATATTATAGATCTTATGCTTGACTCAAAATAATAAGTTGTATGACAAAAAAAATTAAATAGAAGGCTTTATATGCAAAATGAATCTATTATGCCCCATTTGTGCTACATTTTATGTAGATTAACAAAAAGGGGATAGTGTAGTATGAAAATATCTTAAGAAAAGAAAATAATATTGCATATAACTTAGGGGGAAAAATATTTCCATGTAGAATGAGAGAATAGTGAGAGAACACATATATATGAAAAGAATATATATTCTTTTGTGCTTATTAATGAAAATCATGATCTTCATGTAGACATATCTGTGATTCATTTGGAAAGGGAAGATATTTAAATGAAGTTTTGTTAATCATAAAAAAGGGGGAGATTGTTGATCATATACTTACTTTAAGAATGATTAATTTGATTTTGATAATTAATAAATAATTAAAATATTATTAAAAATATTTAATAAATTTGTCTAAGTGTTTTCAGATATTTTATCTCTAATTATGTGTATGAAAATAAAAAAGTGAAATAATTTAAGTTTCAAGAGCTCAAGTTCATGAATTGCAAGTTTAGTAAAGTTAAGTCTCAGCC
>JAXCLR010000092.1:23620254-23631561 GCA_035584095.1 Annona squamosa
CTCTAACAAGATCCAAGCCCAACCATAATGGGCACCCATCCATGGCCCAAAACCTACACGACCCACTCTCTCTCTATAAAAAGGAAGCCAAGCTCTCACTCTCAACACACTTGAGGAGGCATCCCAAAACGGGAGGATGAGAGTCTGCAGCAAAGTCTCGGCGCCTCGGCTTCTCCTCTCCTCAAGCTCTAGATTTTCTAAGATCTCCCCCTTTTCTCCTCTCCCTTTCTTCAGATTTTATTTTCATTTTTTCCTTTTCATGCCCATGTAAATCGCCTCGAGTTAAGAGATTTTGCTGTATTTGTTTTAATTCGAAGGCCGAAATCCAAGCTCTGTACGGCCGATGTCTTTATTTAATGAAAACAGGGATTAATCTTCCTTTTAAGATTATTAGTGACTCTATTTTCTATGTCTTGTTCTAGTACTAACACGTTTATTTGAGTTGACGCTCCAACGAGATGGGCATGTGCGGTCCTGCAGTTTCTAGCAATAGATGTTGTCGTCACGCTGCTGAATTCGTGGCTCAATCCATACATGAATAGCCTCGTCCCAACGGATAAGCCACCGAACCCATGGGTAAATACCTATACATCAATGTTATCTAAGGATTGTCCATACTAACGCCTCTTATTTTGTAAGGACACAAGAAAACCGAGCCCATTTTGCTATTCCAGAGGCATCAAAGAATAGATCCGAACCCATTCAACACAGCCCAGATTTTCCAAGGCTAGGAAAGACGGCCTAGTCCATCGTAGCGCTCGTGACGGATGCTACAAATTGGTATGATAGAATGTGACAAATATAAATTAATAAATTTACAATTTAAGCATGCGCACCGTATATATACAATTGGTTTTGTAGAGCCAAAGGAAAGAAGAATATGCTTTTAATTTTCTTTTCCTTTTGTGGAGATACAAAAATAAGTTAAAACGGTTACAACACCTTAATCATCATTCACTAATATATACGCCTGGCAGCAGATTTGAACAATTCGAACTTGGTTCCGCTGTACAATATATAATTATTGGCCGCTGATTTGGAAGGTTACAACGATCTGATGTTAGTGGAATGTAAAACACAGAAAATTGATCTAGTTACTGAAGTATTCCACCAAAGGAGCAGGTCTTAGCACAATTCCAACAGCACGAAATCAGCCCTGCAAAGCCGATATCGGTTGGGCTGAATACATCCTTCTCTCGCCGCTGTAGAACTGCGAAGAACTCCTCAGTACTTAAGTTGCCATCGCTGTTTGCATCAAAAACTTGAAATATTACATCAACTACGTTATCTGTGAGTGAGATTCCACAAACCTGTGACAAAAGAAATAAACAAAAAACATTTGGATTAGACTTTTTCAGAAAAGAGAATGATTTGGTAGTTAGAATGAGTAGTAGATTTTTACCAGATATGATCAGGATACTCTTTAGGTAGGGACTCATTTATCTTATAAGGGTATATATGTAATTTTATTATTGAAAGGTAAGTATATATAGAAAAATATTCAAGCGCACTAAAGAAGTACCATATTTTTAGTGAAGTTTGCTGCAAATGGGTCCTAATTTATTATCAAAATTAATATTTAACCCACCAATTGTAGTTAAAACTATTTACTTAAGTAATATATTAATTTTTATTCAAATTGGATATTTGCATGACCTCATTTTTAAATGGTATAAAGTTAATGTAATAAAATAAATTGATTTAAATATCAATTTTAAATTGATATTTTCAACCTTTAAACCACTTAAAAATTAACATAATTTTTATGTGGATGGGGGGCGATCAACAACATTCACCAAGTTATCTACGTTTCTTATAGGGGAAATAATACCAAAAAAGTTTTAAAAATTATTGAATTTTACAGGGGAAACAACTAGGTGGGGCCTACATTTCTAAAAAATAAAAATAAAAATTTTTAGGTCATCCGTAAATTGCCGATTTGTGGGCAGTTGTAAGGGGTAAAGATCCTGGGGTAAAGATCCTTAGATGTTTGAGTCGTTATTTGGTATTAAGTATATTTAATACATGTATTAAATTTTATAATTTTGGAGATTTGTACATATTCTTTTATTTTTAAAAATAGAGGTATTTTAGAATTTTAAATGTCTAAAATACCCCCGCTTTAAAAAATAAAAAATGTTTAAATTTCCAAAATAACAAAATTTAATACATATATTAAATATACTTAGGTTAATAATTTTATAAATAAATTTCAGAAAATATTAAAAATTAATTTTTGCACCCAAGCGCACCGAAGCTTAATGCTCTTGAGTGTATTGAATAAAAAATCTGGATGTTTACCTATATATGAGTTTTTTTGATAAAATACCCATATATGATTTTACATATAGAGTCTTTTAAAATTTATTAAAATTCGTTAATTTTTAAAAATTTTAAGAACTCATTAATTCTATTGAATTCTGTCACACTAAATTAATCTGTATTAAATAAGAGTTTGATAAAATTTGCTATTAAAACTAGCAACTCAATAAAAGAATTTCATACCAACCGTGCTCGGTTGGTCACCGACTGCTTGTCAGAAGCATTTGCAAGCGTTGGTGTTGGGTTCAAATCCCGTTTTGGGATTTCGGGCAAAAAAGGGTAATGGGAGTAGTGGTCTCCCGGTTGGTTGTTGGAAACTGTTTTTCTAATTCTTTGGTAGAGCTATGTCTCTAGATTTCTTTGAGGGAGTTGTGCGTATACCCATATTTGTAAGAATGTCTCAGATCTTCAGTATAATTGTTGAGATGTATGTAAATATATATTAATAAAAAAAGAATTTCATCATAGAATTTATTAGTGGGCATCGACTCAATTTCCTAAACTTTTCGTTAAATTTTGTTGAACTTTTTAAATTGACATTAATGAGGTTTTTAAATTTTAATAGGCGTTTGTTAAATCATTTAAAATTTTGTTAAACTCGAACGGATAGAGTCCAATCCAGTTTTAATAGAGTTTAATAAAAAGCAAATTACACTTTATTAAATTTCTCAAAAGATCATTAAATTCTACAAAGCTCGTTTTTGTTTCATACAATCTGATAAAAACTTAACATAAATCCATTAAACTTTACTAAAGCCAATTAAGTTAATTAGAATAAATGTGCACAAAATTGAACTTGGAATATATTTCTTTTTGTAAAAATTTTGAACTCATTTGCACTCTGAGTTGTAGCCACACATTTTTAACATAATATGCATGAGCTCCATAAAATTTTAACATTTTTCCCAAAATACCCTTAATTTTATATTACTTATGTTAGAAGGTGTTGTAGTATACACTTTTCCATTTAGATATGGCTCCACAGTGACCATCCTTAGGAAAATCAATATGGCGGCAGAGTTGGTTACACAAAATTTAAAGCAAATTGTAAATTTTCATGCATGGGCGGTCCAACTCATGGATTCCTTTTACACATAATTTGGTTAACTGGAGCATGTCCTCGAAGCCTGAAGAGGTAGAAAATGAAAAAAAAAAAGGGCCCAACCAATAATTAAGCGGATTTTCTTACGAGATTTTTTTAAAAATAGAAACCACACTGGGTGTGTATATAGTGCCTTATAATTAGAGAAAAAAATTCCAAAAGTAGAGGAGAGTACATGACTTGCAGCCCGTTGAAAATCTTTCTTAGTCAGCAAACCATTTACTTTTCCATAGCTGAAAATCGCTATAGCCAAAGGTTGCACCCTTTTACGCAGCTCTGCGAATGCCTTGAATTCCTGAAGTCAGAATAAGAAATGATAATAAATTAGAGAAAGGGCCTTGCTTGCATGAAACCGGTTTCCTGGAACTGGACTTGGGCAACCTTTTAATTTGTTGAGACTTGATAACAAAATTACATATATTGAACGATGAAAATATGTAATAATGAGGAAAAAATATTGTTTATATTTTAAAAAGGAATGCTGTAGAGGAAATGAATAAAATCTAAGGTAGGAATCTAATTCCTGGGTTGCCAATATGCCATAATATCATTCCGTTATGGTATCAAAAATCACAGCAAATATCACTACAATAATTCTTTTTATATATGTAACACGTGACTAGCTTTTGTAGCTAAATTTTAATTTGGTTGCATTTGGTACCAATGCAACTAAAACTTTTATATTAATTATAGCCGAATTTTTAATTATTATTTACAGTCAAATTTTAGTAGTTGTATTAAAAGTGAGAATGGAAGGGATTTTGAAAGGTGAGAATAAAAAATCGATAAAATAGTTGTATGGAAAAAAAATTAGAGAATGATTAAAATATTGGTAAAAATGGAAAAAAGTAGGATTGATAGATAGTTAATTCATTTAACACCTTCTTACTTTCATAATTCCATTCTATTTATGAGTTACAATCTTCTTAGACCGATGTGAAATTCTTTGATTTCAGACTGGTCTAATATATATATATATATATATTATTTTTAGTATTTAAAAAATCTAAAATAAATATATACAAATTCAAAAATCATAAAACTTAGTTTATAGATTAAATATAACTAGATTAACATATTTATAAACAAATTTTAAAAAAACCAAAAAATATATATTTGAACTGTTTTGATATCATTAGATTTCAGACTAGTTTGAAATGATTACCGAGTCTTATCCACACACGATTTGTTGAATATCATTTCACTTCCTTAATTAAATCCCATTATTCTAAAGCAACTAACCATTTTTAATTAAGGGTATGTTTGGCAAAATAAAAAATTTTTCATACCAAAATTTTTAATATAAAATTTTTCACTCTCTTTAAGTTTTCTATATTTTAATTATTTATTCATGTATTTTTATACAATTTTTCTATTTTTAAATCATTTCTACATAACTATTTACATAACTAACTTATTTATTTTAACTTTATTCTCTTTATTTCTCGTCATTGCTTATATCACATCACATCATTTTTTTTTCATTTAAATGTTTTTATACTAAGAACTTTTCATTCAAAAAGTTTTGTTACTCCCGAACACATCATAAATGATCAATTATAACTAAATTATATCTAATGCAGTTAATATATGTCATACACAGTAAAAAGTAACCACATTCAAAGAAATTTGTCGTGGTTTACATGACGATTAAGTACAGTACAAGTGAAAAAATTATGTCTGACCTCCCAAGTGATGCGCATTTGGCGGAGATGCGGATTGTTGTCTAGTTCATCTACCTTATCGAGGAATCGATTTATCTGGCTCGCATCAGCAGAGGCAACCATTGACAGGGCAAAATCCTTGGATGACAATGTCCCTCGTAACTTGCAGTCGTAATGGACAAATTCCAACCGCAAGATCTACGAAAGGGCATTGCAAAACAATGAAAAGAAGTTATTCAATTTGCATTATATGCACAATGGCAGTAAGTGCAATGAGTGTGTTCAACTTTGAGCTTTTGTTGAACATATTCTACGCTAACATATCCCATTTCTTATGAAATTATCCTTTTTATAAAGCCTATAAATGCTTCATGATAGAGCAATAAGATATGATTTTCGAAATAAATAATTAGCAGAATAATAAAGATAATGGGTAATGTAACAATAGCAAAAATCTCCTTAATTAACGATATGAGTTCTGCTTCTAGGAAACTTCACTTCTATGTCTTCCTATTTATCTTTCTATGTTTATGATTGATGGAAAACTCACTTCATATATTATATTTAATATTATTTACATTCTCACATAAACCCATCATTTATGTAGTATTATTATGCATGATCCCATCTACAAATTGTGTAAAATTAATTCAATAAATAATCTAATCTAAAATACAAATTTTAAAGTTGTATTTTCAACATTTAAATTATTTAAAATATTATAAATATATGTATAAATAACTTTACAAAGTATTATTACATTCTAATGCATATTGGAATGGATGTAAGCATTTAGATAATTTATACGTGAATATGCAAATGTGGTACATGCGCATCTTTAAATTGGATAAAACTTCGTACCTTAGTTAAACAAACGATGTTAAACACAATGGATAAGGTGGAGTTCATATCAATTGTCAAATTTGGAAAAATGAATGGATTTACATAAAACTACTTTTAAAGAGACTTTAAGAATTATGGATTTATGCCCTTGCTTACAGGGTGCATGTAAATTTTTTTGATTGGTGCTTATAGGGTGCATGTAATTAGGAGAAGAAATAAAGCCGTACTTCCTCATGCAATTCTTTTAAGAACTTAACAAACTTTTCATGTTGCAAACACTTGGTCCCATCCTTTCCAAAAAAGTACTCCAGCAAACCCCCATTTTCAACGGCGCTCCCAACCTTCAGACCATTTCGCTTTCCATCCCTATGAGATGCCCCTTGTCTATTGTAAGATCGCATTAATGTCATCACTTTCTTGAACTCATCCTGCTCAATCTCCCTAAAAATTAAGAATGAAGATATGAAAAGAAGTCAATATATGTTGAAAATTTTTTGGCAACCCTAAATTTTGTTTCATAAGACTAAAATTTGGTTAATGAGATTCTTATGCAAATGTTTCACAGCAAGAATAAGTAATGTATACAACAATAAAATTGTTGCATATAATTAAAAGATTGTTGCTTATAGTTATAAAAAACTAACATTTTGCTACCATGTGGCTACAAATGGTTGGTAGTATATATTTAAATGCAATAAAAGAGAATATATGCAACTAAAATTAGGCCTTGGATTAGTTACAATAGTATTAAAGGTAACAAATGCTTGTGTTACATACAAAAATTATATGCAACAAATATTTACTACTTAAAATGTTATATCCAACAATTTTTTTATTTTAAATAAAGTGGTTTTTGTTAGTGTTTGATGGCATATAGAACAAAACAACCGTCCAATAAAACTATTAAGCTTTTGTTGCTAAGATGTCATGGTAACCTAATTGCATTTATTGACATTTCTTGTATTGATATAACAACATTATTCATCATCGCTACAAATTGCAGCAATCACAAGGTAACTTACATTTTTAATTAGTTGCAATTTAAATCTCTTAGGACAATGGTTGTTAAAAATGAACTTTCTTATAATGTAATCTATCAATAGCTATCATTATTAAGAAATTTGTTATATGCAACCATGTATGTACAATATAAATTTAGGGATGATTTGCAAATATACCCACTTAGTTTCACAAAATTACGAATATACCCACACAGTTTCACGAAATTTAGATAGCTACTACAAAATTTCATTGAAATTGCATATGACCCCATGTTAACACCTGTATGATAACAGACTGTCAAGTGAGAATTGTCATTCCAAAATCACTTTTGTTTATTTGCAAATATACCCACATAGTTTAACTAAAATTGTAGATATACCCACACAGTTTCAAGAAATTAAGATAAACCCTACATTGTTTCACTAAAATTGGGTATAACCATATGAATCCACTTTCTCATCAGCTATATCTTAGTGCACATGTAAGAAAATTTGCCTCTTTTTAATTGATCAATAACATTAAAACTTATTATAATTTTATTAAAATTATTCTAATGTGCTGTAAATATTTTCAAGTTAATTTAAAGCCTATTTAGACTTCATTATAACATGGAATTAGTATTTAGTAATTGATGGATTCTAATATAAATTCAAATAGGGTTATTTTGGCCATTTTAAAAATTTTAAACCATATATTAAATATAGTTGATGGAAAAGTGTGTTCATGGAGGTTATATACAATTTCAATGAAACTATGAGGGGTTATTGTAATTTCGTGAAATTATGTAGGTATATTGATAATTTTAGTTAAACTATGTGGGGTTTATTATAATTTTGTGAAACTGTGTAGGTATATTTGCAACTTGAGTTAAAATATGTGGTAATATTTGCAAATTAATGAAGGGTAATTTTGGAATTGCAGTTTTTACTTAATTGTCGTTTACCTTTCGACTGTTAACATGGGTTATATGCAATTTTAGGGAAACTTTGTGAGGGTTATTTTAATTTCGTGAAACTGTAAGGGTTTATATGCTACATGGCTATATTTGCAAATGATCGTAAATTTAGTTGCAAATAATAGTAGATGCACACAACGTCAAAGATGTTTGTAGCCAACCCTTAATAGTCGTTTTACATAAAAAACCCTAAATAGTATTTATAGCCAAACAAAAAATCGTTGTATATAATGTCATATTTAGCCAATTGTAAATAACATTATATGCAGCAACTTTTATAAATGGCTGCCTTTTCTTATATTCAAGAGCTCATATATAGCTAAATATGCAAGTAGTTGGTTTGTTGTATATACTTGTTTATAGCCAAATAACAATAAGTGCAATTTTTTATTTTTTCAATCGGAATCTTACTTATAATATCACATAATTTTCCATTTCATATTACAAATCAAGTTCATAAAATCTTAGAAATTTTCTATAATCAACTTATAATATTAAGGAGGTGACCAAAGCTCGTCAAATGGTAGATTGTTCCAATCTGCGTTGATTGACTATCATGCATGCTAGTGGGGACTAGAGAAAACAATATTCGTACCCATTATGATTGAGGTCGAACATTTTAAATGCTGTACTAAAACTTGATTCTGGAATGCCTAATATTGTGACAAAGAAGATGTACCTGTAACAATATGCAAAAACACATTCTTGAGTAAAAGGTTTGTAATGGCAAGCTATATATTGAAGGAAAGAAAAAAAATATCTTACACACTGAGAAGAATATGAAGCTTTAACAACGAATTTCATTCATTATTAAAAGTTATAATTTTATCAATTTTTTTTTAGCAACTATATAATTGTATTTCAAATAAAAAAACACTAGAGTAAAATTTCTTTTTGGCAGTTAATTGACCTTACTATCATTATCCTATTGTTTCTCTAAATGCAGTAATGCTTGAGAAAGAGAAGGCAAGCATTATCATAGAAAAATACATTTTTTTACACCTCTTATTAGCAAAGAAAAAAAAAATCTTTATTAGTAAAGAAAATGCATATGCAAAGGAAAATTTTCTTACTTATGATGATGATTCTATAGACATGAAAAATTTTCTTGCTTATGGTTATGCTTTCATAGGCAAGGAAATATATATTTTTTTATAATAATGTTTTGACAACTAATTAAAATCAAAACTTCCTTGCCTAAACACAAAATCATGAACTCTTAACAACAAAATTTCTTATTAATGGTTACAATATTGAATATGCCGTAATTTGAAACCAAAATTTTCTTTAACAATAAAAAATTAACCTTTTTTGTCAAAAAATTTTCAAAATTTTTGTAGCTTTACATGTTGCTGATATCCGTCTACTTATTTAGCAATTTGGTTCTGATGGGCCTTAACAATAATATTTACGATCGATTTCTCATGGGTACTAATAAAAACACTGCAAACAAATTTCTTTACCAAAAGTAAAATTTTTGCAAGGATATACTTCAGTTTGAACCGGAAATAAGGTTATCACTATACTAACGCTACGGCTAAATGTTCAGGCATTTGTTGCAGCATGGTCACTTTTAGCAACGAGATATTTCAGTTTCATTGCTAATAAAATTTTGCAAGGATGTACTTCAGTTTGAACAGGAAATAAGATTATCACTATACTAACGCTCCGGCTAAATGTTTAGGCTTTTGTTGCCGTATGGGGACTTTTAGCAACGAGATATTTCAGTTCATTGCTAATAAGGATTGATGATAGACTTTTACTAACAAACATGAAACCATATTTTCCGTTGCAAAAAAATTTTGTAACCCTTATAATTTTTACCAATAAAAATATTGCTTTGTTCTTATAAGTGCTGCGAGATTTCAAATAAAAATTTTCATAAAAAAGATTTCAAATAAAAAGCTTATCTGGTATATTATTTTTCTTCTGTTATTCAAAGCACCTACATGCAAATTTGACATTTTTTTAGTAATTAATCAAATTTCTATGCTTCTATTGAAAAGATAATTCATTCTTATATTTGCAGAACTAATTTTAAAAAATATCTGGTTTACTCTGGGAAAGAGATGAGGCCATCGCTATTGGTGTCGAAAAGCATAAAAAAGGCGGAATCGGCACATTGCAGGTCGCCGGGATGCTTCTCCCCTCTTAAATGTCCATATCTTACGACGTTGGATTCCGATGGAGGGAAGACAGGCACCACTGCTCGCATCAAGTCCCCCGGTGTCATAAATACTTCCCCTTCTGGGGAACGATAAGATGCGAAGTACTCGAAAACCTGGAAATGAAAGGGGAAAAAAGACGACTTGATTAATTAAACAGGGGTAGATATATCTTAATTAAGGGACATATTAGGGTGCAATTGAATGGCACCCATTTCTATAATGAAATCAAAATCCACTCCGTCATTGCATGCATTTAATATCATTAATTTATTTAAGTGGGATAATAATTACAATAAAAAATAAGATGATAAATTTCATTAAAATCAAACACATGAATGCGCACAATCTAATAATGATGCAAAATGAACGTCATGTAATTATTTTACTGATATACTAATTTAAAAGCTGACAATAGAGCAACTAAACTATTGAAAACAGCATTTATATACGGACGAAAAATTCTATAAGGTACTAAAACATTTTAATGCATATATTAATATATTTAATTGTTTCATAATTATGTATGCTTATATGTATATATCTAGGTAACTTGCAAATATACCAATGTATTTCGATCAAAATTGCAAACATAGATTGCAAATAACGTAACATAGTTTAACGAAAATCACAAATAACCCTATGTAGTTTAACCATAGTTAAAAATAACCCCTATGTCGTTATGACATCATTACCATATTATCGTAGCATGAGAGTTATTTGCAATTATGGTTAAACTTTGTGGGGTTATTTGCAAAAATTAAATATGTCACCTAATTTCTAAAACTACAAACACACCCATATTGTTCATATATTTTTGCAATACATACCCACACTGTGCTGATGTCATAATGACATGAGATTATTTGCAATTCTGATTAAATTATGAGTGGATTATTTACAATTTCATAAACTATGTGGGTATATTTAAAATTTTGATCAAATTGAGTGGGTATATTTGTAAATTACCCATATATCTATTTAATTTATATACCCAAATTTCTACTAATCTAATTTTTGGTCCTATGAAAAAAATATGTTAAACCATGTGATTGTTGAATTTTGAATTCATCATGAATGAGGTCCGCATTTCATCGTTGGTGCAACATAACTAGAGTTCAACATGATACGCCCTAACATATCCCCTTAATTAATGCTTCCAACTATATATGCTTAGCTAATAATTATTATAAGAGTGTAAATATATATATATATATATCTATATATATCTATATATGATTAGCTAAAAATATA
>JAXCLR010000092.1:23635230-23646887 GCA_035584095.1 Annona squamosa
TGTATATATATAATACAAATTTTATCAAAAAATAAAACATACTCACGTTTTTAAGTTATTATACTCTCGCTGTAAAAAGACCAAAATGCCCAGCTTCCTTTTTTTTTCCCAAGGGAAGCACTTCCCATTACGATTGAATGCAATTTTCCTGCTCCAGATTCGATTTTAGCAGCCACAAAATTTCCTTCATAATTCCTAATCACAACACGACATCTAGGAACCGCTCCATCTTTTCTCTTCATGGATCAAATTTAGCTTCAATCTTCCCTCTCCTAAAACATTTCAATAAAATGTATTTTCATTTTGCCTAATATTGCTATTAATTAAAAGATTTTCATCTTTAATCTCATCTAAGTATTCCCTACAACACCTTATCATTTTATCAAGATCATGATTTACCTTTTTTACTAACAACACAATCTCCAATAAAGGAGAACAAAGAACATCAACTTAGAATCTCACCAGATTCCTCATAATCTCCTAATATTTGAAACATCTTCTAACATAATTGGACCAAAATTGGATTATCTAACCTTTCCTCTTATTGGTAATGACTTTATCTAAAGTCTCCATCCAAAATGCAAAACGTTTGTGGGAACTTGAGTTTTTACATTGTTTTGAGGACGTATTGACATTTGTACCCATCTGTGAGACTTCCTCTATAGTTTCTCCACTTAATGTCAGTGATCTTGCAAGTTGTCAGAATATAAGGATTCACCCCTTAGTGACAATGAAAATAGAAGGATAGAAAGGTTATGCCCTAGACTTTGCTATTAGAATCACAGGATTAGAAACCAACCACAGTAGCACAACTTAAATGCAACTAAGAAAGGGTTTAGGGAAACTCTCCAAAGATTTTTCCCGTATACTCAGATGTGTAATTCTCCTAGATACCACACACATATTTATAATTAGATTGGTAGGTATATGTAGGAGTTATCCCACTACAGGTATACTTCCATACGCTATATATAGAAGTGATATTGGGTTTCCTAATATAAGTAAGAGTAGAAAACTTATTATGGTCGAGTAGGAATCCCAAGTCGTATCCCAGGTCAACCCCAAGTGGACTTGGCTCACAATGGTTAGAAAAATTTGAACGTTGGTGCATTAAATGTGCGTCACCTACCACCAAACGTTCGAATTTACTCTCCTCTATTTAAGACACTTCAAATGAAAAAGGAAGAGCAGATAAGAGAGTATTGATTGAGTTCAACTTCCTCATTCCATAAAGTTTAAGTGATCTACAAAGGGGTTTTCAAGAAGAACATTGCTTGAAACTGCTAAGTGCTGAATTGCTCCATCTTCAACCTCTTCTACAATTTCTTCTGTGCGCAAGAAACTGCCTAAACAATTGTAAAATATAGAATTTTTCTTTACTCATTAATGATTTATATTCCATTTGATTTAGTATGAGAGACTAAGACCAAGAGAAGGCAAAGTAGTTGTAACGCCCCAAGCCTAACAGTAAGGTATTGTCCGCTTTGGGCCTCGGCTCGCACGGTTTTGTCCTTCTGGGTTTACACGCATCCCGTCCTTTACCAAAAGGCGCCTTATTGAGATACTTGGTTGTCTTCACTTATAGCCCAGGCTCCCCCCTCATCCTAACCGATGTGGGATATCACATTCATCCCCCTTGGGGCTCCAGCGTCCCCGTTGGACACCATCGGTTGGAAGTCGGGAGTCAGCTCTGATATCATTTGTAACGCCCCAGGCCTAACAGTAAGGTATTGTCCGCTTTGAGCCTTGGCCCGCATGGTTTTGCCCCTCTGGGTTCACGCGCATCTCATCCTTCCCCAAAAGGCGCTTCGACAGTGTAACTCTAATGACCTCCACTTATAGCCCAGGCTCCCTCCCTCTTCATAACCGATGTGGGATATCACATTCACCCCCCTTGGGGCTCCAGCGCCCTCGTTGGACACACCAGCAGGACATCGAGAGTCGGCTTTGATACCATTTGTAACGCCCCAGGCCTAACAATAAGGTATTGTTCGCTTTGGGCCTCGGCCTGCATGGTTTTGCCCCTCTGGGTTCGTGCGCATCTCGTCCTTTCCCAAAAGGCGCCTCACTGAGATATCTGGCGGCCTCTACTTATAACCCAGGCTCCCTCTCTCATCCTAACCGATGTGGGATATCACATTCACCCCCTTCGGGGCTCCAGCATCCCTGCTGGACACCATCAGCCTGAGGTCAGGAGTCGGCTATGATAATATTTGTAACGCCTTAGGCCTAACAGTAAGGTATTATCCACTTTGGGCCTCGGCCCGTACGATTTTACCTCTTTAGGTTCACGCGCATCCCGTCCTTCCCCAAAAGGCACCTCTACTAAGATACTTAGCTGCCTCCACTTATATCCCAGGCTCCCCCCATCCTAACCGATGTGGGATATCACATTCACCCCTCCTTGGGGCTCCAGCGTCCCCGCTGGACACCATCGGCTGGAGGTCGAGAGTCGGCTCTGATACCATTTGTAATGCCCCAGGCCTAATAGTAAGGTATTATCCGCTTTGGGCCTTGGCCCGCACGGTTTCGCCCCTCTGGGTTAACGCACATCCCGTCCTTCTCCAAAAGGCGCCTCACTGAGGTACCTGACAGCCTCCACTTATAGCCCAGGCTCCCCCCCTCATCCTAACCGATGTGGGATATCACAATAGTGTGTGACTGGAGTCAAGCTCATCACCTACTTATACTGACTTTGTATAAGGCCCTCTAGAGCTGAAATTTAGAAGAAAGCAAATGGCTCTGTTGTACTAAAATCCTATTTAGTAGAACCCAAGACACTAGGGAGTATTTTTGGAAGAGTGGAGTTGGGAGGGTTGTCCTGAACCACTATAATTTCTTGAGTATGATTGTTTACTATTTTTATATTTCACGTTTTTCATTTAAGGGAACCAAACTTTCAAGGGGTTGAGTTTTCTAGTTACAAAATTTTTTTTAAAGACTTAATTCACCCCTCCAATCTTGAGCTTTGCTATAAACTTGGGACCAACAAATAGTATCAAAGCAGGTCTTTGAGTTTCTATCAGAAGAGATCTTATTTAATGGCATCTCAACTAACTTCCACTCCTACATTTGCTGAAGGTCAATCATGTACTAGACCACCATTGTTTGATGTAAGTAACTTCGATTACTAGAAGATGAAAATGAAACAACTTATCATAGTTACTGATATAGACTCTTGGATTGTTATTGAAGATGGAGTTACTCTACTAATTAGTCAAAGAGCCTTCTAATGGTCTGAAGAAGTTAGGATCGTGAAAAGCAATGCTAAATCCATGAACTCCCTCTTCTGTGCTCTAACAGCTGCAGAATATGATAGAGTATCCTTATGTCAAACAGCCAAAGAAATATGGGATACACTAATATCAATGTATGAGGAAATTTCTCAAGTCCAAGGGATGAGAAGAAAAATATTGATTAGAGAGCTAAAAAGTTTTAAAATGTTAGACACTGAAAATATATCTAAAATGTTTGCTAGATTTTTCAAGATTACTAATGCATTAAAAAGTCTTAAAAAAGAAATCTCTAAATCTGAACATGTCATGAAGATCTTAAGAGCTCTACCTGAGTCATGGAATCCAAAGATCACAACTATTGAGGAGATAAAGGACCTGAATATGCTAAGACTGGAAGATCTTATCAATTCTCTCATGTCACATGAACTGATAAAAAGAAGGAATGAGGACCAGCATAAAGGAAAAAGAGTTATTGCTTTAAGGACTACATAGAACTCAGATGAATCCACATCATCTTCTTAGAATGATGACGAAGAAATCGCCCTACTCACATGAAGATTCAGAAAGTTTGTGAGAAAAGGAAAGAACTTTAAAGGATCCAAGGAGAGAAATAGAAAAGAGAAAAAGAATAAAATAACCAAATACTACAGGTGTAGTTGAGTAGAACATATACAATTTTAGTGTCTTACACCAGAAGATGGCGAAACAAAAAAGCAACAAGAGAAGAAGGACAAATCGAAAATAAAAAATTTTAAAAATCAAAGGGGAGAGGAATGTATGTGAACAAGAAGACATCTACAACAAGCAGCTCATCAAATGAAGATAATGAAGTAGCAAATTATGCTCGAATATACTGCATGACAAGGATAGAAGAGGAACACAACATGGTCTGCCTCACTGCAACTGAAATCATCAAAGGACAAACTGCTTCAACAGATTGCACAAGCAGTGAAGAGGTAATATCCAAATTCAATCACTCAAATACCAAGTCTATCTACTCTTCTACACATGTCTGTCTCAAATGTGCTGAATTAGATGAACTGCAACAAGTATATGGTTAATTATATGATGAAATCAAAAAGCTGGGAAGTAAATTCACATTAAAGAAATGAGAATGTGACTTGGTTATTATCATGAATGTAAAACTAGCAGAAAGAGTCAACCGCAAATAGAAAGACAAAGAAATGGATTGGGTTAAGAGGAAACTTATAATGGAAAGTTGTTTTTTAGTTGATTATGATGGAAAGAAGGGAGCCTAGCTTTAAGATGGATGAAAGAATAGGAGGTGGAGATTATGTCTTAATCTTAAAACCAGATAGATGCAAAAGTAGTGTTGGAAGATGGAAAAGAGTCGATAATTAGTGGTTTCTATGGTCAATTGGAAACACACGAAAGATGACAGCCATAGAGATTGATGGAGAGGTAAAAATATATCTCAACTTTACTATCGGTGATTGTGGGAGATTTTGACAAGGTTGTAGATATCTTAGAATATGAAAGCAGAAGTAAGAGACTATACACATAGATGCAATATTTCAAAGAGGTAATTGATTTTTGTGCTTGCATGATTTGGGGTCCAAAGGTCCACAAATGACATGGAAAAATAATAGAAGAGGCAGGGATATAGTGGAAACACGACTTGATAGATGTTTGACAAATGAGGATAGGATGTTATTTCTTTACTTTCACTTAGGTTCAATGAATATTTGAGGGAAGGCACAAATCAAAGCAAGACAATTTTTTATGGCATTAGAAGAAAGCTTTAGAAATATAGAGAAGAGGAATTGATGAGCTAGAATAAGCAGAGTAGAGGAAATATAGAGAAGAAATTTAAAACTAATCGAGACCTACAACAAGATAATAAAGAAAGGGAGGCCTTGGATGAAAGGGATAAAGAAATTAAAAGATAAGATATGATCATTAATGAATTGTTAGAAGATTAAAAAATTATGCGAAAATAGAGGTCGAAAGTGTTATGCTATAATATAGAAATAAAAACACCAAATTTTTTGTAGATCAGCATAAAAAAGGAGGAAGAACTTTTTATTGTTTTAAAGGATGAGAAGGGTCGAAAAGTTGAAGGACAAGCAGAAGAGGAGAGTGTGGCATGGATGTATTTTAGTAAGATGTTTAGTGGAGGGTGTGCATTTAATGTGCTAACATTAGTAAATTCGAACATTTAGTAGTAGGTGGTGTGCATTTGATGTGTCAACATTCGAATTTTTCCGGCTACTGCGATTCAAGTCGCACTCCGAGTCTACCTTGGATGCGATTTCACCTAAGTCGCAGATTGGACTCGACCTAGGTTGTGACTTTGGTCTTCAGCTCTTTAGTCAAGTTCCACTTTGGAGTCGACTTGGTCTCGGACTTAACTTGAACCGCAAGTGAAGTCAACTTGGGTTGCGACTTTACTTTCCATTTTGCTCACTTAAACTTGCACGTATTATAACCTTGATCATTTAGCATGGGTTCCTCTATTTCGTCTTTTCTTGCCTTCAAATATCTTTGAGTTATGCATGTGACCCTTTGGTTTTCTTGTATGCTTGGCTTGTTCTTTTCCTTATGAACTTTCATGCATGATTTTGCGTCTTGAACTTTGAATCATATTTGAATATTCATAGTTGTTCCAAAATGGTCACCTTCGGACTTAAAATGAATTGATTTTGGCTTCCTTGTCCTCAAAGTTGCATGCTTTGGTCAATTTGGTTTGCAACTCTACTCAAGTCATTTGCTTGAGTTGACTTTATGTGCGACTTCACCTAAGTTGCATGTTGGAGTCGACTTGGGTTATGACTTGGCTTTGTGAGATCCTAAGTCGCATGCGAAGTCGACTTCGGTTGCGAATTTTCTTACTCAAGCGTCCATATTTCAACGCTATCTAAAAGAGATCTTTGAAGTTAATGCTGAAGTCGACTTGGGTATCAACTTATCTCCTTGTCTGGGTTTTGATCTTGCTTTGGTTCTAATCCCCATTGCTTTTCCACTTATAGTTTTTGAAATTCTTTGATAAATCATCTGCATCACTAAGTTCATGCTTCTTCTTGGGAATTCAGTTAAATTCAACAGCTATAACATGAATTGATTCTTCTATTACTTGATTTTTTTTACTGAAATTTTATATGCTTTGCTATTTAATGAGCATCCAAGAAATATTACTATATAACTTTTGGCATCTAATTTTTCTAGTTTGTCTTTTTCTTTGTTTTATACATAAAAATACAACCGAAGGCATGAAAGTATGAATTTTGGTTTTCTATATTTCCATAACTCATATGGGGTCTTTCTCAGGATTACTCTAATGGTGACTTGATTTAAAATATGACAGGTTGTATTTACAGTTTTACCTCAATTTTTTTTTTATATAATTTGCTTTCATTTAGTATAGTCCTAGTCATCTCTTATATTGTTCTATTTTCCCTCTTAACTACCCTATTTTGTTTGGGAGTTCTTGGAGAAGAAAATATATGGTGATTTTTTTTTTCATTGTAAAATTTTATAAATCTTTTGTTTTCGAATTCACCACCATGTCACTTGTAATTGATATGATTGTATTTTGTTTTTCATTTTGAATCAATTTTAAAAAACTAATAAATATTGAAAATGCTTCTTCTTTGCTAGTTAATAGCATTATCCAGTTGAATCTTAAAAAATCAATAACAAAAACATATTTCTTTCCTCTGAGGCTCATAATGTTGGATAACCCATAAAGATCCATATGTAATAATTCAAGTGACCTTGAGGTTGAAACTTCATTTTTAGATGAAAA
Source organism: Annona squamosa (assembly GCA_035584095.1). Lineage (NCBI taxonomy): Eukaryota > Viridiplantae > Streptophyta > Magnoliopsida > Magnoliales > Annonaceae > Annona > Annona squamosa. The sequence continues at coordinate 23,642,233 of JAXCLR010000092.1, forward strand.
TGACATTTTAGATTGCTTGGACACTTGATGTGCCTTGCAAATTTTGTCTTTATTATATTTGAGTTTTGATAACCCTTCTACCAAACTCTTTTTCTATAGAGTCTTAATATTTGATATATTTATATGCTCAAGTCTTTTATGTCAAATCCATAGATTATTATCAATAGTCATAAGACATTTTCCTTCCAATTCATCAAGGTAAACCAAATATATATTTTCATGTCTTTACCACTAAAGACTATCTAATCTCCATCAAAGGCATTGAATATAGATGATTCAAACATGATTTTGTAACCTTTGTCACGTAATTGACTAATACTCTTTAAGTTGTGTTTGAATCCTTCAACAAACAACATCCTATATACATGCATTTGAAATACCATAAATATTTTTCTTCTCATTAATTTTATCATTTTCACTGTTCCCAAATGCAACAGTACCTCCATTGTACGGTTTGATACCATGGAACAATGCTTTAGCTCTTATCATGTGTCTTCAGTAGCCACATCCGTGAACCATATGTTGTTAGCTTTTGCTTTAAGACAGACCTGCAAAAATTTTCACATAAAGCTTATCTCTTTGGTACCCATTTTATGGGTCCATTTGAGTTAGTAAGCCATTGGAATCTACATTACTTTACTTTGGAAGACACAAATTCATTGTTCTTTAGTACCTAAACTAATTTAGCACCCAAACTAATTTAGCACCTCGGTTGTATAATTTCTTAATTCTGTCTTGAAATATTTTGTGACCAAACTTATTATAGAAATTGTATGCCCTCGGAAGTCTTGGAGTAGGGCTCCATGCATACTTCGGTTCCTAAGTTGGCCTTCTAATCCAAACAACATTGTTCAATTTAGTTTTGTGCAAAATAGTAGTTACCTTGGTTTTGAGTTTCACCCATTTTGGAGCATTTGATTTGTTGCATTCTCCTTGCTCAAATGTATAGTACCAAAGTCCTCTTTTGCTAGTTTGGATGGTTATATTTAAAAATATTATGACACTTTCCCATGGGTTAGAGAATTTGGCTCAGGACTCATTCAAGATCTCATTTTCTTTCTTTAGCCTTTCTATCTCAGTTGTTAAGGCTTTAGTTTCATCTACTAGGCATTTGACCCTTTTAGCTGGTTTTTTTATTTACGATAATAATTGAATCGCATTGCTTTGTTAAAGTGTATTTATTTTTCAATTGCTTGATTTCATCATATAATGAGTCATAGGCCTGTAGCAATTCATCTAACTTGTACATTTGAGACAGTCTTGAGTAGAGGAATAAATAGACTTGGAATTAGAGTGATCAAATTTGGAAGTTACCTCTTCACTACTTGTACAATCAGTTGATGTGGTTTGTCCATTTATTAGCTCAGTTGCACTCAGGTAGTTCAAAATATTTTCTTCCTCAACTCTTGTCATGCAATATATTTAAGCACAATTAACAACTTCATGGTCTTCATTTGATGAGCTACTTATTATAGACATTTTCTCATTTACGTACATTCATCTACCCTACGACTTAGAAATCTTCTAGTGTCGCTTTTGTCTTTCTTCTCTTTCATTCTTTTGATTTTTTTTCTTCCGGTGTGGGACATTGGGCTTGCATATGCCCCACTCCACCAGATCTGTAACATTTATTAATTTTTCTTCTTTTCCTTTCTATTTCTTTCTTTGAATCCTTTAGTGTTAAAGTTGTTCCCTTTCCTCACAAATTTTCTAAACTTTATTGTGAGTACAGCAATCTCTTTATCATCGTTTTGGGAAGACGACGTGGACTCGTTTGAGATTTGCGTTACTTTCAATGCGATGACTCTTTTTATTTTATGATGTTTTTCATTCATTTTTTTATCAACTCATGAGACATGAGTGACTGACGAGGTCTTCAAACTTTAATGTGTTTAGATCCTTTTGCCTCCTCAATGCCTGTGATCTTTGGAGTCCATAACTCGGGTAGAGCTCTTAGGATCTTCATAACATACTCGATTTAGAAATTGCTTCTTTAAGACTTTTCAATGCGTTAGTAATCTTAGAAAATCTTACAAATATTTTAGATACATTTTTGGTGTCTAGCATCTTAAAACTCTCTAAGTCTCCAATCAATATGTTCCTTCTCATTCCTTAGACTTCACAAGTTCCCTCATATATTAATGTTAGTGTATGATGTATTTCTTTGACCGTTAGACAAGAAAATATCTATCATACTTTGCAGCGATTAAGGCACAAAAGAGGAAGTTCATTGTCTTGACATTGCTCTTTACTATTCTAATTTCCTCCTCAGTCCATTCGGAGGCTTTCTTACCATTCGGAAGAGTAACATCATCTTGAATAGCAATCCAAGAGTTCATGTTGTGACCATAATAAGTTGTTTTATTTTCAACTTCCAGTAACTGAAGTTACTGTTGTACATAGTGGTGGCCTAGTGAATGATTGGACCTCAGAAAAGGTAGGAGTGGAAGTTAATTACGATGCCATTTAAATAAGATCTCTTTGGTAGAAACTCAAAGACCTGCTCTGATACTAGTTTTTAGTTTCAAGTTAATGGCAAAATCCAAGAGGAGATGGATGAATTGAGTTCTTAAAAATCTTTTGGTGTTGCAGGTGCATCCCCTTGTGAAGTAAATCCCCTTAAATGAAAAACGTGGAGAATATAAATGCAAGTAGAATAAGCAAAACAAACTCAAGAGATTATAGTAGTTCGGAACAACTCTCTTTACTCCACTCCTCCAAGAACATACCTTTGTGCCTTGGGTTCTATTATGCACATGAAAATACAATTAGAGCACTTCCTCTCTTTTACATTCCAGCTCTAGGGGCCTTTACAAACTCTGCACAAGTAGGTGACAATTCACACTCTAGTTAAATACTATTTTGCCTTCACTTGGTCTTGATTTTTAATACCGAATCAAGTGGAAATACCAATAAACAATAAACATAAATAATACTATACTTTACAAATGTGTAGAGAATAAGTTTCTGCACAGAGAAGAATGTGTGAAATGAGTTGTTAGTGAAACAGTTCAGCACTTGTACTTAATCAATTAGTTCTTCTTGGAAAATGTTTTTAATGATCACTTAAATGCTTCACAATGGGAAGGTTGAAGCTCATTCAAAGCTTTAGCTCTCTCTTTTCTCTTTCATTTAATGTGTATTAAATAGGAGAGGAGTAAATTCGAACGTTTGGTGGTAGATGGCGTGCATTTAATGCTCCAATGTTCAAATTTTTTCCGATTGTTGCGATTTAAGTTGCACTCGAAGTCGACCTTAGATGCGACTTCACCCAAGTCGCAGATTGGAGTCAACTTGGATTGCAACTTTGGTCTTCAACTTTTTAGTTAGGTTTGCACTATGGAGTCAACTTGCTCTCAAACTTAACTTGAACTGCAAGTGAAGTCAACTTGGGTTGCGACTTTACTTCCCATTTTGCTCATTTGAACTTGCACATCTTATAACCTTGATCATTTAGGGTGTGATCCTCTCTTTCATCTTATATTGCCTTCAAATGTCTTTGAGTTATGCATGTGGCCCTTTTGTTTTCTTGTATGTTTGGCTTGTTCTTTTCCTTATGAACTTTCACACATGAGTTTGCATCTCGAACTTTGAATCATATTTGAATATTCATAGTTGTTCCAAATTGATCACCTTCGGACTTAAAATGTCTTGATTTTGGCTTTCTTGTGCTCAAGGTTGCATGCTTGGATCAATTTGGTTTGCAACTCCGCTCAAGTCAGATGCTTGAGTCAACTTCATGTGCGACTTCACCTAAATTGCATGTCGGAGTCGACTTGAGTTGCGACTTTACTTTGTCAGATTCAGCTATGGACCCCTAAAGATAACCCAAGTCGCTAATAGAGTCGACTTAAGTTGTGATTTCACCCAAGTTACATGTGAAGTCAACTTTAGTTTCGATTTTGCCTACTGAAGCATCCATATTTCAGTGCTATCTAAAAAAGATCATTTGAAGTTGATGCTGAAGTCAACTTCGGTATTGACTTGACCTAAGTCAATGCCTGAGTTGACTTAGCATGCGACTTGACTTGTCAAGCTTTGAATTCTTGAAATGTCTAAACCGTAAAGTATCTTAGCACACACATTAGTATTTTTATACTTTTTAAATTGAATTGTTAATAATCAAAACATAAATTGTGCTTGATTCATCTTCCTTATACAACATGAATGATTATTTTGGAAAGGGAATCGAGGCAATAGGACCCTTTATCTCCTTACTTATTTCTCTTTTGTGTGGACAGTTTATCTACTTTAATCAAGCAAGAACATAGAAGAGACAAATTACATGGTTTAGAATGGGTTGTAATCATATACACCTGGGTGCATGATAAGTCTAAAAATCTTCATATAATTCTATATTAAATTCACACTTTTTGACTATAAAAATGTTAATTAAATACAGGTTTTATATGAAATTTTGTCAAAACTATATTTTTGGCAAGACCACTAATTTTGCTATAAAATGGGCAATTTTGCAATATTTAGAAATATAAAAATATGAAGGTTATTACACATGCTAAAAGAAATTCAATGGGTTAAAAAAATTTTTAATTCTGAAATATACATTAACATATTAATATAATTCGGACAAATTTATAGAATGATTAAACAGGGTAAAATATATATAATTATAAAATATGGGTTGAAGTGGACTA
>JAXCLR010000092.1:23651018-23662566 GCA_035584095.1 Annona squamosa
CTTACCCGAAACTGACCGGGTATTTTACCCATGGAACCGAACCGACCCTACGGGTAGGTTCTATGGAACCGAACCTATCCGATTTTAGGGTACCCACGGGTCGACCCGCGGGTACCCTACCCAAGTTGCACCCCTATCAGCAACTCCAGCTCGATTCTCAACCCAATGACCATAGAATCTTTCTTGTCTCCTTATTCCAAACTCAGATGGCCATGGCTGCCATTCATCACAACAACAATCCAACCAACGTCCTAGCCAAGAATAGCCCCTCCAATCGAGTAACCCATGAACCTAAAACCAATGATTTGCAGACCAGCGTGCCCCTGCATCTTTCTTACATCCAACAATCAACCATACCCATTTGTTCCAATCGCCTCTTATTTCAACCAAAAATGGCACACCACCCATCTCAAGCCCGAAGCTTCCCAAAATCAACAATCGAATAAGGCAGCGGCGAACTTCCCAATAGCCAACAACTTCAGCAGTCTCCTCAGTGATTTTGGCAGCACTTCACTATCAACTCCAGCCATGGCGTCCAACTCTCTCCTCTCTACTTCAACAAGCCAATTGCCCACCATCAGCACCAACGAGTTATTTGGCAGCAGTCAACGCATTGCCGTTCCAAAGCTTCAAGTAGAGAAAAATCCAATAGGCCAAGTTCACGCAGCAAGTGTAGAAGCAATGAAGGCAGCTACAGTGTCGCCCAAAGCATGAAATTCCACATCGGATTCCAAATCTGCCCAATGGGGTGCCACACATTTATAAAAAAGGGTCCCTCCACACACCAAAAACCAACACTCCTCTCCCTTCAGGTGGAACCCCTTCTCATGGGACCATTAGCAAGGAGGTGGGGTCAAACAATAAAATTCTCATTAAGTGAAGATATGCTCTTCATATTTGGGTGATATAAATTTTATTTTTTGCTTTATAGTTTTTAATGCTTTATAGTTGTTAATTTTTAATTTATAGTTTTAAGTCCTAGATTAGATTTACTGCTTTATTTTTTTGCTTTGTAATTTTTAGATTAAGTTTAATATAATTTTATTTCTTGCTTTCATAGTTGAATTTCATAACTTTTAATTACTTTCTTAGAATAGTTTTAATTAAGTTGTTAGTTAATTATAATTTCTTTTGTTTTAACTTCTTATCTCTTTCTTTTTCTCCAACTCTTTTAATCTTTTGTCTCTTTTCTTTCTCTCTCCCTAATTTTTTCTCTTTTCTTCTCTCTCTAACCTCTCTTTCTCTCTCCTCTTTCTTATCTTTCTCCCTCTCTAATTTATTCTCCTTTCTCTCTAATTTCTCTCTCTTCTCTATACCCTCTATCTCTTTAAATAATTCAAAACTACATCGCTTCTATATGGATTTGACCAGACTCACCATTATTCTGCATTATCGCCCGCAAAGTGGTAGCTTTAATGTGCTTCGATTAATTTTAATTAAATTGATGATCATAATGCTCTTAACGACAAGCACTTGGTCTGCATCAAATTTTTGGTGCCATTGACAGGGAGGCGTATAAGGTTTGAATTGTTTTATTAGTTGGTTTAAATTTCCTTTCTATTTTTTACTACTTTATTTATCTGCTTTCTTTATTTACTGCACTTGAATTTTAGATTACCAATTTTGATCCTTTCCCAATTTTAATAAGTGACCATTTATTGAGTAGACATTTGGTCTAATTAAATTTTTATTTCACGACTGGAGGTTGGTGTCTAGGCTAGAGGTTTAAAGGCAAATGCCTAAGTAGATCTGTGGTTATTTAATTAGGACCTTGTGAATATAAGTAGAGCCTCCCACCTACCTCTTATCTGGCTAACTAAAGGAAGTGTTATAGAATTTAATTGCACCTTAGTGATTTTCAGTAAACGAAGTACTAATTAAATTCTTAATAAAAAATTAATTAAAATTAAAACAATTTAACAAATTTAAAATTTAAAGAATGATCATAAACTTTATTGATTAGTAGTTAGGTAAGTTGAAAGAAGTAAACTAAAAGCTTAATGATTTACTAGCCGACCAAAACTCAAACAGTTCATTCTTAAATACATCAATTCCTTTTCAAACAACACATTCTAATTAGACTCAATTTTTACTATATTAAGAACAAGTTCAAAATTTTCATGAGTTCCCTACACTTGATTACAATTCATATAGTTTAGAATGGATGAACTATCCTAATAGTTCTTGGACAAATCAACAAATGCAACCCTACCCTCCATATCTACAAACTCAGTGGCTACCTAAGCAAAGTCAATTTTCAAATTATCAATGTCAATCTAATAATTATGAAAATACATATGGGCCACCTCTATATCCTGAAGAAAGTTTTTCATCACCTCAACCTACTAACCAATCTTTTCATCAAACTTATAATTATAATGAGAAACTTGAAGAACTAAATTTTTTTTTTCTCGATAGCTTTCAAACCATAGAAAATAAATTTTCAGAGTACCAATGTCAAGTTGACCATTATAAAAATATGTATTTGCACTCGAATCCCCCACAAGAGGACTTTTCAAATATTTCATCATATTAAGTAAATTATCAACAATCTCCTCACTTGGATAACTTGGAAGAAGAATTTAAAATAGATGATCAAGATCAAGTAGAGGCAAGTTATAATAAAGATTTATTGAAGATAAGTTAAGGGAAATTGAAGAGAAAAAGGAAAATGAAATAATTGACAAGTTTCTTGATAGCTTCTTACCTAAGATTCCCTTCCTAAATGCTTTAGAAGTTGAATCCCTTAACAACAAAAGCTAGATCAAAAGGAAGACCAGAAGAAAATTAATGATAAATATATTGAGGATAAATTTTGTGGAGAGGAACCTAATGAATCAACTATCACTTTAATAAATCATTTTGATTATCAAACTCAACCAGACCTATCATTATGAGAAAATCTACTGTATGAGAATTCGATAATAATTACAACATTATGTAGTGATGGTTTCTCAGATCATAAACTTAATGAGAATTCTTTTCTTCATAATCAAGAAAATATTATAGAAAATAATGAAAAATTGATTAATGGTAAATTTGAAGGAGAAAAAGATAAAAAAAAATACTGAGGAGATTGATAATAGTTATGTTAGGTTTCAAACGGATGATAGAGATCATAACCAAGTTGATGATGAGTTAAGAAATAAAGAGTTTATTGAGGATAAGTTGGGGGAAGATGAAAATGAAATTATTGATGAAAATTTTAAGAAGTACCTGCCTTCTATTTCAAGTATTTTTAAAGATGAACTCATTAGAATAGAAAAATTAATGAAAAAAGAAGAGATGATTCAGCTACAACAATTCGAGGAATTCCCTAGCTCTGAGCAACCAGCATTCTTGATTTTCTGCCGCTGGGAAAACTCGCCATCATCGATCAACAATTGCTGCCCCTTCCCAACCGTCCCTCTCTTAGTTTGATCGAGCGGGAAGCAGGTAGCCATCAAGCAGAAGCTGCCCATACCCAAAAACCTGCAGCCATCTTTCAGCTGTTCGCTAGCAGGTCACCGATCCAGCAAGCCATAAATGGGGAAACTTCCCAATCGAAGCAAATCTTCTCTAGTCAAAATCAGGCAGCAACAAAGCAAACGCCCAGTAGAACTAAACAGACCTGCCACCTTTGACTTTTCCATTTACGCGCAACCCATGGCTGCCTTCCATCTGCTCCAGCTATTCCCCCTTCTTCCCCAGAGTAATTTCAAAAGCCCCGATTAGAAAATCCAAGCATCAACTCCGGTTGCATTGGCTCTTCCACTGCAACCGGATTGTCCCCTGCCCACCTCCATTGATTTTGACAACAGCATTTTTAGCACATACCCTAAAAAAAATCATCCAACAATAGCTCATGTCGAGCATCCCAGGTGCCTGGAATTCCATTTTGACGCATCTATTTCAGCAACCCTTCTCAATCGCCTGCTCAACACAAGCTCATCATCGAGCAACAATCGAACAAAGCAGCAGCAAATCAGCAGCTTCATTTCCATTTTCTCGAGCACTCAGCTCCGTCCACAAATCAACGCTTCAACCCATCTCCTCTCCACCGAAAATCGACGATGACATAGCAGCAAGTTGAAATGCCCAAATTCAACAGAACCGATCAGTCAGTTCAGCAATGGCTACCTTGTCTTTTGTCAATTGCAATAGCTACCATAATTAGCCCCCTTCTTTAACACCGATTTCAACCATGGTCCACCGAAAATTGACAGCAAACTGGTAGCTATTCCATTCATCACTGATTGGCAGCCAAACCTTTTGATTCCATCAAATAACAGATTTTTCTAGCACCTCCTTAGCAAACCAAAATCGTACCGCTCCCAACTTGAATAAGAATCGTTTCCAACGCTACTCAAACTACCAGAATGCAACCACACCCGAAATGATCAGCCGCCATAAGCTTCTGGTCTTCTCTCGGATTGTAGAATGCACCAAACTGGCATCTCCATCAGCAGCTCCAGCTCGATTCTCAACCCGATGACCACAGAGTCCTACTTGTCTCCCCATTCCAAACTTAGAATGGCCATGGCTGCCATTCATCTCAACAACAATCCAGCCAACGTCCTAGCCAACACAACCCCTCCAATTGAGCAACCCATGAACCTAAAACCAGTGATTTGCACACCAGAGTGCCCTCGCATTTTACTTACACCTGACAATCAACCATACCCATCTGTTCCAACGCCTCTCATTTCAACCAAAAATGGCACGCCACCCATCTCAAGCTCGAAGCTTCCCAAAATCACCGATCGAACAGGGCAGTGGCGAACTTCCCAACAGTCAGCAGTCTCCCTAGCGATTTCGGCAGCACTTCACCATCAACTCCAGCCATGGTGTCCAACTCTCTCCTCTGTATTTCAGCAAGCCAATCTCTTACCATCAGCACCAATGAGTTATTTGGCAGCAGTCAACCCATCGCCATTCCAAAGCTTTAAGTAGAGAAAAATCCAACTGGCCAAGTTCACGCAGCAAGTGGAGAAGCAACGAAGGCAGCTACAAGGTCGTCCAAAGAATGGAATCCCACATCGGATTCCAAGTCCGCCCAATGGTGTGCCACACATCTATAAAAAGAGGGTCCCTAGCAAGGAGGTGGGGCCAAGTAATAAAATTTCCATTAAGTGGAGATTTTCTCTTCATATTTGGGTGACATAAATTTTATTTTTTGCTTTATAGTTTTTAATGTTTTATAGTTGTTAATTTTTAATTTGTAGTTTTAATTTCTAGATTAAATTTACTGCTTTATTTTTTTTCTTTGTAATTTTTAGATTAAGTTTAATATAATTTTATTTCCTGCTTTCATAGTTGAATTTTATAGCTTTTAATTGCTTTCTTAGAATAGTTTTAATGAAGTTATTAGTTAATTATAATTTCTTTTATTTTAGCTTATTGTCTTCCTTCCTTTTTCTCAATGTTGTCAGAACCGAACCAGTGATTGAACCGGTAAAGGAACTGGTCTGGTTCGAATCGGTTTGACCGGTTAATCAAACCGGTTTAAACCAGTGATGTCAGCATGACATATTTATGATGTTATAAATATTAAAATTTTAAAATTTTAAATAAATATATTAATAAAATTATATTTTTATAAATCCTAAATATATATATGTTAGATTTGAAGGACAACATTATAAGCACAAAACATGCATGAAAAAATTAATAACTAAGTTCTACAAAATTTGCCCGCAAGATCAACCTGCTTAGGGAAATCGAAAATGTCAAGATGTCGGCGCCGGGAGATACAGATCGGCCGTTAGCGCCAAGAGAGACAGAGACAGAGTTCACGGCGACCGGTGAGGCGGCACGCGCGGAGAGACGATGTGCGGGCAGCGGTCGGCACGGGCGGCACGGACGTTAAGGGCGGTGGGCTACGACGTGCCCATCGAGGGCGTCGGCGCCAGGAGAGACAGCGGGCGTCACGCGAGTCGAGGGTGGCGGCGACAAGCTCGTCGAGGGAGGCATTGAGGCCGGCGGCAGACGCGGCGGGCTCTACGGGTTCGTCGAGGCCGTCAGCGCCTGGAGAGACGGACATTGCTTCGTCCTGTCCGTCGGCGCGCCTAGAGAGACGAACACTGCAGGTTTGTCGAGGACGTCCGACCGGGAGAATCCGGTCCGACTGTTGGTTCATCGGTTCGGACGGTTTATTGTTAACAAACCGAACCTGATGCGGGACCGGATCCCGGTTGGACCAGTCGGACCGGTCGATCCAGTCCGGTTCTTACAACATTGTTTTTTCTCCAACTCTTCTAATTTTTTGTCTCTCTTCTTTGTCTCTCTAATTTTTCTCTTTTCTCTTTTCTTCTCTCTCTAACCTCTCTTTCTCTCTCCTCTTTCTTATCTCTCTCCCTCTCTAATTTCTTCTCCTTTCTCTCTAATTTTTTTCTCTTCTCTATACCATCTTTCTCTTTAAACAATTCAAAATTACATCTCCTTTTTATGGATTCGACCGGACTCACTGTTATTTTACACTATCGCCCCTATAGTAGTAGCTTTAATGTGTTTCGGTTAATTTTGATTAAATTGATGATCATAGTGCTCTTAACGACAAGCACTTGGTACACATCAAATTTTTGACGTCGTTGCCAGGGAGGCGTATTAAGGTTTGAATTGTTTTATCAGTTGGTTTAAATTTTCTTTACTTGCTTTCAATAGTGTAATTTTTATTGGGGAATCGTACATTTTTGAAGAGGTAAAACAATGGTATTGATTATTTGCATTTTTATCAATCTTCCTGGTTTTGTTGGAATGGTCCTCTGAATTTTGAAGCAAGCCAAGCTAGATGGAAATGTCTACCAAATGGCAGTTGAAGTTGAACATTGATAATGGCTTCTACTTCAAGTCAAATAGAGTTGGATATGGGGTTGTGCTTAGGGATACTAGTGTAGGTTTCATAGTTGCTAGGTGTTGTGTTGAAGGTGAAGGAAAATTCACTAAGAATGCAAACCAAGGTAGTACTTTTTGGAATGAGATAGCCATTGGAAATGGGCTTAGTGGATGTGGAGAGCGATTCTTTACCTATGGTAAACTAGTTAATTAGTGGAAAAAGAATTCAGTCCAGTTTGGGTACATGGCTGGGGGAAATAAGAGAGTTAAAAAAATAGGTTGGTGGACATCTTTTCTTCATGTGCTAAGATTAGGTAATCAATGTGCTCATTTCTTGGCAAAGCACGCAACCTCTATAGGGTGACTGCAAGGTATGATGGAATGATATTCCAAATTGTTTAAGGGAGCCTCTTTGTAAAGCTGTGTATTGTGATTTTGGTTTTTATAGTCGTGGGGTGGATCCCTTTGTAGTTGTTCTAATTGGAAAAGAAGCTAACTATGGCTCGCGATCTACAAAAGTAACATCTGTATAACCAAACAAAATTTTAGGCCCATAAAAAATGAAGCAGCCAATTAAAAATATAAATTTAAACCGTCAAATAAATTGACATTGTGATGCAGCCAGTTCGAAATAATTTGAATCATATCGGGTACTTTCGGAATTAAAGTTTTTAATACACTCAAATAGAATCTCAAGGACCTAGATATATTCCACTATAAGAAGTCATACTCTTTGCAGTTTAGTTTTGATTATGTACAGTCCAAATTTCCTTTCTCATAAAGATATTAATTAGCGACATTAATAATTATCGTTGCTAAAATTCAACTTTTGTCAATACTAATGATATAGAAATGATTTTTGCATCCATATCTACATTCTTATTGAAATTACAGGTGTATTGCTATTTTTAAAAAAATGGCAGTTTACATGGACTACATGAAAATTGGGGCATATCGCATTCTGTTGATTTACTTTACGGCGATGCATTTGAAGCTGTTTTTAAAATTTCAGTCATAGCTCCAAGAAGGAAATAAAAAGTGGAGGATATTTTTAGTAATAAAGACGATCCTTTACAGTCTCTATTCTCTCCAATCCAGTCGTGAATTGTGATGTGAGTTGATAGATTTACATTATCTTGAGGGGTTGGTCATATTACCTCGTGATCTAAAATTGTCTAGGATTGATAACCTCATCATCTAAAACCATCGACGAATGGTAGCCTTATCATCTCAAAATACGATGGACTTGTAGTCATCCCAAAATACCAAGGATTTGTCTCGAAGTGGTGGTTTCTTAGTTGTGCATCCCACCAAAGTCATCATGACTCCAAGTCTTGCATTTCCAAAAATTATGGTCGCGAGGGTGTTAGAACATGATCTGTTGGGGGCTAAGGTGACCTCCTCCGAGAGCGCTGAACTTTCTTCGGGAGTTCTGAATTCTCTTCTCTCCAAAGGTGCCCGACAGGCGAGGACGTCGCACTCGGGTGGGGGTGAGGGTGGGAGGGGGAAGTATCCCAGCTAGCCGTGGTAATTCTGGGTGGGACTCCGGTACCGGAACAGAGGCGATTCCAGTGCAGTTCTCTACAGAAACTACGGAAACTCAGCATCGAAAATGAACCAAAATATTGGAGAGCTGCTGGGGGCTGAATTGCAAACCATGGCCATATCAGAGGATGCAATCCAGAAGATAAAACCGAGCAATGAACAAACATCAATATGTTCCGTATGGACGTCGAAATCGTACAATAAAGACCTCTTCAAGACAATGATGAAACGATTATGGAGATCAAAGAGTGCAACTTTCTTCACCGAGCTTGGAGAGAACCTATACCAAATAACATTCGCTGAGAAGGAAGAGAAGGACCGCATATTCAGTGCGCGCCCCTGGACTTTCGAACGGAGCTTGGTGTTGCTTATGGATCTAAAAGACGAAACAAATATCATCCACATTGTGCTTGTCAAAACGCCAATGTGGGTACATTTGTCAGGTACGCCGATCATAGTTGACAAAGGCCGCCTGGGCCAGAGCATTGGAGGATCCTTTGAAGAAATGACAGATATGGTTATATCTGAGTCTGAATTCGAGCTTAAGGTGGTCCTGGACTGCAAGGAACCCCTCCGGCGGGGGATGTTTATCCAAGTGGGAAATCAGCAGAGCAAATGGCTAACTTTTCAATATGAAAAATTGCCTATCTTCTGCTACCTTTGTGGCATAATGGGACATGCCTATCAGGATTGTCCTAATGCTAGCAGGCAACCCAAACAGATTCATGAAGCGGATCTGCCATATGGGAATTGGATGAGATATGGGATTAAACCGATGCAACTTCGAAATGGGGAGATCAACGGCAACAGGGCAGTGCCAATCAAATATCTGGGGATGAACACAGGCGTGCAGAGGGAGGATATGGCTGAAGGGTCTGGCTGTTCGGGAGAGAGGAATCGAGGAGTACAGGAAGACAATGTGTTCATACAGGGACATGGGACAGCTGCGGCTGAATTGAAACGAATCCAGGCAGGGGAGGACATCACAAACCGGACCCACCTCAGGCCCATGGAAGGACAGTCAATGAAAGGGACTTCCAACTCCCAGCTGGCTGATGGGGTGTCACCATCTCAGCAACCCATCCCGGCCCTGTTTCCACTCAACCCAATGGATGGATAGCAAGATATGGGATCTCCATCTTACCAGACGGATGGACCGAATCCTCAAACTCAGAAGCTGTGCAAAGGGGATCTCCAAAGCAGTCTGGTGAGAATGATTTGCTGTTCAGGGGAGCAATGCAATCAGCAATCTAAGGTGTCACCAAAACCGTATGTGTTGGGCGAAGGATATGGAGGGGAGCTGAACAAAGCAATCACAGCGGCGAATGGACGGATCCCTGGAACTATTACATTACCATCTTCCAATCTGAGTTGCTACATCTCACAGGTTGATCTATCCAGGGCAGATAGGGAACATGAGGACTGGTACTGTGATCATTGTCACACCAAAAAGCACATGGAGCTAATTAGCAAGTTGGGTAAGCAACATGAAGGGAATGAGTGCTATCCAATGGAGACTGGTCAAGCTAGTTGCAGGAAGGGGAAAATGTGCAGCACCATGGCAAGTGGGCGGGATGTTTTTCTGGTTAAGGAGTCGGGAGGGACTACAATGATGAAACAGACCCGGAATTGCAGCACGGAAGATTCCATGATGGAAGCGGGGGATAAATCAAATATGTTGGTGGATATTCAAATTGTCCAATGCGAAGATAACGACTTCGGGACTGACAGAACCAAGTGGAATGGTCTGCAAGGCGGAAATGGGATGAGAAGGTGGAAGAGAAAAGCGAGAATGGTGGGTGACAAGCTGATGGATGGGCGGGTACCATGCTATCGGGGGCGGAATCAAAAGAGATCTTCGTCTGAACTCTCATAAGACTCAGTAGAGAGACATAAGCGAATGAAGGGTGTGAAAGTGATTGATATGGAGGAGGTGGAGGCTGTGGAGAGCCCACAGCTCCACCTCAACTAAAATCTACTATCTTGGAATTGCCGTGGGCTTGGGAACCCGCGTGCAATTCGCAGTCTTCTTGACTTAGTCAAGAAACAAGGTCCCTGTTTGGTCTTCCTATGCGAAACAAAGCACACCTCAAAAGAGATGGAAGGCATACGGAGAAGACTTAAGTTTGAATGTTGCTTCGGTGTGGACCGAGAATGTAGAAGGGGGGGCCTGGCATTACTTTGGAAAGATGATCAGTCGGTCTGCATAAAAAGCTACTCATCACATCATATTGAGGCCGAACTTAATGGGTGGCGGTTCACCGGTTTTTACGGCCACCCCGATACTCACCAGAGACATCTTAGTTGGAATATTCTCAATCACCTTAGTGCAGGAAATGATGTACCATGGCTTGTCATGGGCGATTTCAATGAAGTTATGGGGGCATGTGAATACAGCAGTGTGAGAATGCGACCACAAACCCAGATGGATCGATTCCGCGAAACGGTGGAGAAATGCAACCTTATGGACCTCGGTTTCTCTGGGCCGCCTATGACTTGGTCGAATTTCAGGTGGGGAAGACAACGGGTGGAAGCTAGATTGGACAGGGGGCTTGCATCGCAGAGTTGGCTGAATATATTCCCTCATGCAAAACTCACCCATTTAGTTGCCCCTACGTCGGATCATTGCCCCATTTTGCTCACTCTTAATGCAAATCATCGAAGAGCGAAACCACCTCGTGAATTCCGATATGAACTCTTTTGGGCTCGTGATGAGGAAACTGTTAGAATTGTAAACCAAGCGTGGAATTCTTCACCTCATAGGCCTGTGCCTTTAACTGAAATGATATCATGGAAGATCAAGAAGTGTGGAACGGACCTAGCCATTTGGAACAAACGGAAAAGAGGCAATCTGAGGAAAGCAATCGAACTGAAACAAAGAGATCTTCAAGCGATAATGAGAATGAATGCGAGCGATGAGAGGGACATTGTAGCCAAAAAACTGAAATACCAACTGAATCTTTTACTTGAAGATGAAGAGCAGCTCTGGAGATTACGGGCTAAATCACATTGGCTCCGTGAGGGAGACAAGAACACCGGTTTTTTCCACAGGGTGGCATCCAACAGACGACGAAACAATTTCATCGAATCTTTGAGGGATTGTGACGGTGTATGGGTGAGGGACCAGGACCACATGATGGACATGGCTGTAAGGCATTTCTCTGCGGTTTTCTCAACGTCTAACCCCCGG
>JAXCLR010000092.1:23662666-23695035 GCA_035584095.1 Annona squamosa
TTTAAGGCAAGGAAATGAGGTCGCTCATTCCTTGGCTGAGCTTGTGCTCGGTTCTCCTGAGGTGCACCAGATGTGGTGGGGTAATCTCCCTCAGGCTATTTTTAAGAAAATATGTACAGACAATTTTTTGAAAATAAATTGCTTGGACTACCCTATCTCTAAACCCTTTTATATCGAAAGGGGGTAGAGATAAGGTTCTCCTTTACATCAAAAAAAAAATAAAATAAATTATGGTCTCTTTGCTGCACATCACACCCAAAGCCACAGTCTCTAAACTACGTACTTCTCTGTTGCATCCATTGCATCAAGTCATGACACTCTACTATGTACTCACACATTTACTATTTTATTTACATTTCGTATTTTGGGATGTAAGACGTAACTTGTAGAGCATGTATGCAACTCTAATTATTTTTAGACATTATGAATATCAATGTAAATTTAATGTCTGATCCTCAGTGTTGTAAGCAATTTATATTTTTCATTAGTTGATTTATTCGGGAGGATTGATAATTTGTCCAATTCATATCCAAACAGTAGGCTGTCATGGCATTATGCTCCGGATATATGAAAATATTGTGCATTAATTTGTGTCAGGCGAAGCCCGGACTCATGATCTGTCCTCTCGAGGCTTGGGAGGGGTTCCCACATTATATGAAAGTATTATACGAATGGGAAGATAATAATAATAATTTTAGTAGTAATAATAATAAAAATAAAGCGTCATCATAATAGGATAATGAAAGGATATGCTAAAATAATTGAGCTCTTTCTATTAAGAAATAAGAATACCTGCGGGAGAAAGGTCTCTTAAATGAATGCAGAACATGGAGGTTCTTTTGCTAGAACCTTTAGTGAACTTTGGAACAGATCAAGATGCCGAAGGATTGCTTGATTACTGAAGGGCATATCCCTAGTTGACAAGATTATTTCTAAGTTGAGGCATGAAATCTTTGGGAAAAAAAAAAAAATTTTCAATCTCGATTGGATTTATATCAAATGGAAGAGTAAAGTTGTTAAAGTAATTAAGATGGCCTAGCCTTCATCTACTGTGGTCCACCATTTTTAGAATTTTATTAGTAATTAATACACTCCATAAATATCGCATGCTAGCATGTTCATGCAATCAATCAATCAGGAGAATCGATTCTTGCCCAGATTGCTTCCACTTCAATCCATGCATACAATGCCTGACACGTGTATCCATATGTATCAACCTTTGTTTGTTTCCTTTTCTCAAATTGCAATACACGAGCTGGGTCAACTCAATTACTCAACCCGCCCAAATTTTCACACCAATAGAAAAATCCAAGCAGTCAAACCTTTTGACTTGCAATCTCGACCAAACACAACCAACTTCTGCATTTCATTTTGTTGTAACTAATAAAAGAAAAAAAAATAGAACACTTGTCTCTAGTTTCTGAGTCGACTCACCTCGACTGGTTTCTATCCCCTTTATAAATACAGGGAAAGGGGGAGTAAAAAATCTGGCCGGTGGAAGAAGAAATAAAAGCAAGACATCTCTCACCATTAAAAAATTAAGAACAAGATTATAAAAAGAAGAGGAAGGTATTGATGAGCTTCATGTGGGTTTCAGGTCCTGAAACATGGATGCCCATCGGATCTCCTCCTTGTAAACCACCTCATCTTGATTCCTAACAAGCAGATCACGAGCTAGCGGGCTCGCTCCTGCCGAGGCAGAGGTGAGCATGGGCGGCGGCGACCTTCCGTCAGTGATCATGAGCCTAGCTTGCTTCACCTTCATCATCCTCTTGTTCCTCTTGAGTAGCGCTCCTCTCCAGCGCTTACCATAGGCCTTGGCAGTGGCGGGGACGACGATGAGAGCGCTGGCAGAGTCGCCGCGGTTCATCCAGGCGTGGATGCAGTTGGCGAGGCAGCGCTTAGTGTTTTTGATGATAGAGATGAGGCGGGAGACTCCCCGCGGGGCGCGGCGGCACTCCTTCTCAGCTAGCTTGATGATCTGGAGGCGGTGCTTGGCGATGGAAACGCCGATGCTCTGGAGGAACTCGTGGTCGAAGTAGGGGATGTCTTCTTCCTCGAGCTCGTTGTGGGCGAAGGCGAGGCCGTACTCGTAGACAAGGGAGGGCTCGAGGCCGGTGTTGGAGAGCCAGGAGAACCAGTCCATGCTCATGGTCGTCTATCGGTGCAGATCAAGGAAATAGGAATGGGGGGATGGATAGCAATGAAATGCAACGCACTGCATTTATAAAAATGGAGGATGAGAAGGGAGTAAAAGGAGTGGAGAGGAATTGCAGGAGCTAGGGAGCGTAGGTGGGGGCCTAACGTGGACGAAATGGAGCTTGGGTCCCACGTTGCTTTGAAGAGAGACTTTAGTGGTAGAGTGGCGGTAAATTCCCGGCTAGGTGTAGGAAAGGGCTGCTTTCAATTCCATAATCGTACTTTAATTTGGAGTAAATCTCAGCAATCATACAGCAAAAAATCAGGGGTGCAAATAGTGTTCATTAGGGGTGTTGCCTGGCTGGTAACTTAGGTAGCTGATAGGTCTGGGTTCGAATCACTTCTTTTCTGGAGAAAGAATATTACAATTTCTGGTAGAATGAGGTGTTTACAAACTTGCCCTTGTTGTGGGGATGTTTATAAAAAAAATTTCTTCCATGATGTGAAGATTGTAAATGTGCCCATTTGCAATATCAATTGTCAATTTATATAAAATACCAATAAAAAAGGTTGTGTTAGATATACCTTAAAATTATTCAATGAAAATTTTTTAAAATAGGAAAAGTGATGCAATATAATAAAGATAGTTGTATGGATAATTGTAGAGTAGTAATATATATGAAAAAATAATATAAAAATAATTTAATACTGATCTTATTTTTATTTAAGGAACCTAAGTCTTATGCAATTTATGTACTTTAGATTCAAATTGAAATTTGGGTTGATTTTTTATTTTTAATGGTAACTTTAGTTTGAAAGTTCTTAATTTAAAACTTTCATTTTTCCATAACTAGCCTAATTTTTATTATTTTTTACATCTTTTTATACGATTGTCCTACTTTTTAATCATTCTTATATCATTATTTATACATCTAACTTATCTATTTTAGCTTTATTTTTTTACTTCTTATTATTATCTTCATCATATCACATTATTTCCTCCAATTCAAAAACTTTTAATTAAAAAGTTTTATCATTTTCCAAACATACTTTTAAGTTAATAATGATAAGTTTAAAGATAAAATATAATGATAAGTTTAAAATTTTATGTGATTATGAATTAATAAATTATCTAAAAAATAATAATGCATAGTCTAATTAAATATAAGGAAAATAGTAATATAATTTTTTTAAAAAAAAATTTATTTTTTCAAAAGAGATAAAGCAAGATAATCAACAATTGTAGCAATAAATAATATAAATATAAATATAAATGATATAGCTTATCAATACTATAATTTCAACTAACAACTATCTACATAAATATAAAACCATAAAAATGAAGAATTATTTTTTATATTTTATACTTATACTATATTTTATAGGGACATGCTTCTATATAGAAGCGGTTCCATATAATTCCTTTAAATTTTAAAATTTAGATGTTTAATAAAATTTTAATTCATTTATTATATTTAACATTATTTTTTAACTAAGAGGTCAAGTTTCATCTAAATCAAGTATGTGTATGAGTTATATTTGTTGAAAAATATATATTTATGTATAAATTATGAAAAATGCTTACATCCGTTTACACGTGTATTACAATGTAATAATACTTTATAAAATCATTATTCATATAAAATAATATTTTAGATGATTTAAATGTTAAAATACAACTTTAAAATTGTTATTTAGGATTAAATAATTTTATTATATTGATTTTACACATTTATACATGATACCCATACACGATGATATTAGATAAATGAAAGAGTTTCCATAGTAATATAAATAATGCTAAATACAATAGACGGAGTGAATTTTTTATCAACCAACAAGATATTAAAAATGATAGAGATTATATAGAAAAATAATTTTGTAAAAGTGAGCTCGTATTTTAAATTAAGCAAATAAGAAATTAGGTTTGGGTTCATTTATCGCATCAAAGTTTGTTTGAATCTTAACTTTATTTATAAATAAGGCTCGGATTTGCAAAAACAAATCCAAATATTGATTTTTCCGAATTTGATTGGCAAGTTTAGGCACATTCCAGCACAAGTTCCACTCTAAAAATATACATGTATCCTAATTTATTAAGCTATTGATCATGAAGGGTCAAGACAAAATTGATTTCAAATGAGATGAGTCTACTTCAGCCGAATGAGGATAAAAAAGGAAAAGCAAATTATAAATAAAAAATTTGAAAATTTTCTAGAATAAATTGTTGAGTTAGAAAATCATACGAGGTTTCATTGAAACTGCATTTATCATTATACATTATTTTAAAATTATGATATCTTTTCAATTGGATTATATTACATATTATACTTTTTAAAAATATGAAATCACATAGAAAAAATATGACGATCACGTTTCATCCATTCATATAAACATTAGAATGTCCTAAAAATTTATCAAACCATTTATTTTTATAGAGAATATTTTAGAAGATATAGTTATTTAATTAGAAGTGTTAAAAAATAAAATAATAAAAAATTTTAATTCCTTAAATGATAATGATGTATGCACATCTTTGATTTCAATAATAATTTAAATTCTTAATTAAAGAAATTATTTTCAGTAACATAATAGAATTAGATTTTTATACCATCACCAACCGGTTTCATTGAATCGTATCCAATGGAAAATTTCTCTGAGTAATTCACTCGGTTTTAGTAAGGTATCCTAGTTGTCTGGTTGGTTTAGGGAAGCCAAGTTGCGAACAAGCTATGCTTGGTAAATGGGAAAGGTGGCAAACCCACTTTCCTGCCTCTATCTTTGTCATCTTTAAAAAAATAATTTGATATTTTCACTACTTAATTATCTAACTTTTTTATTTTAATTATTTTCTCATAAAATTATTCTATTTATTTTTACTTTGCCTTAGCAAATATTGTTATTCTCAAACTGTTCAAAAATGTTATTTTTCCAACTTTTTCTACTCTATCACCGAGTGAACCTACAAAATAAAAGTAAAAAAAGGAGTAAATTTTTTTGAAAAAGAAATAAAGAAAATGAAGTTAAAATAGATATCTTACTTTGGTGAAAGTTATACAATTATTAGAACACACAAGTAATAATAAGGTGGTTAAAGTAGTTATATAGCTAAATCATATCAAGAGGCGGGAGTAACTTTTTTAAGGTGAAAAGATAAGATTGATCTGATCGCAAGATGCGCTGTACCTTATAATTGCAAGGTCCAATCAAGATCAATTAAATTCGATTGGTCTACAACCTTCACCATGTCCATGTGTAAGTGTCTCATCTGATGCCAAAAGCAGACATCTTCACGCGATTACGCCTCCGAGATTCTGTCAAACAGATGAGTTTTGCAACACCTTCAGTTCCCCCGTGAAAAATCGTCACATTAAAGTAAGGGTTGGCTGGGAAATTTGCGCGGCAATCACGGCATGAGAAACAAATTGATGCACGTGGCCCACATTGCCTCACAGAAATCCTCCCTCGAGGCTGTCATTTCCCACCATACACACCTGCCCCATCATCCTAGCCGTGCAATCGAAACTCAGTAATCCAGACCGTTGTACCGGCAGGGCTGATTCTTTCGCTTTTTTGGAGAAGAAATCCAATCCGTCTTATCTCATCCAATCGCTGTAAATTTTCCTATCAACCCTGCGCTAGTTTAGGAACCAGATGAACGGTCTTGATTTTCTGATGGTTTTGCGACCACGTGAATTGGAAGGTTGGGAGCACACGGAGCTCTTGTCCTCCTGCGGTCTTTGTGTGAGCAATGGCGTGTTGCGTTAGCAGCGGGCGTGGAATGGGAATAAGATCTGAAACCCGCAATCCTTTAGAAGCGGACTTTAGACTTTGGAGTCTTGTTGGGTTTTAATAAAGAAAAGCAACCGCTTTTGCTTTTTTTATTTTTAATTTCTAATTTTTAAATTTTCAGCCGCACCGACTCCTGCTCACTCACGAGCGAAGCTGACCTCTGTCGCGGCGTGACACTAGCACAGTAACATGTAGTGTTAATGGATAGTGTTAGACCGGTTAAAGCCTGAATATAATTCTAATCGATTTAAAATATCTTATTCTAATTATTTATTAATCTATTTAAAAAACTTCAATTCTAACCCATTTAATAAATGAGTTGGCGAGTTATTCATGGATTATATAGCAAAGAATTTAAAGGCCTAAATTCTGACGGACGATAATCTTGTAGAGAGAGACAAATGATATTTTCGAAGTAGAGGAAGTAAAAATAATGCAATAACGGAAAAATTGAATTAGGGCGATAGTTGAAAAATGAAAATTAAGTAGCAAAAGAAAGACTTAGTGAGAGAAAATAATTAAAGGGTTTACATATATATATATATATAACTTTAATGAGCTAAACGAGTTAAATAGGTTGAATGTGTTAAATAGATTAAATGCATTACTAAACAAGTTGATGGGTTATAAAATATCAAACCTAATCCATTTATTTAATTAAATGGTTAAGTGGGTTGACGAATCATAGCTCGTTTATTCAAAAATCTCAACACAAACTCATTTATAAATTAGTTTGGATGAGCGAGTAGATGAGTTACCATAACCATTAACACTCCTAATGACATTTGACACAGTTTTGAAGAATCTATATGATTAATGTTTAATGTTCTAATATGTTTTGGGGTTTTTTCTTTTCTTTTCTTTTCTTTTCTTTTTTTTTTTGCAAACAAAGTTCAAAAGTAGGGTTATTCACAAAATATGTCCTATGTTTGAAAAAATTGGGATTTATTTGTCCATATTTTTTAAGAGGTTGGATCTAGGGTGCAGTCGGGTGCATTTAACCTATTTTTTATTTTTTTGAAATTTTTTATATGTATTAATTTTTACCATTTTTAGACATTTGAAGATATTTTTTGATTTTTTAAAATCAATGATATTTTTGTAATTTACAAATTACCAAATGATACTGATTGAAAAATAAAATAATTATAAACTCCAAAAATGGTAAAAATTGATATACATATTAAATACATTTAGATTATCAATCGTACAGAATAATTTTGAAAAAAATAAAAAATAGGTTAAATGCACTGAGTGCACGATTTTTTAATAGAAAAAAGAAAGGAAAGTGGTATAAAAGCATGCATGATGTTGGCGCATACCTTAGCACGTGTAACGCATCCATAGTGTTCCAGCGATGGGCCCCCACGAGCAATGAGTTTAACCGTCCATTGTAAGTTACAGTAGGTCGTGGATGTCAACACATCTATCATCGTCATCATGGCATACATCATGCGTAACACTGTAAAAAAGGATATGAGGGAAAACTGCATGCATGGGTAATTCAACAGTATGCTACATTCATTTGGCTTACCTAAACAATACCTGTCTCACCAGCCACACCACCATTGATTGCATAAATATATTACATTGACATTAATTCTCTTGCCTTCCATTGCACGGGAGACATGAGAGATCGAGCACACGGCCACTGCTATTTAATATGAATCCAATTACCCATTGATTGCGGTAGACATATTGCCATGAATCTCATCGCTTGAATGCAGCTGGACCGATATTGATAGAACACGACTGAATTTTCATAATGGCAATCGTAAAAATAAATAATAATTAATATTATTTATAATAAGGGTCACTCCGAATATGACCGCAACTTATATTTCTTTTCAGAGATATGACCACACATTTATATAAATTACATAAATAACTACAAAAATTTATCTCTTAAGTTCAAATATGAGAGATTGATTTTGATGTGTTTGGAAAATGATAAAATTTTTGATAAAAAGTTTTTGTATAAAAATTTTTGAATTAATAGAAAATAATGTAATATGAGAGGGATAATATGAAGAGTAAAGAGAATAAAGTTGAAATAGATAAGTTGGTTGACTAGGAAATTGTGTAGAAATGATTGAAAAATAGAGTAGTTGTATATGAATATGTGAAAAAATGATTAAAAAATATGATAATTATAGAGAGAAAAGTTTTAGTTGAAAAGGTTTTAGAGTTTGCCAAACATGCCTTAAAAGTGATGTGAAATTAGAAAATTATCGTGATAAAAGTAAAAACAATTTATTTTTTTAGTCATTTGTGGAGTAACTCAACGACAATCATTTCTATGCACACACAATACCCCTCTTAAAAGAAATGATCTGGACAATTTTGCCATTTAAAATTTTTTATCATATTATCTAACAAAGTAATATTTGTAATTAGGAATTAAATGTGTAGCCACTAGTCAGTAGTATAAATGTATAGTCATATCTATAAATATGGGCATAACTTGTGTTCGTATTTACAACTTACCCGGATAATAATAATAATAATAATAATAATAATAATAATAATAAATAACAGCAGTAAGAGTAGGACGGTCCACAGCATGTGAGTCGAGTGACTGGAATCATGGGCAATGAATGACAGTGACGACCCAAGGCGAGCATATTATGGTCACCGTGCATGTTGGGACGAATTCGCATGTGCGTGGCCCACCCTCTCTCATGTAATGTTACGTTCTACCTGCATTATCACGAGTCACGACACGACAACCTTTTTTTATTTTTTTTATTTTCTGAGTGAGGCCACGTAAATGAAAATTTAAAAGGAATGGGCTCAGAGAGAAAGATAAAATGTATTGTGGTAAATAAATGTAAATTTGGATTAATTGAGATCTGTGTTTGGTTAAATTGACGACCGTACATGGTAAAATCCACCTCGTAGCTAGTCATGGCCATTGCCGTGATATGCGCAACATGTGGTGTAGATCTGAGTACAGATTGTGGGTGCAACTTTGGTTGGGTGAACACCAATATTCGAGTGTGTTTGAATCTAAATTTTTAGCTGGTGTATGGGGATTTTTTAACCACGAGGCTTGGATTGCAAAATGCAACCAAACCGGTTGAGAAAAAGATATAGCATACTTGAATGTAATATGCATCTGGTATGAAAATGTAGTGACGTGTAACTGAAAATATAAAAAGTTGTATTGAAAAGTAAAAAACCATCTTAGAAATGATAATACATGTTCCATTCAAAGATATTTTTGTATCTTTTGAAATTAACAAGCCCTAAACTGATGCACTTGATGAGACTGAAATGGAACCATCATTTTGAAAATAAGTTTTTGTGGGAGCTTAGGATACAATTAGTTAAAAAAAAATCCTACTTACAAAGTAGATTTTGAATTTAGAGGATGAAACTTACTTTAAGCGGATCGATGTAAGATCTCAAGTTAAGTTACATGCATTCTAGGTGTATATTCTAGGCGTGTGATCATATTAGAGCTGTACTCTAGATACTTTCCATTGTGGCAACATTCAAATAGAACTGGTACTTAAGCTGAATTGACTCCACTGGCCATATTTGCACCATTTTAGAAAATTTATTCTATTTCTTCCTAAGTAGGATTGTTAGTATGCGAGTTTTAGCATAAAATCTTAGGTGAAGATTATCATTGTGTGCTCCCCATCGTCTTTAGACTCTTGCTAGGTTTACAATAAGGGGTTAAGAAAGTTGCTAGAAGACTTCCTCAGAAGCAGATGGCCCTCAAGGAAGAAGAGCTACTAATAAGAGAGATCCAAGCCCTAACTAAACGAACTCACGAAGATAGATCTAAAAGGTAAACTCTCAATATTATGCTCCTTATGATCAAACAACGCCTACAATAAGGAGTTATTCAAAGCTTCTATGAGGCGATTATGAAAAACTACAGCCATAATGACTTTTGTTGAGGTAGATGAGAATCTGTATAGGATCTCATTTGGGAAAGATGAGGATCAAAGGAGAGTCCTATAGGGGCATCCTTCGTTGTATGGTCACACAGTAATACTAATGAAGGAGTTGGAGGAGCCAGTCGACAGATACATGGTGGATTTGTTCTGAACGCCATTATGCTTACTCATCAAGGAAAGCCTGTTCTTCATTAACAGGTCAGCGATTGGAAATGTAATTGGAAGCTCATTCAAAAATTTCCATGAGGTGTACCCCCATAGATCATGAGTTAGAGTCAAAGTAGAAATCAATGTTAAAGACCTCTCGGGAGAGGGATTTCTATGAAATATGGGTTGTCAGCTAAAAGGTGGGCCCCTTTCCAATATGAGAGATTTCCCATATTCTACTATGTTTGTGTGGTCACGCTTTTAAAGAATGTGAAGGCTATAAAGGTTAGGAAGAACACTATAAAAGCAACTTATCATATGGGTGTTTCCTCAAAACCGGTTTCAAACCACAAAGATTGAAAGGAGAGGGAAGTTAGGGAAGCAAAGTTTTCCCACATGTTTATCGAAGGAATTGAGATTTGTTAGGATAGATGAGGATCTCGATTATGAAATTGACATGAAACAAAAAAGGGGAAGGGTAATGCAACGTAGGGGTAGAACTAGAAGAAGGAGAACATTAGGAGGAAGAGAAGGGGAGCATGTACATGGAAGAATGGGCAAGGCAATATTAGGGGAAATCGAGGGGCAGATGGGGATAGGGGAGCTAGCAATAAGGGGATAGGGGAGCTAATAGTAAGGGGACAGGAGGGAAGAGGGCTATTAGGTGTGAAAGGAGGAGGAATCCAAATGCAGTCTCATAAACTTCAAGCGAAACATATAAGGGAAAGATAATGAAGGGATTCTATCATACTACGAATGATCTTGCAAGAAAAAGGGAATAAGGCAAGAGAACAAGACTTCGCTAAGTAATAGCAGGAAATAAAAGAGGAATCTAAGAAAGGGGAAGACTACATAGGGATGGGGCAAAATGAGGACTAGTTATTTGATGAAAAAGGATATGTACTAGGGGAGAAAGAGGAATGGGAGGGGAGGGAGAAAGGGAATGAGCAAGTAAGATTTTTTTCATCAACATGAATTGAATAGTAAGTAGGACATAGTTAAGGAAAGACAAGTGGCAGGGAGCCAAGGAACATGGGGCAGGCAAGAGTGCATGTTTTGATGAGAGTCAAAATGTTTGAAACAAATGTGTTAACAAGTGAAGGAAGAAAGCTAGTGGAGAAAGAAGGCATAGAGAAGAATATGTGGGAGCCTTCAATAATGAGGAAACAACAGCAAGAGTTCTTGTAGAATGGGAACCCAATAGACTTACTCAATTAGTTTACAAAACCAACAAGACACCAAAAAGGTATGTAGGATAAGCGTGAGATATCCTTTCTAAGGGAGTCACGAATCTCGAAACAGAATGTTGAGTTAGAGGAGGGGAAAAAAGGAAAGTGACGAAAAGAGACATGGAGGGGGAGATCGCATCTTATAAGAAGAGGAAAAGATAAAAAACAAAGAGGCTAAACCCAACTAGTGGGAACATATTGGTGTAGGCTAAGAATCTCACTCAGCACCACTGGGAGAAATGAGCATCTTAGGATAAAATTGTTGTGGGTTTGGAAACTTACGTGCAATTTGTAATCTCACTCTCAAGTGTAAATATCCTAACTTTGTGTTCCTCTGTGAGGCAAAGTGGACATGCAAAGAGGTGGATTTTGTAAGGAGGAGATTAGGTTCAAAATTACCTGACAGTTCCCTGCGATGGTAGGAAAGGAGGGCTTGATATGCTTTGTGGGGAGGAGTGGGATATTAGCGTGGTCAATTTCTCAACAACCCACATAGTAGTAGAGGTGACCTCTTGACTAAGGGATGTGCAATGGAGTTTCAAATACTTTTATGGCCATCCAAAAGTCATAAGAAGAGAAGATTCATAGGCCATTATGCAATAGTTAAACAATCAAACATCTACACCTTGTGTTATTATGGGTGACTTCAATGAAGTAGTAGAGCCTTCTGAAGTACTAAGCTACAGATCTAGACTAGAGAGACAAATGGACATGTTTAGAGAAGTCATTGATCAATGCAACTTGCTAGACCTAAGCTATGAGGGGCCTACTATGACTTGGAAAAATAACGAAAGAGGGAGGGATGATGTGGAAGCCAGACTCAACAGAGGCATGACAAACTTTGAATGGCTTGCTATTTTCCCTTTTGCAAAGATTCTCTACCTTGTAGCTGCTTCATTAGACCATAGTTCATTGTTACTCTAGCTTGATGCCAGAAATGGAAAAGGAAAGTATCCAAGGGTCTTCAGGTATGAATTATATTGGGCAAAAGTAAGGAAGCCCAAGAAATCATCCAATAGGAATGGCCTAACACCAGGGTGAAGGGGGACTCAATTTTTGAAAGCGTGAGTAGGAAGATTCATAAAAGTGGGGAGAGATTGATGGAATGGAGCAGGAAGACAAAAAGGTAATGTCCTTAAAAATCGAAGGGGAAAACAAGAGGAACTCTAAAGGAAATCTCAATAGCCCACTGAGGTTAGAGATTCTATAATTAGGGAAATAGAGAGAAGGATAAATCAATTGCTTGCGGATGAGGAACTCATTTGGAAATAAATATCGAAAGTTCACTTGTTAAATTGGGGATAGAGAAATACGAGATTCTTCCATAGAATGGCATCGAACAGAAGAAGAAAAAACTCAATAAACGAGCTCAAGTATAGAGATGGCAACTGGATCCTAGACTAATAGGGGATGGAGTCAATTGCCTACAACCACTTCATAGACCTCTTTGCCAGTATCAAGCTAAGGAGCATGTAAAAAATAGCAGAGACTACTAGTAAGAAGATAATAGATGATGAAAGGGAGCCTCTCACTAGACCATTAAGAATCAATGAAGTTAAGTAGGTAGTTAAGTCAATGAACCCCACAAAAGTGCTAGGAACAGATGGTATGTATGCAGAGTTCTTTCAAAAGCATCAAAACATCGTTGGACTTGATATTGTTCCAGTCATTTTTGAGCAATAGATGTAGACGCTTAAGAGAGTCATAAATCTAGCATAGCAACTCAACAACCGTAGTTCTTATCCCAACAAAGAAAGGCGCTTGCAAGGTTACCAGCTACAAACCCATTAATTTGTGCAATGTAATGTACGAGATCATAACAAAGATCTTAGCGAACAGATTAAAGCCCTAGCCCCAACTGCTCATATTTAGATACCAAAGTGACTTTGTGCCAGCATGGCTTATCTTAGATAACGTGTTGATAGCATACAAGGCAATCCATCATATGAGAAGGAGGAGGAAGGGAAAGAGGGAGGATGTGGCAATAGAGCTTGACATGTCCAAAGACTTTAAGTAGTTGAATGAGAATTTTTATAAGAAACCATATAGAGGATGAACTTCAGTGAGCTTTAGATAATCTGGATCAGATGTTATATATCTTTAAGTAGTTATAAAGTGAACATAAATGGAACTAAAACAACAGTCATCAAGTTAGAAAGGCAGCTGAGACAAGGTGACCTCATCTCTCCCCATCTCTTCATGTTATGCGCAGGTGGCTTATTTTCTCTTTTGAGCTACTAAAACAGTAATAAACTAATTACAGGACTTAAGATTTCACCTTGAGGACCAATATTATCACTCTTTTTTTTTTTTGTAGATGACATCTTTATTTTTGCTCGAGCAAATCAACAGGAGATCAAAAATTTCATTCAAATTCTTAAAGTGCATAGTGAGTGTTCTGGACAAATAATCGATATTGACAAAATAACTATGTTCTTTAGCACAACCACAATGGTTGAATAGGTACAACTAGTCAAGTAGGAGTTTGGATCTACAGATAATGAAATAGATACATATTTAGGTGTACCAACTTGGCTTGGAAGATCAAAGAAAGTGGTATTCAAGGGGCTCAAGGAGAGGATCTGTAGAAAGCTCTAGGGATAGAAGGAAATGCTTCTTTCAGCAGAAGGAAATGAGGTATTATTAAAGGTGATAGCCCAAGTGATTTTCAATTATACCTTGAGTTTATTTCTCCTACCTAAGAGCTTCTATCAAGAGTTGAAAAACATAGCAAATAAATTTTGGTGGGGGAAAATGACTAGAAAAGGAAAATGAGTTTGGTAGCATAGAAGGAGATGTGCAACCGAAAGGTAATGGGAGGAATGAGATTCAGAGATTTATAGCCTTCAACTTTGCTTTGATGGCAAAACAATTTTGGTGGTTAGTACAAAACAATAACTCCCTACGTTATAAGATATTGAAAGGCAGAAGGAAATATGGAATTGTGAGACAAAGGTATCCAATCCATACACTTAGAAATGTATTATCAAAGTAGAAAAATCATCAAGGAAGGTAAATGGTGGGAATGGTAAAAAAATTTAGGTTCTTTAAAGATAAATAAGGAGGAGATATTTCACAAAGCTGGCCCTCCCTCAAAACATCTTAGATGATGAGAAGATAGAAAACTTTATTAATACTCCAAGCAAAACATGGATGAAGAATAAGATTATGACAGCAGTTGGGGAAGATGTCAGGAACAAAATAAATCTTATTCCTATCCCTCAAATCAATCAAGAGGTTACATGGTTGTTGACTAAAGAACTGAATGACAATTTCACCGCCAGATTGGCATATAGGATGCTAGACACTAACTCTTCTATTTTCCCAAGCCAGCATAGGGGAAAGAAGGGAAGAAGCAGTGCTTAGGATAGGAAGATCCTAAACCAAGTCTGGAGGGCCAATTTGCTTAGAAGAATCAAAGTATTCAGATGGAGGCTTTTAAGGAATGCCTTACCCACAAAATAAAATTGAAACCTGAGGGGGTTAGATCCTCTGTGCTTGTTTTGCAGAAAGCATCCTGAAGATGCGCAACATTTGTTTATTTTTTATGAGAAGATAAGAATAGCATGAAGGCGTGGCATATCATAATATATGGACTCCAAGAACAACATTGAGATGCATCACGAGCTAGTTAACTACATATGATGGGAAAAAAAATGCTAGCACAGTTTCTCATTTACTGTTGACAACTCCGGTACTTGAGGAACCAGGCATGAACAATGGATTCAACACCTATTTGAGCAGCATTTCTAAATGGTATATTGCTTACTAGGAGGGCATTATAAATGCTAAGTTAATGGAGCATTTAGGTACCCAAGGAGTTGAAAGTAAGATGGACAACACCACCAGCGGATAGCTTCAAAGTCAATGTTGATGGGAAAAGCCACTCGAATGGCAAAGCAAGGGGTTAGAAGCTATACTTAGAGCTTCCAATGGAAATTTAATGGTTGTAAAGGGCTAAAAAGTAAAGGGGACTGTGGAAACCATAAACATGGAAGCAATGGTAATTATGTGATCTCCAATTTGGATAGCAGAGTTGAACATTACACACCTAGAAGTAGAGAGTGATTCCCTATTTCTGGTGGGACTCATGAATGAGGAATGCCCTATCCTCTCAACTGTGGGTGTTTTGATTCAAGAAATTTTAGTGAAGGTTAATGATTTCTCCTCAATTAATTTCCTTCATGTGATGAGAAATGGGAATTGGTGGGGAATTCGTGCACCGCCCCCTGCTAACAAAATTGACAATGCTCAAATGAGTTGGGGAGAACATTCCTGCATTTCTTGCTAATCCATTGCATATAGATCTTTTGTACTCTATGTAGTTAGCTCAGTATTAATACAATTTCCTTCTTCAAAAAAAGTAATACCACTTATAATCACTTTAATCAAAAATTTGTGTGGGCCACATAAAGGATAAGGATTTTAATGGATTTATATTTACTTTAAAATTATAATTATTTCTTTGCCTACCTTGACATAAGACATCAAGCAAATGAAATGCTATAATGGGTAAGATTGTTAGGATGTAAAGTGAAATGCTACATATATAATAAAAGAGCAAGACAATTTCAATTAATTATAATTTTTGGTCTAAAGGAGTTATAAGAGCTACAAGATATCAACATAAAGCGTTTTTTGAGTCCAACATTATAAAAATCATTATTAACTGGCTTTTTTAGTACAATTTTTTGTAAATCACGATTCTCAAAAAATGAAATTGTGTTTATTAGGAGTTCCACAATGTTCTTTGATATTTTTATTTGTGTAGGGTTTGCTTATTCTCTTCTATATAATCATGTCTATTCTCCATATTTTCATAGGCTTTGAATAATATTTTAGACATTTTTTTTCTAAATTTCATATTTGAGTTTCAGTGTTAAAACTTGTTTGTGGATATTGAACATGTCATCTTATGCTAGCCTTATTCTCATTCTTACTTTGCTACTTTAGTTGGTATCAAAATAGACAATCGGACCCAATCTATTGGTTAGCTACTCCTGTGAAGGAGGTGGTGGTTCTCATGGCAAAGATGAGGTATGATTGATCTTGCAGGTAGCCTTCTAGTAGACTTGTTCATGCATATGGGCATGGATAAAGTGTCTATAGGGAAGATGTAGATGAAGAAGAAGATTATTTTATGGAATCAACCAAAAAATTTAAATTAAAAATAACTATTATAGTGATAGAGACACCTGTGAATTTAGGATAAAAGTAAATATTCTTTACTTTTATGAAAACCTTAATATTGAGAAATTCTTAGTTAGATTGTTGAGGGAGAATTTTTTCAAATACATGAAAATTCAAAAAAGGAGATGGTTGGAACTTGTCAAGTGCAAATTGAAGGATAGAGCTTCTGCATGGTGAGATCGAGAGAGATTGCAGTCCAGAAGGGTTCATGAGGAAAAATTACTAGTCAAAATGTGGTACAAAATGAAGGAACTATTATAGAGGGACATTTTTTTGTCCTGATTATGAGTACATTTTGTTCCAGTAGCATCGGAGATGTTGTCAATGTCAAAAATTTATGCGTAAATATACTATAGAATTTTATAAGGCTGGCATAGGGAAACAACTTACATGAGGTAAAAGGATAACTAGCCGTGAGATATCTAGATGTTCTGAAACCATTTATCAATGAGAAAAGTAAAGTACAAGTGTTGCAAAATTTATTTGAGGCTTAGAATACTGCTTTGAAAGTTGCACGAAAAGACAATATCAAATTATTCTCACTAGAGTGTTAAGAGGATACTTATAACACTTAGTGAAACAAGTAAGCTAACTCATGAAAATGAGAAGTAATAGATGTAAAGGAGGGACGAAACATTTCCAATTCCTTTACGGTCAAAGAGCCAAAGGAGTTGCATGATCTAATTGTGAAATATGTGTTATAATCGAAAAGGAGTATAAAGTGGTAAAGCACCATAACACAATTAAGCGATGCTGGTGGAGTTCAAGGAGTTATTGTTAAATGATTTACCTATGAGCCACCACCCATGAGGGGCATTCAACATCATGGTTGAGATCAGACTTTGAAAGAAGGATAGTGAGAAAGCATATTTGGTAGTTTTTTCAGAAATAATGGAAATGTCCAAAACATTCAAGGAGCTAATATATACCAATTCCGTTCTTTAGACAAACCCCTCTATCTAGATATTTCAAGAAACTTGAAGTCAAATTTTTTTCAAGTAAAGAGGAATGATGCAAGACACCAAGTTGATAAAATCCTACAGTAGATACGACTGTTAAGACACAAAGTGAAAAGGTCCTTATGCAATAAAAGGCAAGAGAACTTCAATTAATCATAACTTTTAAATCGGATTAAGTTATGGGAGCTACAATATATTAATAGAAAACAGTTTTTGAACCTAGCATCATGATAGGCACTATAAAATTTATTTTTATTAATTTTTTGTTTGTACCGTTTTTAATAGATTTAATTTTTACTAGTTTTAATATAATTTGATTTTTATTATTTTTAGTAAAATATTTTTTTTTGGAGTTTGTGATTTTCTTTCATATGACATCATAGGATGAGGTCGGTTCATTTACACAAGTGACGACCTTAGCACTAAGAATGGATAGGATGAGTTAGAATGATCATTAGGTATCCTATGGTAGTGACTTTCTTGACCTTTAGGTAATGAGTAAGGAATTACTTATTCATATAACTAGTCACATTTGAAAATATAGGTAGGATGGGAAAGGATGTATTTTGAATAGTATGAGACATGAGAGGAATGTGAAATAATAGGGACAAAGTAGGAATAAATAAGATAGTTGTGTGAAAATGATTAGAATATATTAATAAAAATGAAAAATTAGAATAAGTAATTTAGGTAATAAACTATTTTAAAAAAATACGTGGGGAGAGGTGGAAAACTATTTTCCCACCTAAGCTAATACCAAATGGACTCTAAGATGAAATCAAAATATTATTAAATTAGAAGAAAATCTATCTTCATTTAGCTTATATGAAGCCGAATGTAAGATTTATTTATTGAATATAAAATCAAATTCTATATAGAGCAACTCACTTTACAATACTCATTGATGTAATAATGAGTGGAAAAAGAGATCTTATACTACTCTTCAAGAAGGATTAGACGTGTTAGAGTTGGTATGATTGTATAATTTGGGATATTGATGAGATCTAGAGTAGTATTGTTATATTAGTATGATGGTGACTTAATAAACACTACTCTAAGGTACTTATTGTTTCTTATGGGTTACATTTTTTGTAATCTTCTATGAAGAGAATGATTGAATGAAATTTTTTTGATGAAAAGGATCCATCCCAATCCTAAACCCTTCAGAGGTAGAAAAAGTGGGGGATAGGGGGGTTCGAGCAATATATTACCAAAAAATTATCTGTACAGATGTGTTCCACAATTACATGGGGTGGATTCCCCCACCATATATGACGATCCACAGAAGATACAGAAAAAAATCAGCCAAGGAATAAGCAATCCTATTTCCTTGCCTTAATACATGAAGAGGACACACCAAAGTCAAATTAGCCAAAATAGATTTTATCTCCGCAATCACATGCCCTGCCGACGCGAACACAACCGATTCATTAGATAGGAAATTGAAGAGAAGAAGAGAATCTGTTTCAAACTGAACATGGCCCAAACCAATTTGGAGGGCCCACTTTACACCCAAAAGAAACATGTTTGCTTCCATGAGAAGCGGTTCTGTCACCCTGCTTCGACGCCACCCTCTGACCGCTACAAAGCCTCCTTCCGAGTCCTGGATAACCGCCGCATATCCCGTATACCGCCTATCTCTGTGTTTCCGGGCATCCACATTGATCTTGAACGCTCCCAACGGCGGCCTAGTCCATCGAGGCACCAGTGGTCGGTCAACCATCCCATCGAGACAAAGCAGTTTTGCCCTCCTATGTTGCTCCAAAAAGTCATGGCACCAATCGGGAATCCCTGAGAACTCCGGGTTGTGCCCCTCCTCTCTGAACCTATTTCACATAAACCACAATCTCCAACAACAGAGAAGAAAGAAACCCAGGTCCAACAAACTACAACTCCTAGAGAGAGAACATAACACTTCCCGTATAGTCTCCCCCGAGAGGGTAGGACGTGTGACCCTGGTCCACGCTCCCCTCGTGCAAATACAGTTAAGGAACAGATGATCCGCATCCTTAGCCACAGTCCTGCAAAACAAACAACAGGTATCCACACCAATACCCCTCCGTTGTAGATTCACAAGCGTTGGAAGGGCATTTTTGAGTAATCTCTAACCAAATATGAGAATCTTACTTGGGAGCTTTGTCCTCCATACCGCCTGGTAGACAGCAGCGTTTGAGAAAATATCATCTCTTGACGTAAGGAATCTGTAGGCTGATTTGATAGTGAATACCCCACTAGGTTCCTGTGTCCAAAACAGGGCATCCTCCTCCTCCGATTGAGGGAATGAGATTTCATTGATTTGCTGCCACCCATGCTCTCCCACCACAGCCACCACTAAGTCCTTCTTCCACGAGTGCAAATCCTCATTTATAAAGCTGCAGACCTTTACATCATCCGAGATGGATGAAGGAAGGGCGCCCACCTTGTTTACCCTTGAATCCAACCACCTATCCTTAAAGAAGCGAACCCGTCCGCCATTACCAATTCGCCACCTGACTCCCTCTTTGATCACGTCTCTTGCTTTCAAAATGCTCCTCCAAGTGAACGAGTCAGAAGCACTCTCCTGACATTGCCAAATATCAACACTGGGAAAATAACGCGCCTTAAGGGACATATGACATAATGAGTTAGTACGGGAGGATAATCTCCATCCTTGTTTTGCAAGGAGCGCCTTGTTAAAGCAAATAAAATCTCTGAACCCCAGTCCTCCTGATAGCTTCGGTTTGCACATATCTGTCCAGGCTACCCGACTCATTTTGTGTTTGTTTCCTTGTTCGCCCCACTAGAACCTACTCAGCATCCCATTGAGTTCATGGCAGAAAGACTTAGGCAATAGAAATATACTCATCGAGTATGACGGGATAGCCTGGGCAACTACCTTGATTAATATCTCTTTTTCGCCCCATGATAGGAGTCTCCCCTTCCAACCCTGCACTTTTTGCCAAATACGTACTTTGAGGTTCGCAAACATTCCCTTCTTAGTTCTACCTAGCCATGCTGGAAGGCCCAAATAGTGCTGACCCTTGATCCAAGCAATTGGGTTATGTCCCACCTTGAAGTGCAATCCATGTTCGAACTGAAGAACACCGTAGTTTTATCGACATTGACTACCTGCCCTGATGAGTTAGAGTACAACTGGAGAATATTGAGGAAGCATGTGATCTCCTAGTCTGAAGCCTGAAGGAAAATGAGGGCATCATCCGCAAAGAGAAGATGAGTAATTGGAGGCCCAATCTGGTTTAGCTTGATACCCCGTATACTACCCTGAGCAACAGCCTTCGAGATAATGGCAGATAGCCCCTCAGCGCACAGAATGAATAGATAGGGAGACAGTGGATCCCCTTGCCTTAGGCCCCTCGACGGATAGAAATAATCAGATTTGAATCCATTAATGCTAACCCTATACTGCACCGTCGATAAGCAGCTCATAGTCCAACTGATCCAGATTGGGCTGAAATTTAACGCCTCCATGACCTGCTTCAAGAAGATCCACTCAACCCGATCGTATGCCTTTGACATATCAAGTTTAATACCAATCTCCCGATGATTCCCAAACCTCTGCCTCCTGAGAGAGTGGATCGCTTCGTAGGCTATCAGCATATTGTCTGTGATGAGTCGGCCAGGTACAAACGCGCTTTGCTGTTCCCTGATAATATCATCCAGCACCACCTTGATTCTATTCGCCAAGACCTTCGCGAGAATTTTATATGCCACATTGCACAGGCTAATGGGGCGATAATGTAAGAGGTTTTGAGCACCGACCTTCTTCAGAATCAAAATCAAGGTAGTTGAGTTCATAGCCCGGAGATTATCATCAAGTTCAAGCGGGTCACGACCATCCATAAAAGACTTGTACCATTTGAAAACATCCTGGCCCACCATTGCCTAGTGTGACCAAAAGAACCCCGCAGACATTCCATCCGGTCCCGTGGCCTTTGTAGGGCACATAGCTTTCATCGCAGCCTCGACTTCACCTATTTGGAGCGATTTTATCATAGCCTGCCTTTGGTCATTAGTAATCTGCCTCGTGATACTATTACTTATCCACCCAAAATTTGTCGGACCCGTCGATGAGAATGTAGAGGAAAAGTGGTCCACCGCCAGCTTCAACATCTTATCTTGGTCCTGGATCCACCTACCTTCAGCGTCCTGCAGGGCGTCAATGCCATTTGCCCTTTTGCGGTTAGACTCCATCCTGTGAAAATACCCCGTATTTCTGTCCCCCTCATGGAGCCAGTGAGTCTTTGCGCGTTGCCTCCATAACTGTTCTTCATCCTCAAGCAGAGTGTTAATACAAAATTTGAGGTCCTTTATTGCTGTATCTCTGCAATCCGTAGGGCGTTGGCTCATAAGAGTAGCAAGCTCCCTCTGCGCCGACTCAATAGCTCGACAAAGATTACCTCTCTTCATTCGATTCCACCTTTGAAGCACGCGACTTCACGATTGGATCTTCCTCCCCAATATATACTGTGTAGGCATGTCATCCAATGTGTGTGTAGACCAGTCCCGGTGGACAAGTCTTTGAGCCTCTCTATCTTTTGCCTAGAACAACTCATATCGGAACTCTCTAGGAGGCTACCTCATATTACCCAAGGAGTCAAGAATTAGAAGAAGCGGGCAGTGGTCGGACGTTGAGGCAGCCACATGAAAGATCTTGGCAAGCAGGAATCGGGTGAGCCATTGGGGTGATGCGAGTCCCCTATCCAATCTTGCCTCCACCCTATGGGCCCCACTTCGATTATTGCTCTAAGTCATAGGCGGCCCCACAAATCCAATGTCCAGTAAGTTGCATCTGTCTACTATGTTACAAAATAGATCCATCTGCCCCTGTGCTCGCATTCTCTGACTAACAAACTCTGTTTGACCCAAAACTTTGTTGAAATCGCCCATAATAAGCCACGGGGTATCACTTTGTTCACTCAGCTGAATGAGGTTACACAAACTATACGAACACCTCTGCGTATCCAGGTGACCATAAAAGCCTATGAAACGCCAATCCTAAAAATCGGCATCAATGGTTGAATGAAATTAATGAAGTGAAATCCAATGTTCTACGTAAAAGAATTAGGATATAAATTATGATGTATCTACGAAAATATTAGTTAGTTAATTAAAGTTTGAATTTAACATTAGATGGGTTATACTATGAGTTTATCTTATCTTATGTTGTGATAAAATTGTTATAATTCAAATTCTCTCTGTTACTATAATAAGAAGGAGAATAGGCACAGGATTGCTACTCTTGGCATTCTCTAGAGCATCATTATTTTTTGCTGAGAATTTTGAAACATAAGTGAGAGACTCTGATTGTTATCCAATCGAGAAAGGGAAAAATGCTAGTAAAGTAGATACATCATATATTAAGATAATTCTATAATTTTACGTTCACACCAAAAGTTGATTTTAAACTTTATTTTTTTCAAAATTTTATTTTCATATTTCTCGTTTTTTTTCTAATGTTTTTTATGTTCAAACTCAAAATGTCAAGTTCTCAAAATTTACCTTCGCATTTGGAATATGAAGGAGAAAACTCAAATGGACTTATAGTTACATTGACTAAAAAGTACTATTAGCCCTCTATAATACTTGAATCAACTTATTGATGTTAATGGTTTAATAAAAAAAATATAATCATAAATATTCAGGGGAAAAATTAACAAGACAACCAACAAGCTATAGGAGATAATATATGTGTTTCCACCATATAAAGATTAGAATCACTTTAAATTTTGTAAGCATTTCATAGAATTGATATAAAAAAGTCCATTCCAATTTATCTTTATAAAAGCAAACCTTCTAATTATAAAGATGTGGTAAACAAAACTATGATGGACAGATTATTGAGTCTAAATGTTGATGATATATGTAGTATAAAATTAAAAAGTAAACATGATAATGCCCACACATGCAAGAGTGAGTATTAAATACGATATAAAATAAGTGGATTAATAAGTTAAGATAATGCAAAGTTAGTAGCTAGAAAATTAACATGATGCTATATAGTTAATATTATGCGAAAATGATGTATAGTCTGGAAGTAAATAATCTTAGAAAATTAACATGATGATACACAGTTAATATTATGCAAAAATGATGAATAATATGGAAGTAAATAATGGTAAGTAAATAAAGTCGAAGTCATCTCTAACCTAGTAATTGTGGTTAGATCATATTTAAAGCTTGTTAACAAAGACTTTATATGAGTCCATCACATGTTATAATGTAAGAGATGAGAATCATCTCTAAAAAATTATTTGATCAAGGAATCTGTTCTCTGTGATTATAATAATTGAAAAGGATCACTTCCTGTAATTTTCTTATCATAATCTAACACTTTTAACCCACTATCATAGCTAAAAAAGAAGAAAATTTAAATAAGGAAACCATCAAAGTGATTTCATCATTGTGACCATCTAATGTAAGTCCCTATCAAATGATAACAAATGTTAAAAAAGGATAGGCATGGGAAATATAATGGCTAGTCTAACAATAGCCTAATCTTAATCCAATTTTATTCTTCAATATTGCCAATATTCTTATTGTATGAAGATGATTCCTTAGGAATAAACATATATCTCACTAGGTAAAAAAAACTCCATTGCATTTGTGATGATGAGACTTATTTAAAATCTTTGACTGAGATTTTTTTTACATTTTAACCCACTTAGCTTTTCTTTGTAATGACCTTTTCTACATATTTCTCTCTTAAGTGTCCCTTATTATTAACCATCAGGTGATTTGAACAACTATTCACTTACCTATGGATGCAGCTTGTGCTGAGTTGAGCCAAAGTTCAACTCATTGAACCAAAGAAGAAATCATATTTGGGCATTACTCTTGCAAAACCAAGCCCAATGAGTCCAAACTTGTTCTATAAATAGGATTAGACTTAGGGTTAGGGGTGTAAATAGGGTCGGGTTCAACCCGGACCGATTTATACCATGGTTGGGTTGAGGTTTTGAAAATTCAGTTTTTGAAAATCAGGTCAACCTAACCTAATTTTAAGAATCGGTTTGAGCTGGGTTAGGGGGTCGGTCGACCCTACCCTACCCGATTTCATAAGATATGTATTTGGATATGTTTATGAGAGTGTATTTCATTCATGTTGTTTGGATATTTAAATAAAATTGTGTAGAGTTTGGAAATATGTTTGACTATTTGATTGTGAAATGTTGTTTGAATTTATTTGGTTTGAAAATATATTTGGTTAATTAGCTGTGAAATTGTGTTTAGATTATTTGGCTATATTGCATTGTAAATAGGTTGTTTAGATGTTTGCTTGCATTGGTGATATGGAATAACCGAACAGGTCAATTGGGAATTTGAGATGTTTGTAGCTTTGATTGGAAGCCAACTAAGAAGGTAAATAACACTATGATATTCGTTTTTTCATTTTTCATAATTTACTGCAATACTTTTACTCGACTTTCATTTTTTATTTGCAGAGGAAATCGATTGCTCAAAAAATACAAAAGCAAAAAAATGAATCAATTATTAAACTTATCCTCCACTTTTGAGGTACGTAGAACTTTTATTAGTACTTATTGTTTTTATAATTATTATTGCTTTTGTTATTTTAGAAATTTGGGTAAACAAAAGCTTAACTAGCTTTGATAATATGTGTAATCTATTAGCCCGATTTCTAACCCAAACCGAACCAATTTGAGGTGGGTTGAAATAGAGTTGGGTTAAGGTGTGAAAAGTAAGGTTGAAAGTAGGGTTGGGTTGCGATTTTACAAGGTGGGTCAGGGTTGTATTTGTCCCAACCTGAGTCAACCCAACCCGATTTACACCCCTACTTAGGGTTCAAGTAAATTCGAACCCAATTTTCCTATTTACATTTGTATAAAAACAAATATTATATATAATTGATACTTGGCTAAAGGATATAATTACTTGTAATATATAGAATTCAAATTATATGTTTTAAGTAAGTTTCTTACAAATTCCATTGGGACATAAAGGGAAATGCTT
Organism: Annona squamosa; assembly: GCA_035584095.1. Taxonomy (NCBI): domain Eukaryota; kingdom Viridiplantae; phylum Streptophyta; class Magnoliopsida; order Magnoliales; family Annonaceae; genus Annona; species Annona squamosa. The sequence goes on from JAXCLR010000092.1 coordinate 23,688,005, forward strand.
GGAAAAGACAAAAATATAAAGAATAATAAATCAATCCGAAAACATGACAAATATTGGAAAATAAACTAGATGGGCCAAACACTGAATCACAGGCCTCCGTGGATAAGGGAGCACAATTTACAAAGTTAAAGAAGTACATGGGATTGTGTAATTGGCTACATGTTGATTTAAAAAATATAGAGATGTACATAAGGGTGTGTGATTAACCACATGCCCCATGCGATTCAATCAACATGTTATTAGTTTTCTTCACAATTAATCCCTATTCCAAGCAATACACAATGCTCAGGCCTAAGCTTTAAAAAGGTAGTTTCCTCTGTGAGCGAGGTTCATCATTGAAGTCATGAAAGAGTTTCGCATGTTATGGGTGAAGAATTCAAGCTTAAGAGCAAAAGCAAGTGTGGATAATAGATTTCCTTCTTCTTTCATTGTTTTTTTGTTGATTTTGAGATGGATTTGAACAAGATTTTTGTTTTGAGCACACAATAGTTAGGAGTGGCTAAAACCTTCATATTAGGGTTTTGATGGATCTTGTGATTAAATTATTTAATCATGGTCAATGTATAATCATTTATAGTTTAAGATATTGAGTTTGTGTTGTTTACTTAACTTGATCTTAATGCTTTTATTTGCTTCACCACTTTATAAATTGATATAGGAATCTTGTGTGATGCTTAAAAGGGGTAGTGTGAGATTGGACCTATGGTTAAGTAGTACATTACCTATGTACAATCTGAGATTGATTTGTCTCATAAGATTATACTAGATTTGCTAATACAAATTAAAAAATACTTATTAACCATGTGCAGTCATTGTTTAAGATAAGTTTAATGCTTTTTGAAACCTTAACTCTTGTGGGTTATAGTGGAGTTTGAAATTCCGAAATAAGAATTGTATCACTATCAAAAGAGGTATATTAGTATTATTGCCTTGGGGGCAACTGTTGATTGCAGAAACAAGCTGCCTAATTTGAGCCTTTAAATTTCTGTTAGTTATGATCTGTGACTGTATAAATTGCATGAACATATCTTTCAAATTGGACTTCTTTTCTTCCCATGCTGGTGGGGTAGGAAGAGCTAACCTCATGGGTTGTTGCTGTGGTGGCAGTGAAAATCCTAATGGATCGCTTGGCCTAGCTTGATTATTCCAATAAAAGTTAGGATGATTCCTCCATCCCTGATTATAAATTTTAGAATATATATTGCCTTGGTTCCCATGGAAGTTGCCCACATAGTTAACTAACTTCGAGTTGGAATCACACTACTCGCAAGGGTGGCCAAATTCACCACATCATGTGCAATACTCTATTGATGCTGAGGATGATGAAGATCTAACTGCACTTATATTGGTGGACATAGACAATTCTGAATTTGCTTTGACAAAGCATCAATGTGGGCCTTAACAGATGAAACTGCATCAAGCTGAAGTAGGCTATCACTTTTGCTTCTATCAAAAGGCAATTGGTAAGTATTTGCCACCATGTTTTCTAGCAAATTATAAGATTTTCGATAGCATTTTCGGAGCAACGACCCATTAGATAAAGAATCTACCATATGACAAGTGGAATCTTAGAGACCAGTATAGAATATTTGAATTTGCACTCATGGTTGAATCTCATGCTGAGGGCATTGGCAAAGTAATTCATTGAATCGATCTCATGCCTCTGATAAAGTCTCCTCGCTGCGTTATTTAAATGAAACTATATCCATCCCGAGTTTGGCTAACTTCGTGGGAGGAAATTATTTTTTAAGAAACTTTTGTGCCGAGTCATTCCATGTGTTAACAGAGTTGGGTGGCAATGAGTCAAGCCACTCTGATGCTACGTCCCTCAGGGAGAATGAAAAAGTTCTTAGCCTCATAGCTTCATCGGTGACTCTATGTTGCCTGAATGTGTTCATGATTTGCAGGAAATTATAGAGATAGAGATGTGGATCTTCAAAGGGCAAACCTCCAAATTGCCCTATTGATGGTAGCATTTGGAATACCTTGGGCTTTATTTCAAAACTATTGGTGTCAATAAGAGGAGGTTACATACTGATTTGCACTGCACTCTGTCCCATAACAATGAGATCCCAAAATAGGCTAGTCCAAGTCATCTTGTTGTTGAGGTTGAGGGACCTCAACTTGCTAGTTCTCATTGTTGTTTTCTCCTTGACCTCCTCCGTGCTCCATTTTAGTATTTTGAGCTCTAGCCTCTTTGCTCCTTCTATGCCTTTTAAATATGTTCTTTTGGGTTCGGGATCGAATGAAAATATATCCCCTTTTCCTTCACGACCCCGTTGTGTAGAAAAATGAGAAGCCTTCCAAAAAACAATTCAACTACAATAAAATGAAAAATATGAAACTATAGTGTCTATACAAATTGAATATATTTACAAATTTGTACAAAATACAATAGAATTTAAACACTAGTAAGTTTAGCACCTAGTCCTCAGCAATGGCACCAAAAATTTGACAAATTGCATATATATCTAATTAATTTTCTCATTTTAAAACAAGTATATATGTCATACAAGTATAAAGTGTGAATAAAGTGTCAATCCCATGACGACTAGGTTAAATTAATTATATCTTTCAAATTCAATTACCTTTGATGGATAGAGAGTTTAATTGATTGTTGAATGAAAATTACTTATTAATAGAAAATAAAACGAGTTAAGGGCTAGTGGAATCTGCTGAATTTAGTAGGGATTCTTAAAGTTGATCGTAGTAGATGGGAAATTAGGAATCTTTGACGTTAAACTATATTAATTTGGTTCCATTTTAATTGGTGGTGCAAGGATTTACTAATCTAGGTTCATATATATCTATATACACCTTTCAATGTGTATAAATCTAATCTCATAACACCTTATTGCTATGTTCCCGAACAAACAAGTATGGCAGAATTGATTAGTTCATAACCTATTTAAAATTACATACGGTTAAACGGTATATTCCTATCCATTTTAACAGTCTACCCTATCAGGGTTAGAAACTTGTGTCATACATGTGAATCTTCTATAGAATCATCTTTTCAAGCATGAATCTAGATAATAAATCGTCTTACAAGATAGCTAAGCTTGTAAAAAATATTAAATACCACATATAAAGGTAAATCCACATAGTACATGCATAAAAAAACTATATATTCATATTTCAAGCAAGAAAAACCAAGCTAACATAGTTTAAAAGTTAAGTCATCTTAATCTCCCATCTATTAGAGTTTTAGCCCAAAATCATAGAATCAAATCCCATAACAACCAAGTTTAGTATATCCCAACAAAGGAGAAAAAGAAAAATATGTAAGGAATAAAAAAGAGGAGATGAAACTTGCTAGTTTCCACCACCAAAACTTGATTTTCACTCCAAAATCTCCCTTGGCTTGAAATCTTTCTTTTTCTCCACCTATGGCGGCTTCTATGAGTCTCCCAACTACTATTCTCAAGCCCTAAGGATTCTATTTATAACCCCTCTCAAAATAGCATGAGACACATGCAAAAATTCACACGTGTGGGGGTGGGCACCAATCTCTCTGAATAGTTGCCCACTTAGGGTTTCTAGATTTTTCTCCAAAGGTGGTTTTTTGGCATCAAGATGCCGAAAATCGAGGCTAGGGCACCGATCTCTTTGACTCCAAAACTCTTCCTATCTTGCACTACCCATTTTCTTCTCTATTCCATCATACTCCAAAGTATATAGTCACCTTTCTTTGTTGACAAAAGTAACCAAAATAAATAAATTTATTTCTAAATGATGGGATGAAGTTACTAAAACCCTAAAACCACATGACTTACCTTGAATTAAACTAAAAATGCATAAACCTCACCTATTGCCTCTATCTTGATATTCCTAGAATTTAGTATCTCAAGGCTCGCTGTTACTCATTCAAATCTAAAGTTGATGAAAACTAAGCTAAAATTGTACAAATTCACCAAATTCTCTTTGACTAACATTCAAAACAAGCATAGAATGAGCCGGGACAACTCATATTTTGCCTAGTTGTCAGTGACCCATAAGATACTTAATAAAGATAAAACTCGGTCTTCTAAATAAACAAATGATGTTAAATACAATGAATAGACTGAATTTTTAATAAATGATCAAAATTTTAAATTTTGAAAAGGTTACATGAGTCTAATTTTATGTAATCAGGTTACATATATATATATGGAGAGAGAGATGTTCTTGTGCATTTCCCTGCACCAGAATTTATCGTATATTTAGCCCAAAATGGGCCCCCCATGTACTTAATTGTATTGATACTTTATACAATCATTTATACATATACAAATTTTATAGCAAATGGTTTATATGTTGAAAACACAACTTTAAAGTTGTTATCTATATCAAACTATTTTATTAATTGAAGTTGTACCATTTTCAGATGGAATCTATACACATATCCAATTGGGATGAAAATTGGTATAGTAATATAATACATAATTCTAAATATAATTGGAGTAGATTATAATTTTATGATGATGTTGGGCCATTTTGAGGTAGCTGCATTATAATTTATGGTACAGGTAACTGTACTTGAATATTTCTAATATATATATATATACACATTTCCTCTGCATTTGTCAGCATGATAATTAATGATGCATTTGGCCCAAAATGAGCCCCACATGTAGTTAAATGTATTGATACTACAATCATTTATATATATATAAATTTTAGAAAAAATGATTTACATGTTGAAAAAACAACTTTAAAGTTGTTTTCTACATCAAATAATTTTATTATATTGAATTTGTACAATTTTAAGATAGGGTCTATACATATATCCAATTTGGATGAAAATTGATATGATAATAGAATGAACAGCGCAGCATCACTGCACCGGAACAGCGGTGCAGTAGCCCAAAAATGGGCCCCACATGATCATGAAATGATGATGTACTCCACCCATTGTATTTAGAATAATGTATTTTATTACCATACCAATTTTCATCCAAATCAGATACTTTAAAGTTATTATTTACATTAAACTATTTTATTACGTTGGATTTATATCATTTTCAGATGGGGCCCATATACATATCTGATTGGGATGAAAATTAGTATGATAATAGAATATATTATTTTAAATACAATGGGTGGAGTAGATCATAATTTCATGATCATGTGGGGCCCATTTCAGTCATACTGCACCGAAAATTCCGGTGCAGCATGCTGCACCAGAATATATTATATATATATATAGGATTCTGTTCCGGTGCAGCGTCACTGCACCGGAACAGCGGTGCAGTGGGCCCAAAATGGGCTCTACATGATCATGAAATCATGATCTACTCCATCCATTGTATTTAGAATAATGTATTTCATTAACATACCAATTTTCTTCCCAATCGGATACTTCAAAGTTGTTATTTACATTAAACTATTTTATTACGTTGGATTTGTACCATTTTCAGATGAGACCCATATACATATCTGATTGGGATAAAAATTGGTATGGTAATAGAATACATTATTCTAAATACAAGGGGTGGAGTAGATCATGATTTCGTGATCATGTAGGCCCCATTTTGGGGCCACTGCACGGCTGTTCCGGTGCAGTAACGCTGCACCGAAACAGCTCCCATATATATATATATATATATTTATGGAAACTAAGGTAGGGGACCCCAATTGTATCTTTTTCACTTTTCGACTTTAGGGGAATCAGTTTGAGGAGTGTGTTAGCATATGATCTCACCGTACTAATTATAATATTGAATGTTGATATATTCATTTCGTTTAACATTGCATAACAGTGCAATCCTATTTTAAGCTATTTTCTTAATTTAATTAAATAATTATTTCGGAATATCCAAAGATATTAGTTTTTGTGACCCTGACTTAATTAGGCCAGTCAGTTCGCATGCATGTTTTAGGTCCAACGTTTTCACATGTTAGACAACACACATAATTTTTTAACTTAATTTTTTTTACCATTCACAATTATCATATTTTTAAAAATATTTCTTTACATTTTCTTATATAATTATAATACTTTTCGGTCAATTTTACACAGCTATCCATACAATTAATTTATCTATTTTAATTTTATTATATTTACTCTTCATCATTACTCATATAAAAAAATTTTACACAAAAAATTTTGTATAAAAAAATTTATTACTTCCGAAACACATCCATAATAAAAAAAATATTAATTATGTACCATGAAATTGTTAACTTGATTAATATGCTACTCCAAAGAGTTCATTAATTATATATTCACATGAAACGAAGACACTTAATGGTTTGAAAAATTAAATCCTACAGTTTCACTTTTCTATTAAAATGTTCTTTTAAGAATATTAAGGCAGTTTTTTTTTCTTGTTGTGAAAAATTTGGAGCCTTTTTGTGTTGTATGCTAGCTTTTCTTTCACAGCGAACTTCATAAATGGATCCATAATTGTGGACGAAATTTTAGAAGTGCAAAAAGATGGTGGGTAAATAAAAACAGCCCTTGTTATAATTGCATGTCTGAAGACAACGAGGGAGAAAAGCCCGTTCCCCCAAACTTACAATTGTGCCTGAGGAAGAATTCTGTAGCATTATGTATTCATAACGTGACTTCTATATCTGGAGATCTAGAAAACCAGGGAAATTTTCTAGCATTCAGTTCACGTTTTCATTGAAAATTTTACATCTGGAGATCTAGAAAACCAGGGAAAATTTCTAGCATTCAGTTCACGTTTTAATTGAGATTTTTGAAATATATACACACACTTCTATATCTAGAGATCTAGAAAACTAGGGAAAATTTCTAGCATTCAGTTCACGTTTTAATTGAGATTTTTGAAATATATACACACACTTCTATATCTAGAGATCTAGAAAACTAGGGAAAATTTCTAGCATTCAGTTGACGTTTTAATTGATATATATATATAGAGAGAGAGTTGTTTCGGTGCAGCGTCACTGCACCGGAACAGCAGTACAGCGGCCCAAAAATGGGCCCCACATGATCATGAAATTATGATCTACTCCACCCATTGCATTTAGAATAATGTATTCTATTACCATACCAATTTTCATCCCAATCAGATACTTTA
>JAXCLR010000092.1:23711042-23725269 GCA_035584095.1 Annona squamosa
AAATTATATTTTTATAAATCCTAAATATATATATGTTAGATTTTAAGAACCACAATATATAAGTACAAAACATACAGAAAAAAATTAATCTAAGTATTTTAATATATGTATTAGGTTTTACTATTTTTGAAATTTTAAATATTTTTTATTTATAAGAATTATTAGCATTTTAGTATTTTAAATTACTAAAGTGTAAAAAAATTGAAAATATTTAAAAATATTTAAAATTAGTAAAATTTAATACACGTGTTAAATATATTTAGATTAATAGTTGTACTAAAAATTTTAAAAATAAATTCAAGAACAGAATACACTACATTTCTAGTTTTCTACCCACCAACTTGCTATTTTTATATCCTTTTTGCACTTAATTGATATTCCGTCCATTGGTTGTATTGATTGCGTCAGACTCGAACCTGCCTCACGAAAAAAAGAAAAATGCAGCATGCGTTTTGAAAATCGAGATTTCGCAGTGGCCAATTCTGCATCAACCTCTTGAGTCTCTTGACCGGGCAGTGGGTGTCGTGCGAGCGGGCGGCAGTGCGCGAGGCAGAGAGCGGGCGTCATGCCAATGGGTGGCCGGTGTCGTGCGAGTGGGTGGCCGGAGGAGAAGAAGAAAACGGCAGGATGCAGAGTAGGGATGGGCGAGGCAGCAAGTGGGCGTTGTGCAAGCGGGCATTGTGCAAGCGGGTGGCGGGCATCGTGTGTGCGAGGTAGAGAGCGGGCATTATGCCGACAGGCGGCAGGCGTCATGCAAGTGAGCAGCCAGAGGAGAAGAAGAAAATGGTAGGATGTAGAGCAGGGACGGGCAAGACAGCGAGCGGGCGGCGGGCGAGCGAGGCAGAGAGTGTGCATCATGCCAGTGGGCGACAGGTGTCGTACGAGCGAGTGGGCGGCCAGAGGAGAAGAAGAAAATGGCAAGATGCAGAGCAGGGACATGTGACTGGCCGTGTGCGGCTGTTATTATGGCGTTACCGTCGTCCGGCGATAGATCAATTATCCACAGATGGCTGGTCACTGACAAGATGGGTAGGGTACTAGGGTTTCGTCGAAAGGGGAAAACGTAGAGAGTGGGTGAGCGGGCGGGCGCAGAAATGGGTTTTCCATTTTTGTATTTTTTTAAAAATATATATCAGGTCTGTTCGACCGGGCTAATACGGTTCGACGGTTTGATCGGTTTTATGCATATGAACCGAACCGTATGCAATTGAATCGAAAAAGGGACCGGTTCCCAGTCCGATTGGTCCGACCGGCCAGTCCGGTTCTTACAACATTGCATTCAAGTGCACTGGATAAGAACCTCTGTATAAATGGGGGAATAGTATGAACATGATAAGAGGAGAAATAAAATAGAAATAAATCCAATAGTTATATCGAAAAATATGAAAAAAATTATTAAAATATAAATATATAAATGAAAAGAAGTAAGATAAGTAATTAATAGCTTTAAACTTTTTTATTCCAATTCATTCCATTACATTTGGATAATCTGAACCCGAGCCTACGAACTTTAAAGCAGAAAAACCACTTCATGTTAAGTGGGGTTAAACAGAATCTTGATAACCCATAACAGAAAGCGGTTTTTTCTGAAATAAATAAATCTACACGTGACAGTGTTGCCACGTGAGTGGGACGGGGGAAGAGAAAAATAAAAATACAGGTACTGTTCCCTAGTTGATCGTTTTGCAAAGGCTGCCAAGGCATGAAAAAACAATAAATAGAAAGAAAGGACACATACATCCAGGGCCATTGTCTCCGGACTTCGATTGTCTCCATCCCCATAGTGCCACGGTGGAGTGTGGCATCAAGGTCTAGTCATGCCCACGTACGTCACACGTTTCGTCGCATTTGTGCCCTGGCTTTTGCATATATGAAAGGATGAGACTTGGCCTGGCCCAATCCGAACTCCATTTTCAACTGTTTTTAAACTTGATTTTTTTAACAGGAGCTTGAATAACTTGAATTTAAGAAATTCAATTTATAAATATGATAGGATTAGGATTCAAATAAACTCAAACCCAATGAACCTGAGCCTGATTTCTCATTTTTGCGTTTATTATAAAATGTATTATATACATAATATTTAAATAATATTTCTTTATATTTTGTATATTTATATTTGAATACATATTCAACATATTATAAATAAAATTTATTACTTTTATTTATATTTATCTTTTATTTCTATCATTTTCTTTTACATCTACTAATTTTATTCTTTTATCTTATTTTTTATGTTAGATTTTTCTAGAAATATTCTTTATATTGCTATTTTAAAAAAAAACTTTAGTTTCATTATTTATTATTATGTTTACTTATATGAATTGTTATTATTATATATTTATATGAAATTCTAAATTTATTACTCTTAAATAAAATATAACTTCATTAACATAAATTCAACCCAAATTCGATTTTTAAAAATAAAGTTAGGATTTAGATTTTATAAATAGGATTAGAGTTAATATTTTATAAATAAAATTAGAATTAGGGTTAAAGGAAATTCGAATTTCATAAGCCTGCACTCGTACAGATATCCAACTGTCATTTATGTGGACGAGGACGAGCTACAGAAGCGCGACTAATTATTGACGTATGCCCAATGCCCGTTACCGATCATTATTCATCGACCACGACCCGCTTCTCAGTTTCATAACATTCCACCGCAGCATAGCGTGTAAATTTGCTTTTTGCAGTGACTTGTATATTCTTTTTGTCTTATTTATCTTTGTCGCATTCCTTCTCCGATATGATCGAGGAATGGAATGGGATTGAATTTCTTATAAACTACCCAAATTTATTCACATTTTAGTTTACTATATTACATAATTTTCATATTTTTTTAAAAAATATTTTTTTCCCACTCCCCTACTTTCCTTCTCATTCTTGAATATATAACTACTTTAAAATTTTATATTTTCAATATCAATTTTCTTATTTTTGATATAGGGTATCTTATTAATACATACACATGTTAAATTAGGAGAATGTTTCAATGCATTTACAACAGTTTCTAAACGGCTATAAACAAGGAGCTAAAGAAAAAGGGAGGACATCGAAACATTTCCAAAAGCCTCTCCTTGAAGCAATTGCCAAAGCTCTTCTCAGGCTCTCTCTCTCTCTTTACCTGTAACCACTCCTACTCTCTACATAATTTTCAAAACTTCTATTGTAAGACAATCTCAAAGCATTGCTGAAGAAACAAGTTGTTGGTTTAGAGCTTGATTTGATCTCTAAACTTGTAAGTTATTTTCAAAGATAAATTTCAAACATGTATTGTAAACTCTGTTATTTCAATCGAATATTTATTTACTTGCATTTTAAAAAATATATTTAGATCTGACCATGAATGCAGGAATCCAGCAAGTCTGACACAATAGCTAGTAGCAGTTGTCATTTTAAGCCATCAATGGTCATTCACAAACGTCTAAATGGCTATAAACAAGGAGCTGAAGAAGAAAGGAGGACATCAAAACATTTCTAAAGCCCTCTCCTTGAAGCAATTGCCAAAGCTCTTTTCACGCTCTCTCTCTCTCTCTACTTGTAACCACTCTTACTCTCTAAATAATTCTCAAAACTTTTGTTGTAAGACAATCTCAAAGCATTGCCGAAGAAATAAGTTGTTGCTTCAGAGCTTGATTTGATCTCTAAACTTGTAAATTATTTTCAAAGATAGATTCAAACTTGTATTTTAAACTCTGTTAGTTCAATCGAATCTTTATTTTCCTGCATTTTTACTGCCTTACATGCATTATCCAACCATGAATGCATTCATCGTTTCACTGATGCATCGAAATTTCAATGCATTAGGGTGCAAAACTTTATTTTTTTAATATTTTTTTGAAATTTTTTATAAAACTGTTAATCTAGGGTGTGTTTGGTTGGAGGTAAAATTTTTGATGAAAAATTTTTGGAGTAGAAGTTATCAAATCAATAGAAAATGATGTTATATAATAGGAGTAATGATGAGGAGTAAAGAGAATAAAGTTAAAATAGATAGATTAGTTGTATGGGTAGTTGTGTAGAAATGATTGAAAAGTAGAGTAGTTTGTGTAGAAAAATGTGAAAAAATAATTAAAAAATAGAGTAATTATGGAGAGTGAAAAGTTTTAGATTGAAAAGTTTTAGTCGACATTTTTTTATCCTAAACAAACGCACCCCTAGTTGTATTTAATCTATAAGTCAAATTTTATCATTTTTGGATATATATATTTTTATTTTTTAAAATAATGGTACTTTAGCCATGTTTAAGTGACTAAAATACTCATATTTTTAATAAATTAAAAAAAAATATATTTATATATTTTCAAAAATGGTAAAACTTAACGCATAAGTTAAATACACTTACGTTAACAATTTATAATTTTTTTAAAAATATTAAAAAATGGAGTTTTGCACCCTAATGCATTGAATTATTCCCCATTAAACCTTCCTCATTCAACCTCTTTATTTCATTTTCATCTCATCCTTCCCTATGGATAACTCTGAACACTAATGTTGTCATGTATGCCTGCCTAAGAAATTAAGATTGATATTACATTGCCACTAGGGACTTGCCCTAGTGGTAACATTGGCTAGCACAATTACCACATATTCTATGTTCGACTCCCCATTTTGTGTGAGGTTGATTTTGCAATTTTTCCCTTGATATAGAGATATTTTACAATTTTCCTTTGGTTTGAGGGTATTTAAAGATTTCTTCTAGTGTGGGAGTGTTTACAGAAAAATTCTCCCCATGGTGTGAGGGTTATGAATGTATCTGATTGTAATATTAGTTGTCATGATATATAAATACCAATAAAAATTGATATTATGTTTTTAAATGGCAAAAGTGTACCCATAAAGTTAAAATTTGTCTTTTTATTTGTTAATAAGATTTCAAGCATTCCTTATGGAAAATGCCATCGCTTCTATGTTATAATGTTAGGGATAAGAGGGAAAGTGATGAAGGATATTTTTTTTCGAGTAATTTTGTAAATATATCTACATAGTTTAATTATAATTGCAAACATATTCATATAGTTTTAGAAATTGTAAATAGCCCCATGTAGTTTGACTATAATTGTAAATATATTCGCGTCATTATGATGTTGTCACTTCCCCATGACTGTATTGTATATTTGCAAAGATATGTAAATTATAAGGGTATATTTAAATATACATACTTAATTTTTGAAATTACAAATATTCTTGCATAGTTTTCATATCTTTACAAATATATCTATATTATGATTGTGTAGAAACAATGCCATAATAGCATGAGTAATTTACAATTGTGGTCAAACTATTTAGTAATTTTTTGCAATTTTTGCAATTATATTATTATATTTGCAAATCATTTTTTTCTCATATGAAAAATGAACCCCTATTAATACATGTGATGGATCACAACATTGAGGTTGGGTGTGAAATTGTGAAAAGATAAAAATAAGGGTTAATTTCAATTATATATATTCTATTTGTACATAATTGCAAATATATCCACTAAGTTTGAAAACTTTTGCATATATCCACTAAATACTCTTTAATTTCAAATATTACCAATATGGAAGTTAGGAAAGTTTAATAATCTTTAACATCTTGGAACACCCTAGTTGATCCAACATCCATTATCATTATTGTTATATTCAGTTTGTCAAAAGCCATTTTACCTAGCTTCTCTCTCAAGTCCGATGAAATTTCATCACACCACACAACTTTTGCCATAGTTGAAAGACTACTATTATCAAATTATAAGAAGTATTTTGGACATTTCTTATGATAGATAACACCATTTTTTTATTGCGCCACACAGAATGAGTATTGATGAAATTTTATCCTCACTTAGTGTGTATATTTGAAACATCTAAAATTTAGCGTGCATTTTTGTTATTAAGGACAAATATAGTTTGTATATTTGAAACTAACCCTAAAAATAAATAAAAGGTATATGTTAGAAAAAGCGAAGTTACATGATGTGAAAGTTAGTTTTCAAACTATAGAATCAATTATAAAGGAAAATTACTTCTATTAAGTAAATAAAGTAAATTTCATGAGATGATAAAATCTAAATAATGAATTAATCTTTTTTATTAGTATAATATTACATATTATCATCTTATATTGTAATGAGACATAGGGAAGACAACAAACTCATACCTATTTGTACGGGGATAACAAGGTCTCACCTATTCACATGGAGACCATACGTTCACACTAATATATTTTGGAGACTAAGCTCCCACTTCCACACGGGAAGCTCCCACACCAATTTTTTTTAGCATTGTTGGCAAATAATGAAATAACTTGATATAACTAAAATTATTTATTTTTGTTGGTACTTATGCCCATTGATTGGCGTGGGAACGTGCAAACGTGGAGTGGTTTTATAACAGCACGACACGACACATTAAAAGAGAGCAGTTATTTCTCTGTAAATCTCCTTAGCAAATTGTAAAAATCTGCTTACCGCTTTTAGGTGGTGAGTTGTGAGTGATTTTTGTGTGATCTCATTCCCGAACAAGTGATGGTAGAGTTCGAGACGCAAAAGATTTTAATCTCCCCAGCTTCCTACAGGTATGCCTACTGCTAATTTGTATTTACATTGGTATCAAAGCTTTGACAATTTGCAATGTAGAATAAATCTAGTAAAATTAGTTATGATTCTCTTATTGGAATTCCGTTCATGCTATGTGATCTTGGGATTTATTTAAATCATTTTTATTGGATTTAGTACAATGTGCAAATCCAAAGTAATTGAAACACATTAATTGAACAGAAAATGAATTTACATGAATGGATTGTCTTGGGTTTGCTTTTGGAATTGTTCCCCATGAAATAAATCTATAAATTTTATTTTAAATCATGATACATGGCTTGCATTGTTTTGAGTTGAGATTATTTTGCATTTAATAATCCATTTACGTTGGGTCGAGACTATGTTTGCATTAATTAGTTTAATGCATGTCAATTTTTTAAAGAAGATCCATCTACATTAATTAGTTTAATGCATTTGTTATTTATGCACTAATTGAATCATAGTATTCTATTTTTGAATTATAGATTAGCAGTGCATCCTATCGCATTCTATCAGCATTATAACTACTGGTTGGTTTAATTCCAAAAGGACTACTTCCCACATGACCACGTCTAGTTTCTAGTTGGTTTAGATCCACCGGCATACTATGCCTAGTTTCTGGTTGGTTCCACCAGGATACAATTCGAATTTGGTGGGAAATGGTTCTAGATGTTCATATTGAACATTATTTGCATGCAAGTAAGCTACACTACATTATTTGATAAAAATGCATATAAAATTCCACTTATGGTACTTTGATCAGTTAACATCTAATTTCGACATAATCTAATCTATAATTAATGGATTAAATGATCTTATTTTTATTTCTTTAAGAATATAGTGAAGGTGATTAGTGGTTAAATATGTGATATAATGTTATTTTTGAATTTAAATGTATGCTTATGTTATTTAATTATTGTTCATCGTGTATGATCAAAGTTATTTTTATGGTTAATGATTATTCTTGTTGTATAATTTTAATCTTATTGGGCATTATGAAAATTATTAGCTAAATTTTTGAAGCTAAAATATAAAATATTAATGTACCTAAAATTTTAGATTATTTAAATTACAAGATGAATCTAAAATCTACTCTTTGTAAACATATGTCGGCTGTGCAAACTTGTTTAATATATTTTTTAAAATATATTAAAATATCTCACAACCAAAAAGTGCAAGGCTTTATGAACTTTCTAACAAAATGAATAGAAAAACTTGCTCTGACTAGGAAAATCAGTTTATTTGGAATCGTATGTGATGCATTTTGTAAGCTTAAATTGATAAAAGAATGTGGGATTATTTTTTATATTAGACAATCTGTTGTTTTATCCACTTATCCTAATATGCGCGATGCAAGATTTGTCAAAGTTGATGTCTGAAGAAATGATTTCTGCTTAGAGAGAGTTAAATGAAGAGTCTTATACAAAGAATAGACTACGATATGGTGACAATGAGCATTATAAGCCTAAAAATAGATTACGTGAAATTTTAAATTTTATCAATAATCATTTGTGGAAATATTCAACTAACGAAGAATAATTTTTTTTTACTTTGATGCGTTACATATAATGAACAAATGCTCTATGAATTTTAAAATTAAATGCTATTTTTTATTTGATACAATATGATCAAATGACAACCATGCATATCTTATCTTATTTATAAACCATATGTTGATTTGTCAAGTTAAAATTTTTTAGTTGGCAGAATTTAATAAAATTTTCGCTTAGAACTAAAAGTTTATATAATAAAACTAAGTTTCCATTAATTAAACATTTACAACATGAATGATGATTGAGAGCATAGTGAATTTCAAATTTTTATATAATAATAATAATAAATTATTATTATTATTATTATTATTAATTTAGTTAATTCTTTGTAGTAAAAAAGTTAAATTCATGATCAGATGTTTGCATTAATTCTTTGCTTACATCTCATGTAGTTCTTGATTATCAACCGCGACTTTGAAAATAATTGTTGTCAACCTTAATAAAGGTGAAATATTGAATAATGACAATTATAATATGTGACATTGAAAAATTAAATACATCTTGGAAGAGCATGAAGCATTAGAAACTCTTAATAATATCATGATGGAACTTGAGAGGGGAATTACTGCTCAACATTGAAGAAATTATGAGGCTTATATAGCCTTAAAAAAGAAAAATAACATTACTTACATTATGTCATTGAGCATTATGCAAAATGATCTCATATATCAGTTTGAAGAGCATACTATTATTAAGGCTATGTGGACAACTTTAAAAGAGGTGAGAAGACTCATCATTAATTTTGACACCTATAAGAAGTGCCAAAACATTATCACAAGGCAACATCTTAAGTAGATGTTGAATATGCTTCGGGAACGTGAGTCCACAAGACATGTTCTCATTAATTAGTAGTAAGCATGGGATATAATCAAATCTCTTTTGATAACTAGGAGCACGTAAAAATTAATATGATGTACAACGACAGCATCAAAACTTTTGATGATATAACATGTTTTCCATAGCTGAAAGATGAGTACCTAGAGACTAATAAATCTTCAAGACAAAGTTATATGGCCGCTCCTAGTTCTTATGGTGCTTCTAGTTATAAGCAAAAGACAAACCAAATATTCTTTAGGAAGAAAAGTTTCAAAAAGGGCTCTAGCGAGATTAACAATGTTCAGTGCAAATGAGGCAAGTGTAGAAAAAAGACAAGACTAAGGGTGTGTTTGGTAATAAGTAAAAGTTGTTAAGTTAAAACTTTTCAATCTAAAACTTTTCACTCTCCACAACTATCTTTTTTAATCATTTTTCACATTTTTCTATACAACTACCCTACTTTTCAATTATTTTTACACAACTACCAACACAACTAACCTATCTATTTTAACTTTATCCTATTTATTCTTCATCATTACCCCTATCATATCACATTATTTGACAACTTCAACTCCCCACAACTTTTTATCAAAAGTTTTATCTATCTCCAAACACACCCTAAAATCAAAAGCTACAACTATAGAAAGTTATGCGACTTTGCTCTTGAATTTATTGATCCAAAGAAGATATTATCCAACTTTATTTCAGTTTTTATTTTTGCTTATGTATGTAGGTAAATGATTCTCATTGAATCTCTTTCTTTATGAATTATAGACGATAGAGGTGCAACTTGGGTACGTAGGTGTAGTTCGGAATTGAGCCTAGCTTTACCCTATTATCAAAAACTCCTACTCTATACTATTTTAGGTTGGGTCAATTCTAAACATACTCTATTCTATTTTTTAAGGTCAAGCCATTTCTGACATCTATTCAAAATCGGTTCTTTAAAATAGTATTCATATTATATTTAAAAATTAAAATTTTATTATAATTCATCCTTAAAAATCTAAATTCAAGATAATAGTAATATAAATTTTGAAATACATTCCTTAAAGTTATAAATAATTGATAAATTAAACAAGTTTTATATATTTAAGGAATATATTTATGTCTTTCACTATAAAAGATATTTTATAAAATTTATATTAAATATACATCAATAATTCAGGTCGGTTCTGGGTACCCGAGCCTTGGAACTATCTTACCTTAATTGAATCATGTATTTTTTTTTTACTTGGAACCTACCATGTCCTATAGGTATAAAAATAAGAATCTACCATACCCATTTTAGGGTGCTTAAGGGTTGACATGCAGATACCTTACCCAAGTTGCACTCCTAACAATAGACTATGTAGCTAAAGATAGAGGAGCATTTGTGGAGTATTATTAAATTCTTATTAGATCTAAACATAACTCTAGAGTAGAAGTGAAAAGAATCGACATGACATACTATATGCCTCAAACATTCAATAAAACTTAATCTTTAGCTTCCTTCTTAACTTAAAATTTTCATTAAAGTGGGAAGTAATAAAACTTGTGAAAAGTTTTTCAAGTCGCACCCCTAGCAATAGACCATGTAGCTAAAGATAGAAGGGCTTTTGCGGAGTATTATCAAATTTCTACTAGATCTAAATGGATTTATGTAAAAAATAACTCCAAAGTACAAGTGAAAAGAATTGGCATGACATGCTATATGCATTGGACAAAACTTAATCTTTAGTTTTATCATCTTAGCTTAAAATTTTCATCAAAGGTGGAAAGTAATAAAACTTATGAAAATTTTTTTGTATAAAAGTTTTTAAAATTTTATAAAATGATATGATATGGTAGTTGTAATATCAAGGAGTAAAGAAAATAACTAAAATAGATAGGTTAGTTGTATAGACAATTATATAAAAATAATTAAAAAGTAAAATAGTTATACAAGAACATATGGAGAAACGATTAAAAAATAAGATAATTATGGAGAGTAAAAAATTTTATATTGAAAAATTTCGGTTATAACCAAATATATCCTAAATTTTCATGATAATTATGTAAGAGTCTTTCTTAGGACAATGTTTTATGGTTCTGACTTTATGTCAAATAGTTTTATAATTCTCAACATCAATTATGATAAGTTCATATCACATAATAATTGTTTTCTTGTATTGTATCTTCTAGTAGTGATAGTATAGATGGAAATATATGACATGCTAAATTAGGTAATATTGGGTAAGAACGAATGAATAGATCGGTTTGGGAAGGCCAATTGGGCCACTTGCTAAAATTAACTTGCCTGTTTATGAATATTGTCTACAAGAAAATCATATGGCAAAATTATAAGTAAAATTTTCATTGCAATCAATCTATTATGACATGTACACGACATCTATGGTTCTATGAATGTGAGAGCAAGACATGATGCCTCGTATTTTATCACATTTATAGATGTTTACATGTGTTTTGGTTATGTTTTTTGATTTCCCATAAATCATAAGTGCTAAACTATTTTAAATGTTATATATGTATAGTTGAAATTTAGTTAAATTGTAAAATTATAGCGCTAAGAATTGACCATGGACATGACTATTTATCTACTTAGTTTAAAAATTTTTCTAATGAAAAAGGTATAGGTAGGCTACTAACTATGCTTGGTACTTTACAACAAAATGATATTGTAAAGGTAAGAAACTGAACTCTTTTAGATATAGTTAGGTCTAAAATGACATAGGTAAATCTTTTACTATCCTATTAGAGATGCTTTATTAATTGTTACTTAAAAACTTAACCATGACCCTCTAAATTAGTTACTTCCACTGCTTATGAATAGCAAATAAGCTGAAAGTCTGATCTAAGTAATTTGTGACCATGAGAGTTAGCATCGCTCTCACAAATATGAAAAATTAGAACTAAGAGAAAAAGAGCATGTTTATTAAGTACTCATAACACTCTACACGGTATGTGTTCATTGGTGAGCAAGAAAATGAAAGTGTGAATGGAATTAAATCAAGAGATGTCATAATTTTAGAGAATAATTGTTTTTAGTTAGTATGAGATTGAAAAGGAGGGTTCTCTTTATGAGATAAAATTTTTAAAAGTAGTGGTTCTTATAATTAATTGATTGAGGAAGATATAGAAACATCTCAATATCTTGACCAAGTTCGAGATGTTGGAAATATGTGAAAAATAAGCTAAGTCTATGTTTTGATGATTAACAAATCAATTTGAGTAAGTTTTGGTTACTAATATGATTGTGGAAATGATTAAAGGTTATAAATTTGAAGAATATGAAGCATGACAAGTCTAGTCGATTTCCAAGTTGACTCAGGCATTGACTTAGGCCAAGTCGATCCCCAAGTTGACTCCAACAATGACTTTAAGACGCCGTTTTCGTCCAGAGTTGAAATTGAGAAGCACAGATGCTGAAGTCGCAAACGAAGTCGACTCCGCATGCGACTTGGGTGAAGTCGCAGACTAAGTCGACTCTAGCATCGACTTCAAAATGACATTTCCTTCTAGAGTTGAAATCAAGACTGAGAGGTGCCGAAGTCGCATCTCAAGTTGACTCTGCTTGCGACTTGAGGTGAAGCCGCGGACCAAGTTGACTCCAGTAGCGACTTGGAGGCGTCATTTCTGTCCAGAGTTGAAACCGAGAACAAGGGTTGCTGAAGTCGCATCCTAAGTCGACTTCGCATGCGACTTGGGTGAAGTCACAAATCAAGTCGACTCGACTTCGACTTCTATACGGAAACATGCAGATCAAGATAATTCAATGATAGATTTAAGAGATTCAAAAGAAAATGAAAGTCAAAGACAACTCAAAGACTCAAGACTCAAGATATGGAGTCAAATGTGTTTAAGATAGAAGAATTATAAAGAGTCTTAAAGGAAAAACAACCAACCATGAAGGAATTCAAGTAAGGAAATGATTCCAATATTCAAATACTAAAGAACTCAAGAAAAAGAATCTAAAAGTTCTTCATGTAAATGATTACACAGTGTTCCAAAGAGATATAAATCAAGGAAGGCAATCAATATGAAGAAAATCAAGTAATCAAAGTCATCTCTGAAGGATTTCAAGATCATCAAGCAAGCTGTCAAGGTGAAGTCGCACCCGAAGTCGACTCCACTTGCGACTTGGGTCAAGTCGAGGATCAAGTCGACCCAGATAGGAACTTGAAGGAGTTGCAAATAGGCGAAGTCGCACCCGAAGTCGACTCCATCTGCGACTTGGGCCAAGTCGCACTGGAAGTCGACTCCACCTGCGACTTGGGTCGCAATGGTCAGAAAATTTTCGAACTTTGGCGCATTAAATGTGCGCCACCTACCCTCAAATGTTCGGATTCCCTCTACAATTGTAAAAGACATTCCATATGAACGAGGAGGGTAGCTGAGAATCATTGAATGTGCATAACTCCCATTCTTAAGAGCTTTAAGCGATCGAGCCAACATCTTGAAGAAGAACTTTGCTTCCAAGCTACTAAGAGCTTCTTATTGATTCATCAACATTGCTGTACAAGTTCTTCTCTGTGCCAAAAATGTCTCTACACAATAGTAACGTGTAGAATTTTTCTTTTATTCTTATTGTTGTATTGAACTTGATTTAGTTTGGATAACTAAGATCAAGTGTAAGCAAAGTAGTGTATGATTAGAGTGAAACTCATCATCTACTTGTGCTGTGTATTATTGATGCCCCCTAGAGCTAGAATCTAGAAGAGAGCAGAGGCTCTGGTTGTATACGCCCCCTAGAGCTAGAATCTAAAAGAGAGTGAAGACTCTAGTTGTATTTGTGGAATACATAGTGGAACCCAAGTCACAAGAGGTGTGAGCTTGAAAGAGTAGAGTAGGGAGGTTGCCCGAACCACTATAAAATCTTGTGTGTTGATTTCTGTTTCTGCTCTCTATAATATATTGTTTTCCATTTTGTTTCACCATAAAGGGGACTAGATTAATCCAGGGTAAAGTTTATGTTTAAGTTGTAAAATTTTAAATACCCAATTCACCCCTCCCCTCTTAGGTAATTGACATAAACTCGGGACCAACAAGTGGTATCAAAGTAGGTCTTTGAGTTATACTAAAGATATCTATTGATATGACATCCCAATCGACTTCCGTTCCCCCATTTGCCGAAGGCCAGTCTTTTACTAGACCACCATTGTTTGATGGGAACAATTTCGGCTATTGAAATTTTCGTATGAAACAACTCATCATGGCTACAGATATGGACTCTGGGATTGCAATCCAAGATGGTGTAACCTTGCCTATCAATGAAAGAGCTTCCAAATGGACCGAGGAGGAAGTAAGAACTGTTAAGAGCAAT
>JAXCLR010000092.1:23725369-23750537 GCA_035584095.1 Annona squamosa
AAGAGTGGATTAGGGAAGGTTGCCCGAACCACTATAAAATCTTGCTTGTTGATTTTTATTTTTGCTTTCAGCACTATATTACTTTCCATTTGTTTATTCATAAAGAGGACTAGATTAATTCAAGGTAAAATTTCTGTTTAAGTTGAAAAATTTTAATTACCCAATTCACCTCTCCCCTTTTGGGTAATTGTCATAACTCGGGAACAACAGTCTCGACCACTTGGCTCAAAACCATAAATGCTTATTTCTGTGCACGTTTATGTGAGAAAAATCTTACATATTTATAGAAACATTAAAATTAAAACTAGTACATTAAAATGCAAATCACATAGGGAAAAATTTTACATTCAAAACAAATGTTATAGGCCATATGCATTGAAACATTGCAAGAGTCGAAAGTTTTTGTAGGAATTGCTACATTCACACACGAATAGCTACACAAATGGCTTCCCATTTAGCATGATCCCACTTTCATCATACGATAAGTGATCCCCATTTCTCTAAATGCAACAACAACCACTAAATGGATTGAGATGCAACCACAACTGTAGCTCCTTATTTCCTTAATTGTACAAAGAGGATACACCAACTGAATAAGGTAATAAAACATCACTGGTTTGCAACCCTCATCGATGTCATTAAAGAGGAAAATAAGTAAATTCTGGCAAATTTTAATTTCCTATGGAAATATCACGAAACATATAGCTAAGAGGCAGCAAAGTGGGATTAGACCTCAAAGCCTATATTTCAAGATTGTCATGCCCATCTTGAGTTGCCACACCATTTTGAAAAATCGATACTTGTAGACACCAAAGCTTGACCTCTCCACACGTAATTAAAAATCCACAATCGAATATAGATATTCATCAAACATAAATTTTCCCTTATTGGGCTATTCTCGCATTTGAAGTTGTGATCGATGCCAATTTTAATCCTGTAGTAGCAACTTTGATCCAATGTGATATTGCAACCTTGCAGCTGGAGGTGGATGTTGGGCTACATTTGCTTCTCGGCTCCCAACTTTGGCTTGGGAGATAATCACATCACCTTATCTTCATCATCTTTGTACCAGTCAAAGATGATAATGCTGGTCGCGATCAACTCCTCAATTGAAGACCGCACACGCAGGATGTAATTGATCCTCATCTGCCCTTGATTGTGTAGCCCAACCATGCACATCTCCATTCAATTTCAATGGCACACAAACATTGAGAGCATTGAGGCATATTGCTCGTGGGTGCATAGGATCAGAATCCTTCTAAAATTAGTTTAGATAACTTATCTAAAATCAAGGAGTAAGAATTGTATGGATTCAAGCTAGGCTTTGAGAGAAAATTTGAATATTTCTTCTTATGAGGTAAGTAGGTTATGTTTTTGAAATAACTATGGATTTGAGTTAGGGATAGTGTGTTTAAATGTTCTTTACAACCATTGACTTTTTTTGGGATACTTTGAATGATTTATGGGATATGAGAGTGTGTAGAGATTGTAAAGTTGTTAGAAATTGAGAGTTACGGTGAAAAGAACATAAATATTGAAATTGAACTATTTTATCATGAGAATAACTTGTATTGGATAAACATCTATGAATTTTATATGAATTTTCTATAGTTTCCTAATGTTTCTTCTGATGTTTTTGTTAATATATTTAAGCGAGTCTTAATATGTAGAAACCATGTAAAAATGATGTTGTAGAACCTTGTTGATGTGAATGATTTATTACACATATTTGGAACATGTAGGAATGACTATTTTATGGAGTAGAACCTATATTAACTTGATGTGCATGAGTGGTATGACTTGAAATAGAGAGTTTAAACTTGGTGGCTTGAGGATATGATGGGATTGGTATTAAAATTTTATATACCTCATATTGAAGAGGGTAATTGCTTGTGATTGAGTTATGTTTTATTAGATATGGGTAAGGATAGTACCTAACATACCCTAGCTTGAAGCTAGGATTGATGAGACCATTGATGAATTAGTAATGCATTGACATGGTTTATATATTTTGGATGATTTTGAGATGATTTAGGTTTTTGATTTATCTTGCCATATGTTAATTTAAATGGTTTAGGGCTAGGTATTTTTGGTAATGGTTTGGTTATGTACTTTTTATGATTTTATAAAATCACATGATAAGTGGTGTTGGCATGAGCATGATGTATACTACACAAATGTTGTATATATATGGTTTGTTGTAATATCCTGGGTACTAAAAATTACGTAATGGATTATAATGAATATAATGCAACATGAACGACCAAAAGATAATAAGATTTTGGGAATAAAGGGTTCAATTTGTGAAAGATTATCTGAATTATGACGAATGTGAAAAATCCAATTAATGAGAACTTGAGAGGTGAATTTTAATAATTATCTTGGTAGAAGCCTAGGATAAATTTCCATATTTTCATAGATAATTTTGAATTTACAGAACTGTTGATCTCACCAGATAATGAATGTATGAGATTTGACTCTCATATATGAATTTCGAATTAGGAAAGGGCATGGCTTGGAGTTGATTAGATTTGAAATACGTTTAGGCATGAGTAAGATACCTAGTATGTTTGGAATGAATATAGATGATTATGGATAAGATTTGAATGATAAGATTTTATAGAATAATGAAAATAAGCCTAGATGTGTAGTTATGTCTAAAAGAATAAAGATGGTGTACATGATTGAGGATCATTGATGAGAATCATGATTTATATGAGAATCATTCTAATTATAATTAAAATGCATTTTTATGCCAGTGAATGAAATTGAGATGACGACTTTGAGAATTAAGTTGTTCGGGACTAATGATGAAATTTGGTAGGAAATGAACTTAGTAAGTCAAAATTTTAGACATGGAATGAAACTGATGAATTCTAATATGAATGACATACTAGAGGCATATGTGACATTTTGAGAAGTGATTTTGGAGATGTTAAAAGGTGATAGATGTGATTTGAGACAGTGAGATCTGTTAATTAAAGAGATGAGTTGATGAGTCAAATTTTGTATAAGACATAATTTAATCAAATAAACGTCATAAGAGATGTGTTTGAAGGATTAGAGTAGTATTTAGAAATAATTTTGTATGGTATAGTAATATGCTAGAAATGAGTGAAATAGTTAGCAAAGGTGTGTAGTAAAATGCATTATAAAATTTATGGTAATATTAAGCTAAAATTTTTTAAAGAGATATTACTTGACATTAAAAATCTAAAATAGAATTGTCTCAATGGGAGTTGGGTAAAGAAAGTCATGATCAAAACGGTGAAAGTTAGTTGAATCACATAGGGGTGCATTTGATTCCATTTGAATCACACGAGGGCTTGTGGTTGTGTTGGAATGGCTTAGAGAGCTAATCACATATGGTCATATGATTGCGTTAAGTCATTTTTATACTAGTTATTTTGGGTGATAATTGGAAAAGAATGTAAGTAGTTGAGATGATTTGACACATATTTTAATTAATTTAGCTTTGTTTACCACAAACATTTACGATTTATCAGTATGTATAAAATATCAGTATGTATAAAACAGTGATCCAAATAGTTAAAAACATTTACGATTTATCAGTATGATTTGACACACTTCATTTGATGACTGGGATTCTCATACAAAAATTTTAGATAAAATCAAGAGCACCAGAGTGTCACACAGTTTGAACCATGTGGATCTAGGTTCCACATGAGAGTTAGATAATACCCCCACATGGTTTGTCACACGGTTTGAAAATTTAGATAATACTCCCACACTTGAACTTTTGCTTATCCTTAAGAAAATACAAAGGAATTAAGTTACAAATTTTCAAGAATTGACCTTTCAAAAATTTTGAGTAAAAAAAAAGTATAAATGATTATTCGATAATCAAAAATCAATGAGAGTGTTAAATCAAAAATTTTAAAATATGACACTTATAAAGAATCCCAGTCAAAAATCCCTTTTCACTCAATTAATAATGTAAATACTGTCATATTTTCTGCTTCTAATCATTAAAAGTTCAAAAATCTCACAAAAAACTCCTAATTCTCAAATATCAACTTCTCTTTAATTATGTTATTTCAATATACACATTCAACATTTCAATTCTCAATGATAGTAATATAGAAGAATACGAGTCGAATTACCGTACATATATCTTATCAAATCTAGCATCCAAATTTTAGGTTATCTAAAGAGTTATTTTTATTATAGCATGAACCATGTTGTTAATCTAATTCCCATTATTCTTTTTAATTCAAAATTTATATTTGAAGTCAATTCAATTTAAAAACTGGAAATTAAATGTTAGAAAGAATGTCAATATTAATGTTATCAGAAATAGGTTCATCAGACAAAAGAATGTCATAATCATATTCCACAAATAAGTCAAGTTGAGCATTAGCTTTGGAAATCCTTCATCTAGAATGAAATTTTCTTGTACGTGGAAAAAATTGCCTCATTTAGTTAACTAGTTATGTGTATTAGAAATAATTTTTGAAAAATTAAAGAGAATTACTTCAAGCTTGAAACAAAGCCAAATTAGTATCCCAATATATTAATTTTATCAAATGATCGAGAACAAAAATATGGGTATCTTCAATAAGTACATGCTCAAAAATAAATTCAACATTTCATTGGAGTTCAGTTATATATCTACTCAAAATGTTTGAAATTTCAAGTATGGTATGCTAAATAAAATCACAAGAGTTCAATGTGGGGTCCAAATTAATCTAGTGTAGTGTCACTACTCACGATATTTTTTTAACAAATACCAAATTTTATAAAATATAAAAAATTCAGCATAATATTCATTCAACATATTATTCTTATCAAAACAATCGGAGGGGTAATCAAAGAGATAATTCTACGTATTTATCCTCACACTTAAAATTAACATTGTCCTAAATGTTAAGGACAATTAATTTAAGCAAAGAAGTATATTAAAATTAAGCAAATACTTTTAAAGGGTGTGAGATGTTAACTTCTTTATCAAAGCACTGAGATTTTCAAACAACGTTTTTTCTAAGTGAGATTCTACAAAACACTAATAAAGACTCCAAATCAAAAAATGTTAATTCTAAAAAAAATTAAAAATACTAAGAAGAAACTAATACTCCCGTAATAAGAACCTTGGGTTGCCTCATAAGCAACGTTACGTTTAATGTTGTTAGCCAAACTTGTTGAAATTGCATCAACCAACACCTAATTTTTCAAAAATAAGTTCACGCATGGCTTTTTCTA
This sequence comes from Annona squamosa, assembly GCA_035584095.1. Lineage (NCBI taxonomy): Eukaryota > Viridiplantae > Streptophyta > Magnoliopsida > Magnoliales > Annonaceae > Annona > Annona squamosa. The sequence goes on from JAXCLR010000092.1 coordinate 23,730,590, forward strand.
TGGCATGTCTTTTTCTATGTTCTCTTGGATTGCATTGTGCATACTTATGTCTCTCTCCTTGTACAAACTTGGATTATCAGTAGATGTGATATCTATCAACTCTTTTTACAGCATCATCTTGCTATGGTTTTTTGCCAAAATCATAGATGTTGCTAGTGTTATACAATTCATTTGGTTGTTTTAGCTCATAGATGAATTGATGTTGAATTGTATAACACTCATGTTGGAGAGAGTGATGGCTTCGGATAAATTAGTAATTTGTTTGAAACAGATACAGAAAGCTTCTAACATAACTTAGCTTTAAGCTATGGTTTAGGAGACTAAGGATGGACTCATGACTTGATATAATCAGGTTTGGATAGATTCCAAAATGGTTAGTGTTGCATTTTGCATATCCTATATTAATTTTTCGAATTTGGGGCTAAGCCCTTTAAACATAATTTGGGTATGTCGGCTGTGTTTGGGTATAGTTTTGTGAAACTAAGGGTGCATGGTTGCTATGAGCATGATACATATGACATGAGTGATGCATGTGCATAGTTTATATAGGATTATTCATGGCCTTTGATGAACATGAGAATTCATATAGTGTGATGATGCGTTTGTTTACTTGAGTTTGGTATGACAAATTGTTGAATAAGTATGACTATGGCATGACATGGAGCTGGACAGGCATAAGTCATAGTTGGTATGCAGTTGAACAAGCATAGGCATTGCATGACATGCAACCAGGTAGGCATGACCCTGGTGTGTGATTAGTGTTGTGCACGACCTTGATGTATCATGTAATTTATGATGCATGGATGACTGTTAAGTGTAGAGGCATATGTGTTAGTAGAATGATATGATTGTATGAGGCCGGTGAGAGCTCGATGTCTGTATTGAATACAATGACATGACATATATAATTAATTTAACATGGGTTGCTATTATTTTCATCGAATAACATATTTATTGAGTTTGCTCAAACTTACACATTTACTTTTAACATTTTAGCTGGACTATATTGAAGTATCTAATTGTAGGCTAGGTTATGTTTGATCTTAGGCCAAGATTGATTGTGGTAGGTATAAGTGGTGTTAATTTTGATTATAGTCATTTTGGAATTGATGTGTTAGTGAGATGAAAGATTTGTAAATGTATGTATTATATGATAAGTAATAAGATGTGTATAGTATTTTGGATGGTGGTTATGAATTATAGTCCAATGAGGTTTTATTGTTGAAAATGTGATTTGTATATATTGTATTTACTTCTGTCACGGTTGGTAGTGTTGCTTCTATGTTAGATGATTAGAGGTAAATGATGAAAATGATTGTGATTTAAGTATTTTGTCATCATATGTTTATTCGATGCATTAATTGAAGATATATAGTGTTATGTAAGTGTATTCTCATGTGCACGTGGTCTTTTGCATTCTAAATTATAGTAGATCATTGGGAGATGTTGCTAGATCTTTGCAATGGCAACCGTCGGCTATGAGATTTTGACTAACGGGGCACTACATTTGAATAGGGTTGTTTATGATGCTTTATAAATATGATGATAGGGTTGTTCATAGCTCTTTATAGATATATAGATAGTTTAGTTGCATGTGTGTTTCTGCATGGAGACAGTTCGGTTACATGTGTGTTTATGGTTTAACATAGCATGGTTATTTAAAGTTAGCGAGAGCTCATGTTTGTATTATATGCAGTGGCATGACATTCATGATAAGTTGGCATAAGTTTTACAATGATTGTACTATTTACGCCTACTTATTGTGTTTTCTTGGATTCATATATTTGTTATTAATGTTTTTAGTAAGACTGATATTGCAAGTACTTAGCTTTTGGTTATGTTATATTGCTCTCAGGGTAAGGTGAAATTTTGAAAGGTATAAGTTATATTAGTTTCGTTTGACATAATTTTAAAATTGATATATTTGTAAAATGAGAAACATATGTTCAAATATTATAGAATGAATGTTGGGACATGAAATATTTGATTATGGATTACTGTTGTATAACTTGATGGGACTTTCTTGTTGTTGTATTTACTTCTGCCATAGGTTGTATCTTTGCTTCCATGTATAAAAGATGATGATGAGATGCAAACGATGAAATGATCGTGGTTTGAGTTACTTTTACTACCATGGTTTAACTGATGAATTAATTATAATTACAAGTGTGTTTTCATATGCGTGTGGTGTTTTGCCTCCTATATCGTGGTAAATCTTGGGAAGATATTGTCGGAAATAATTATTGAAATTGAATGAAAATACCCAAACCATATGTTTTGATGATTAAACAACACAATTTGAGTAAATCAAAGCTACTAATATGTATTGTGAAAATGTTCAAAGCTGTAAAAGAATCTATATACAAAACAAAACAAGTCAAGTCGCAACTTAAGTTGACTCTGACATCGACTTAGGCGAAGTCGATCTCTCAAGTCGACTCCATCTTCGACTTCAAAGAACATCTTTCTTCCAACATCGATTTTGGAAAGCAGAACAATCGGAGTCGCAGATGAAGTCGACTCCAGTTGCGACTTGGGCCAAGTCATAGAATGATGTCGACTCCAGAATCGATTTGGAGCAACACCTTCCTTTCAGAGTTGAAATTGGGTAGCAAAACTTTTCAAGTCGCAACTCAAATCGACTCCACATACGACTTGGGTGAAGTCGCAGAAAAAGTCGACTCTAGCATCAACTTTAACTTGGTAGGACAGAGTTTCAAGTTCAAGTCGAAGCACAAGTCGACTTCGAAATAGACTTGAGTTAAATAGAAGACGAAGACGACTCACATTTCTCAACTTGAATATATGAAGACTAATCCAAGTTTAAAGCACGTAAGACACATGGATTCAATCATTCTAAATCAAAGTTGGATTTGTTCATACAAGATTCAAGTTCTTCAAGTTCTTGAAACTTAAAGCTAAAGAAATTTTGTACAAATAAGCTCATAGTATTGAAAGACAAAAGAAGAAAAAGAAGTTAAGCAAGCAAGAGACACTTAAATAAAGATCAAACTGACTTGGCAAAAGAAAATAGCCAAGTCGCACCCGAAGTCGACTCCAAGATCTACTTGAAGCCAAGTCTCAAACCAAGTTGACCCAGAGGATAGACTTGGAAACTGAAGAACAGCTGAAGTGGCACATGAAGTCGACTCCACCTATGTTCGAATTTTTGAAAGTTGGAACATTTATTACGCGGCAACCAACTCTATAACGTTCAAAATTTTTTCTCCTCTATATATAGACACTCAAGCAAACGTGGATACATACAAGAAAGAGCTGAAAAAGAGGAAAGAAGTGCTACTAAGAGTTTCAGTCCACTTTTCTCTACAATTGAGTGATCTATTTAGTTGCAAAGGAAGAACAAGCTTCCAAATTGCTGTTTGCTTCAACGCAATATGATTCGTTGCTTCTTCAGATTCTTCCTTGAGCTGGAACTTGCTACACAAATCTGTAAAGTGTAGATTTCTTCTATTTCATCTTGCTATTTGATTTTGGTGCTTGGTTTGAGTTTGGTGTTTCAAACCAAGATATAGCAAGTAGGGTTGTGATTGAAGTATAACTCATTACCTACTTGTGTTGCTTGTTATAAACGCCCCCTAGAGTTAGAATCTAGAAGAGAGGGGAGACTCTGATTGTATATGCCCCCTAGAGCTAGAATCTAGAAGCGAGCGGAGACTCTAGTTATATTCGCAGAATACATAGTAGAACCCAAGTCACAAGGGAGTGTGAGCTTGGAAGAGTAGAGTAAAGAAAAGTTGTTCAAACCACTATAAATCTTGTCTACTACTTTTCGTTTTTGCTTTCATTATCTTATTGTTTTTTATTTGTTTCATTAAAAGAGGTTTTAACTAAATTTGGGTAAAATCTCTAATTAAAGTTTCAAATTTTTTTAAATACCCAATTCACCCCTCCGCTCTTGGGTAATTGCCACAAACTCGGGACCGACAGATATTACCGAATTTCTATTGTAGCCACCGTCAGTTCGAGGTTGTGGTCAACGAGGCACTACAAATTGGTAGTTAAACAATGACATAAAAAAATTCATTAGTTGTTTAAAGTTAATGATGGAATCAAGCAACAAATGTGAGCTGTATCTCCACTTACTCATCAAGGATGGTAGGGAACAATATTTACGTCCTTGTAAGTCATTTTGTAGTTCATATAGATGTCATAATTTATTACATGACTTGTCGGGTTAGATTTCGAGTTGATGATCAATCTTTTCAAAACTTAAAATTTTGGAGGCACTGGATGAACTTAAAGATGATAAATCTATAGATTCTGGAGGTTAGGGTTATAAACATTAGTTGAAAATAACAACTCACTTAGCGAGGAATCAATGACAGTTGTATTATTTATGAAGGTTGGGCGAGGGAACATCATTTAAGACATGACGATCAAGAAAAGGAAGGTCATGAGTAGGCGATTTGAAAAAGGAGTTGACATGTAGAGCCTTGCCTACTATAAGCCTGGACTTGCGGTTGTTTTGGCAAAGATTTGGTGGCATTTCCTCAAGATTTATCACAATCCAAGAGGCAACAGATTACAGACCCATAAGAATACACTTATAATAAACTTATACATCCACAACTAATGTATCAAATAGACATAAATAGTAGAAACTACTTAAACTACAATCATTTCTATGATTTACATCTCCTCATCTATACTTGGAACAAAGACCACCAACTATGGTGGAAATAAAATATAAATAAACAAACCGCAAATAGATTAATAATGCCTTAACACGACATATATTCATAAACCACATCTCAATATACTATATACAATCCCAGACTCATCAAGTAAAATACAAAAAATATATATACTTGTATATCATTCATCTCACTTCTACATTAGTGTCAAATAATTATGACTAAAGACTAACGAGACTTATGCTTGGCATAACTCATCTTAGCTTGATATCAGTCTTGCTAGAAACATTGATAACAAACATATGAGTTAGGTAAACTCAATATGTGTGGTTAGCGGAAAACAACTGCAAATTCATGTCAAATTCATCATATACGTCATGTCATCGCAGTAATGTAGACACTAGACTCTCACTAGCCCATACAATCATGCCATGTCATGTCAATAACTCTATGCAAACAATGCACCCACATTACTCATGTCAACGTCATGTATCATGTGATTTCTTAAAATCATGCCAATATGTAACTAAAACATGTACAAAGGGTTTAGCCCTAAATTAAGACAAACAACATATAAAATTTAACCATTCACTTAAATAATGTCAATATATAACTCAGTGCTAATGCCCCCATCAATTCTAGCTTCAAGCTAAGTTGTGCTAAGTGTTATCTTGCCCATATTAAACACAACATAAGCCTATCCCAAGCTACCATACCCTTCTAAATAGAAGAGATATATAATGTTAACAACAGTCCAACCATAACCCCAAACAACCAAGTTTCAATATCAATTTCTAGAATGATAACTCACGTACATCATGCCAACATAGATTTTATTCTAAACAATACCCATTCCCACGTCCTAAGTATGTATAACATATCATTCACAGAACACTGCACACTTATTTATGTATAGTTTTCTCATAATAAGCCTCTCTTAAGCATTTTATTAAATACAACATAGGCATTATATAAAAATCATACTTAACCCATACAAAGTTAATGAAATTCCGCCTAATATATGCTAACCTCATGAGACTCGCTTGCAACTAATTCCATTTTATTATTTACATAATTTTACTCCAAAACTCCTAATCTTCAGTTATTTAAAAATCTTTACATGGACTCCACATCCCAAAAATCATCACACACGAAAATAAAAAATGGTTCTTGTATGCAAGGGTTAAACATCTCATTTGCAATATAACTACATGATTTATCTAAAGGAAAACAATCCACTTACCTCATACAAAGAAATTCCCAAATCTCTTCCAAACTCTAGCTTGAATCTATGGAATCCATGCTCTTCGATCTTAGATTGGTTATCGAAGTTTGATTTAGGGTGATTTTGGAAGGGTTAAACAAGATCAAAAAATGAAATGTGGGGAAAAGGTGAAGAAATCGAGTAAAATAAGCAAAATGATCACAACTCCCATATGTATACCCACGAACAACCACACAGTACCATGTGATTCTTTATCCAAGTTATCACTCAACTTTCTCTACAAAAATACGATAGAGTCAACTCTTTTTGTTGGATTTTTAACTTCAAATACTATCTCTCCACAAATTTTTAGCTCAAAATTTCATCATCATAATTTTTCACATGTGTTTTATTACACATCTTTGTCGATAATTCCATCAATTCACAATGCATGTAGCTATACCATATGAAAATATTTTTAAATACTAACTTAATTATTCTCACACCTCTCTTATCATTACAACATCATATTCATGTTATTTATTTGATTAAAATATATCTCATATAAAATGGAACTTATTAACTCAATTCTTTAGTTGTTTAGCTCTACAATGAGTCTTATTCGGCCAAATTATATCTATTACGTCTAATATCTCAAAAATTACTTCACACATATTACATATGTATCTTGCATTCCAACCATGCTAGAAAACATTATGTTCTATATTATTTCTAAAATTTCATCTATCAAGTTCATTTCTCATTAAAATTTCACTATTATCCCAAGTGGCTCAATTCTCAAAATCATCATCTCGAGTTCATCCCAAGCTCCATGAGGATGTTTCAATCATGACGAGAAATGACTCTCATCGATGATTATTAATTATTTTCACTATTTTAGTTCTTTTAGGCTAAACTCCACAACTAGGCCTATTTTCATTCATTCATCAAATCTATCATTCAAATTTTATTCACCGCAATTTAAAGTCATTTCAAATATTCTAGGCACCTCACCCATGCCTACAAGTATCTCAAATCAAAATTTCTCAAAGTTAGCAACATGACTAGTTCAAATCCACACATACGAGCCAGATCTTAAATGCTTGGAATATAATCAATCCAATGGCTATCATGTCTAAAATCATCTAATAAACACATGCAAATCCATTTGAAGATTCTACCAAGCCATTTATTAAAATTTACCTCTCTAGATTCTCATGAACTATATTTTATGTATTCATTATAATTCACACAACTTTTTACATTTCTAACCGTTGAGTTTCAAAATCTTACAAGTATGCAGCTTCTCAGGCTATATTATGTACATCACAATTTATTTTTTTATTATTGATATTTGGGGTATTACATAAGGTCATTTGCCCAAACATATGGAGGGTTACCTTGAGTTTACTGAGAATGTGAGTCTATTGTGGTGTCTTGGTAGCGCACGTGGGCAAAAAAATAGGCCCCAACGAGGATAAAGATGGTCATTAAAGAGTTTTGAAGCAGTGCCATTGGTGAAGGAAAATGAGTTGTCTAAGAAGGAAGGTGGTCAAAGATCCATGAGGATCCCCAAACAGCATGAAGCATTTATTGCCAAAGTGAAAATCAAGGCGACATAAGTCGTCTTGATTCGTGTTTGAGGTAATCATTACTATAGATCCTTATAATGTTGATTAGGGTTATGAATCTATTCAAGAAATGTTAGAACTTAGGGGCATTGGGATTTTATTCAAAAGAAATATTGGTCCTGTGTGATGACTACTCAAAAAACTTTGATAAAATGATGTGAATCAAGCAAAGATATAAGCCAAAATAAAAAAAAAATCAAACCATAAAAACAAGAACAGGTGTAGTGGTTTGGATCTCTTTATCCTACTCCACTCTCCAAGCATGATGACTTAGGTTCCACTAATCAACTTTGACACACAAGTTACAGTGATACAATTTGTTTAACCGTCTTCTGGATGGGTAATGCACTCCAGGTAGGCTCGTGAAGTAATCAACACTTTGATTCACTTTCTTTTGATCACCATCAACGTCAAGGTAATATAAAGAATAAAACTTTAAGTAAAAGGCAAGCTGGTTTAGCACATCTACAAGAGCATCGTATTTAACATTTGAATAGCAACTTGAACCTTCGAATCACCACAACGGCTTCACTTGAGAGATGACAACTTTTCGTCAAGAGTGCTCTTTGTAAAAGAGCAAGTTTGAATTCTTCATTCTTAAGTGCTTGGTGAGATTTTCTTCTCTTTTTCTAACTCCACACGTCTTTCTTTTAAAGCCTTTTGAACTCTTAAAATGTGGCTTAAAAGATAGCCTAAGAGGTTTCCATAAAAATTCAAATTTCTCAAAATTTGAATTTTTGACGCTCTGAAAAGGTTAACCTTTTATTGCTTCTGTTGAGACAGAGTGTTTTCAGAATGAAAAGGTTAATATTTTACACCCAAAAGGTTGATCTTCTCCCATGTTTTTCAGAATTTGAATTTTTAGAAAAAAGTCCTGCTTCAAGTGAGTTAATCCACTTAGGATAAGAATAAACGAATGAATCAATCTTGATTTAAGATTAACCATAACTCTAAAAGAATATTCCCTTGTCATTCTAATCAAAATTTATCAATTTAGCATATTCCAAGATTATTCCATACATATTTACTGACATATTCTAATTTCGAATTTCAAGCTTAATCTTATCATAATTAGTATGATAAACTCAAAATAATAATTCCACAAGCACACCACTCTTTTAAATTTTTTTAAAATTCTGTATAAGATCATAGTTTCACAAAATCATCCCAAAACATAATTTCATAATATTAAATCCAATGGCATAAAAATATTTCTTTCGCCATCATTAAAACCAATCAAAAATAAATTTTAACAGAAGTTTACATTGGCGATGACAAAATATCTATAACTATCATTGAACATTACTCCCCCTATTACCATGCTTATAAAGAGTTGGACAATACATAAAAAATTGCTATTTGAAATGATTATATTTCTTCTCCTCTTTGTTATTAGCAAAAAGTGATGAAGATAAGTCACTAAACATTAGTAATGAAACACAACATTCACTACTAATGTATCCGAGACAGTGATATAGGAGTTTTAACAAAATCATTTAACAAAATCAAATAAAAAATAATAAATTATGAGAGATATTTTTAATATTAAAGTGGTCTTGTAAGAACTTTAAAAATTAAAAAGTCTTCTTGGCATGTTTCTTTTGAGAAGGTGTAAATTTCTTACCGCTTTTTCTTTAGAGACTATGTCAAACTTGGTACTAAATAGTACTTTGAGCTTCCTTGGTTAGAGTGAGAACTTTCTTTGAAATAACTTCTTTCATTTCCTCTAGGAAGATTGACCTGAAATAAACTCTTGAATAGAAAGTTTTGCACAATGATAGTTTATTTGTTCATTCGAGAGTGTATTTGAGGTTTTGAAAAATAGAAGCTTGGAAGAAGGTGAAGAGTTTGGAGGAGATTATTTGAAATGTGGAGCTGGTTTCTTTTTGAAGAAGTGTTGCAACGATGAAATTTTTGATTGAATTTGCACCCTATGACATTCTTTCTTTAAAAAAATAAGATGAGAAATGAATAAAACTAAATAAATAGCTAAGAACTTATTCAAGATAGTGAAGTCTACTATATGTTTGTTATAGAAGGTTTAAAAATGTTTTAGTGGAAGGTATGAAGTGTGAAGGTTTAGGCTAGGTTTGAAGATGTTTCTTTACCTTCATTATTAGATTCCTCCTCATTTTACCTTGAGATCCACTTTCTTTACAATGAGTTCCCATATTACTTGAAGTCCTCTACTCTTTGGATGTTGAATGCCAGTTTTTATCATTAGCTTGTTTGTGTCTCTTCTTTTGAGCAAAATTCTTTAATTATGCTATAAGAGATTCAATGAGTCCTTTCTGTCTTAAATTCAGACCAATGAACTTGAACAATGAAGTAAGAAACATTTCATAAAGCATGTCTGACAACAAATTCGTATCCTTTGACATATTTGTATCATCATTCACTTTCTCAAGTTGAACATAGAAAAGCTTTTTGTTGAAATAATCTTAATTTGATATTATTTCTCATGTTTTTCACTCTTGAAGATGTTGTTACTGATTAGTATTGAATGGTTGAGGTTAAAACTTTGATACAAATAGTTTTTTTAATGACTCTTCAGATGAAAGAGATGCACACATGTTGATGTTCTTCTCTTTATATTTCTTCTTTCGTCAATGAGAATTTCTAGATTCCTACCAATCTTTATAGGAGATTTCTTAGAAAATATATTATCCACTTTCCTCTTCCTTTTCTCTTGATAAGTTGTTTTAGAATCAGATTTGGTAGAAGTCATTCAAGTTTGTAGTTTGGTTGAGAAAGACAACGTTCCAGCAAAAAGGATTTGACTTTGGTTTCATTGTGATTTTTGGCTATTTCGTTTTGGCTTGAAATTTTGACTAGGGAAGATGGTTAAGCTTTAGCTAAGTGAGAATAAAGTAATGGGTTAGGAAAGGCCACGCAGTTTGGCTAAAATTTTGGGAAGCTACATAGTAGATAGACATTAAAAGTATGATATTCACACTTAAACAACCAATAGAAGCAATAAAAAATCAAATTCAAAGCAAATTTTTCATTTTTGAGAGCAAAGAAGAGTAGAATATAGAAGCGAAGATGAAGGAAATGGAAAATTATGAAAATCTCAAATAAAATAACAAACATGGAAGAAATCAAAATAGAAAAAGTTTGTCTCACCAATTTCGGTTGCCAACGAATACCCTTAAATTGCCAAGTTGTCCAAACTTAAAGATTTTGAAATGAAAACATACATCTCTTGAACCATTTTTATTTTTCTTTGTTTGAACAAAACTGTCAACCTTTTTGACAAAAACGGACAACGTTTTCATGTTAATTTCATAAAATAAAAATCATAAAATATTTATCCTCAATTTCATCTATTAATCTCAAACTATTGTGTGAATAGGATCAACCACACTTGATCTTTTAAAGAGGAATGATTTAATAAAAATATCTCTAATTGATCTTCAATAAGAACAAATTCCAAGTAATGCACATGTCATGAATGAGAGTCATCCTGTTGAGAGCGGTTCGTCAAAAGGAAGAACACCTAAAATGTTTGCCACACTATCAATTGCATTTCTTTTGCTAATTCCATATCTTATTCCCAAATTGATTTCCACCCCTTTCACATATGTGTTCAAATACTCTTGATCCTATAAATAGTAGAAAATCTAGTCAAATTTGGGTATATCTTGTCATCCTCTTTCAATTATCCGATCCATCCTTAGTAGTCTGGCAATTCTTCGATTCCAAATTCATATTCATGCAAAAACTTGAAATCTATTATTTTTGGTATGAACGTCTTCCTTTCATAGAAGTGTGTATAGAATCAGCTGTGTTGATGTTCAGTCCTAAAGTATTCAGTTGATATTTTGAGAACTTGCCCTCTTTCAGTTGGGGTACCCTTCCTCTTTCCACCAATTTCTGTAATATTAGTTGATTCTACATTTTCTTCTTCCCTAGGTGCAGAGATAGAGGGGTTACCTTCCTGAAATTGCACTCGTTGATCCGTGGAGGTTAATTTTTTAGGCTCGTTTGCACGGCTTTCCCTGCCGACGAGGCACATTCTCCCCCATATTTGATTTTGAGAGTCTGGAAACGGAAAGTTTGTTTGGTTTAGAGTTGAACTTAGGTGTCATAGTCACTGAAAAGGTTGATGTTGGGAGGTTTGAGACGGATTTCAAGATTGATGGGAAGAGAAAATTTTTCTCTTGAGAGGAATTTTAAAAAATGATAGAGAGAGAGAGAGATGTGAAGAAGGTCACATGCGTGCCTAAATAGGTAAATGAAGTGTCAACTTTGATGAAGTCGACTTGGGATGATTGAAGTCGACTTGGCTCCTCCAACCCAAGTATCAAAGTATGCATTATATTTTCTACCCTTTTTTTTTAAAATAGCATTCATAGATATCATAGAAATATTTTCACTTTATGAATCAAGATCAATCATAACTATATCATTTCTAATTTTGTAAAATATTTTTTTTGCTAATGATTTGTAAAAATATCAATAATTTGATTTTCTATCTTAACATATTCTAGACAAGTATCATGGTTTTCAATATGTTCTCTAATAAAATGATGTTTCAAATCTATATGTTTGGTTCTAGAGTGTAGTATGAGATTTTTAGTTAAGCATATTGCACTTCTATTATTACATCTAATTAATATATCTTTGTAATCTATCTCATAATCTCTAAGTTGTTGTTTCATCCAAAGCAACTAAGCACAACAGCTTCCGGCAGTAATGTATTCGGCTTCTACAGTAGATAGAGCAACACTTATTTATTTTCTTAAAAACTATGAGACCATCATGTTTCCAAGGAATTTGCACGTCCCACTAGTGCTTTTTTTATCTACTTTGTAACCGGCAAAATCCTCATCTGAGTAGCCAATTAGGTCAAATGTTGAACCCTTATAATACTATAGCCCTAGATTAGTAGTATCAAGTAAGTATCTAAAAATTCTTTTTACAGCTACTAAATGTAATTCTTTGAGACATGATTGAAATCTAGAATACACGCAAACACTGAATAATATGTTTGGTCTAGTTGTAGTTAAATACAATAAAAATTCTATCATACTTCTATACAACTTTCGTTCAACCATTTTACCTTTTTCATCTTTGTCAATTTTGACAGTTGAGCTGAAAGGTGTATTTGCTCCTTTGTTGTTTTGCATTCAAAACTCTTTGAGCATTTCTTTGACATATTTAGATTGATTTATGAATATGTCTTCACTTAGTTGATTAATTTGCAGCCCAAGGAAGAATTTAGCTCACACATCATGCTCATTTCAAATTCATTTTGCATAAGCTTAGAAAATTCTTGACATAGAATTTTATTAGTGACACCAAATATAATATCATCTACATAAATTTGAATAATTAATATATATTTTCCTTTATATTTGATAAATAAGGTGGTGTCAACCTTTCCTCTTTGAAAATAATAATTGATCAAAATTTTGTTTAACCTCTCATACCATACTCTTGGAGCTTGTTTCAATCCATAGAAAGCTTTTGGTTAACTTAAAAACAAATTTGGATTGATTTTTTCTTCAAAATCAGGAGGTTGTTCAATACCTTATTGTTTAGGTATGCATTCAAAAATGCACTTTTTACATCCATTTGAAACAATTTGAAATCTATGTGGGATGCAAAGGCTAATAGAATGCGTATGACTTCTGATCTAGTCACTGAAGCATATGATTCCTCAATTGTTGATCATATGCTTGCTTTAGGAAAGATTAATTTGATTTTGAGGATTAAAAATAATTAAAATATCATTAAAAAGGTCCTAATTAATTTGTATCAATGTGCTCAGATATTTTATTTCTAATTATGTGTATGAAAATGAAAATATGAAATAATTTAAGTTTCAAGAGCTCAAGTTCAGCAAACTGAAGTCTCAGTCCAAGTCGACTTCACTTGTGACTTGGGTGAAGTCCCACAGACGAGTCGACTTCGCCTGCAACTTCGGACAGACAGCAAAATGAAGTCTCAACCCAAGTTAAATTTACTTGTGACTTAGGTGAAGTCTCAACCTAAGTCAACTTCGCGTGCGATTTCGAAGGTAAAATTTTGGATAACAAGTGAATAGCAAGTTTTAACCAAAGCAAAGTCGCAACCTAAGTCAACTTCACTCATCCCAAGTCGACTCTATTTGCGACTTCAACCTATAATGATTGGAAATTCAAATGTTGGGGTATTAAACGCGAGTCAATCTCCACTCTAATGGCTAGATCTTTTTTCCTTTGTAAATATCATTGAAGTATGAACGTGAAAAAATAGAGAAGAAGGAAAGAAAGAAAGAAACACAAGATGAGCTTACACTGATCCAAGGCAAGAAACCAAATCACCTCTTCTCTCTCGGGTTTTGCCATAAACTCGGGACCAACAAGTGGTATCAGAGCAGACCCCTATCTTATTTGAGGTGATCTCTTTTATATATCTATGACAACCCACTTAACTTTTGTAGCTGCATTTGTCGAGGGCCAATCATTTTATAGGCCACCTTTATTTGATGGAAATAATTTTATCCATTGAAAATTGAGGATGAAATAACTTATTATGACAATTAGTATAGATTCTTAGATAATCATACAAGATGACATTATATTACCAAAAAGGACAAGGTGTCCACTTGGACGGAAGAATAGGCCATGTCTATCCAAAGTAATGCTAAAGGTATGCACTTCTTATTTTGTGCATTGACCTACAGCAGAATTTAATAGAGTTTCTTCATGCACAATGACTAAAGAGATAAGGGATAAATTAGTGTCTATTTATTGGGGTCCCTCCCAAGTAAAGGGAATTAAAAGGAACATCTTTGTTGGTGGTTTCGAGGGTTTTCAAATGTTAGATGGTGAATCCATTTCAGAAATGTATACTAGATTTTCTAAAATCACTAATGCTCTTAAAAGTTCAGAAAAACCAATTTTTAAAAGTGAGCAGGTTATAAAGATACTTAGAGCATTGCCAAACTCATGAAATTAAAAGATCATAACTATTGAGGAGGCAAAGGATTTAAAAAAGCTTAAAATAGATTACTTGATTAGCTCACTTAAGTCTCATTAGCTCATCATAAACAAGAAAGAAGAATCTATAGAAGTAGAAAGTTTATTACATTCAAAAGTATGAAAGAGAGCTCAAATGAATCCACATCAAGCTCATAATCCAACATGAAGAGAAACAAATATTCTAGCTCACACAAGAAAATAAAGGATAGAAGAAAAGAATTTCTAAAATGTTATAAATGTGGTAGAGTTGGGCATATACAAATCAAATGCACCACGCCAGATGAATTGAAAATTCAAAATAAGAGAATTTTTTCAAGAAGAAAGGCTAAAAGAATACTTACAAAGGAATATACTACCTTAAGCTCTAGCACTTTATCAAGTGAAGGAGAAGTGCAATAAATTGGGCAAGAGTTTGCTACATGACCATTATATAAGACAAAAAGGAAGCTTGCCATAAATCTGGATAGAAAAATGATGAGACAAGAAAGATCTAACTGCCAACATTGGATGCATCCATGGATACCAAGGTAAGATGATTTGATTCCTATTGCATTTTATCTTCTAATATTTGTTCTAGATGTGATGAATTGAATGATTTACAACAAACTTACGAATCATTATTTAATGAATTTAAAAGCTTTGGTATCAAATATGCTCAAAAGAAAAAGCAATTCAAGATAATCGCTATTGCAAATGGAAAGTTAGTGGAGAAGAATACACCTTGCAAAATAATATAAATGCTTTGAAGACTGAAATAGAGGCATTGGGAAAGGAGAACCAAATTTTGAAAGATTCATTGGCTAAGTTCTCTAACCCGGGAGAGAATATGTAGAAATTTTTGAGAATGACGATTCAGGTTGATAAGAGAGGTCTTGGATATGTAAAGCACATTAATGCCAATAAAATAAATACTCCTATTTGGATTAAGGCTTCTAGTACATTGAATGTGAGTGGACAAATTTCTCATGTTAACAGGCCTGTTGATAAATCGTGGATAAAAATGCTTACTTGACAATTCAAGGGCTATCATGATACTCCAACCTATGCTAGAATTACTTATTATTATTGTAATAAGTTTGGACATAAAATATATTAGTACAAGGCAAAAAAAAAAAGATTTACAATGGAGTTAAATTAGTTTGGATGTCAAAAAACATTCCAAGGTGGAACTAAGTCTTCTTGAGTTTCTAGGTTTTATGATACTAATGTTCATGGATCCATAGCACAGGTACCAAAAAGAAAAAAGATATCATATTTATGATATAGGTTTGATCTCAACTAAGTGCAAAGCCATCTAGAGGATAAAAGAACATAAATTGCAAAAGAAAGGGAGAGTTGAGCAAAATAGTAATAACTCTCATCAAAGGTAGGCAAAGATATGTTGCTCTCATCTATATAAAGGCATTAGTAACGAAATTATGTCACAAGGTCATATTGTAGATCATATGCTTGTGACGCAAAATGAATGATTTAAATGACGAAAGAAAATATTCAATAGAAGACTTATATGCACAGAATGAACTTATTATACCCCATTTGTATTATATGTTATGTTGATTGACAAAAAGAGGGAGAGAGAGTAGCATGGAAATATCTTAAGAAGAAAATAATATTGTATATAACTTAGGGAAAAAATTATTTTCATGAACAATAGGAGAGCACATCTACATAAAAAAGTATTTTCGAAATTAATGCATATATCATTTTTAATTTTGTGCTTATTGATAAGAATCATAATATTCATGTAGTCATATCTATGATTTATTTGAGAATGGAAGATATTTCAATTAAACTTTATCAATTATAAAAAAGAGGGAGATCGTTGATCATATGTTTGCTTGAAGAAAGATTAATTTAGTTTTGATTATTAACAAATAATTGAAATATCATTAACAAAGGTTATAATGAATTCGTGTCAGTTTACTAAGATATTTTGTCTCTAATTATTTGTATGAAAATAAAAATATGAAATAATTTAAGTTTCAAGAGCTCAAGTTTATAAATAGTAAGTTCAGCAAAGTAAAGTCTCAGCCCAAATTGACTTCACTTGCAACTTGTGTGAAGTCCCACAGCCAAGTTGACTTCGCCTGTAACTTCAGACAAACGACAAAGTGAAGTCTCAACCTAAGTCGACTTCACTTGCGACTTAGGTAAAGTCTCAATCTAAGTCGACTTTGTCTGCGACTTTGAAGGAAAAATTTTGGACAACAAATGGACAACAAGTTTTAACCAAAGCGAAATCATAACCCAAGTCAACTCCACTTGCAACTTCAACCTATAACGGTCAGAAATTCAAATGTTTGGAGCATTAAACGCACGTCAACCTTTACTCCAATGGCTAGATTTTTTTTCTTTGTAAATATCATTAAAGTATGAACATGAACAAGATGTGAAGAGGGAAAGAAAGAGAAAAACACAAGATGAGCTTATATCTTTCATTATTCTATAGTATTGAAGTCATTTGAACAACTATTGAAGCTTCAAATGTTACTACTTCAAGTTTGCATACAAGATTATCTTCTTTACATAACAAGGAGTTTCTAGAGTAGATTGATTATATGTTGTAAAGTGTAAATTATCTTTAATCGATTTCATTTTGTGTTATTGTCTTGGATCGGTGTTGGAGACCGAATTCAAGAAAAAGCAAAACAGGGGGTTGGTTTAAGTTTGTCTCAATAACGGGTTTTGTTTGATTGGTTTGTGTTTGTCTTACCAATAAATCTGACTTGGTTGGTTGAAGTTGGTTTCACCAACAAGTGATTATTGTATATACCTCCTAGAGCTAGAATCTAGACGAGAGAGGGTATTCTAGATTGTATTGAACGTACAATAGTAGAATCCAAGACACAACCGGTGTATGCTTTGAAGAGTAGAGTAGAAAAGCTTGCCCAAATTACTATATATTGTTGTCTCTTGTGCGGTTTGATTGCTTCCATTTTATATTCAATTTGCACAATCTTGTTGTATCTCATTGCATGTTTTATTAAGGGGATTAAATTTACTTGGGGTTAAGTCTTAATTTGACAAAGAATTTTTTAAGAACCCAATTCACTCCTTCCCTCTTGGGTCTTGTCATAAACTCGGGACCAACAGTATCTTGTATGGGTGATCCTATTGGGTACATTGGTAATAGTGTACACCTTTGACATGACAATTGATGTGATCTGTTGGATAATAGAGCATATAATAGAAGGGACAATGCTAGGTTGACAAGGCCATGAGTTTGTATGACCAAGTGATGATGTCAGAGTACTAGGTTGGTAAGGCTACAAGTTTGTATGACCAAATAATGATAGCACAATGCTAGATTGGCAAAACGGTGGTTTTGTGTGGTAATCTTGTGAGGAAAGGAATGATGTTGTTGCACTTGTAGACCTACATGACACCTTTTTCATGAGGTACAAGTGTCTAAAAGGCTCTCATAGTGGAGTCAATGGTGACTTCTCAATCAACATTAGGCACAATTAAGGACGGGTTGTCTTGATAATCAAAGTCTTAACCCCATCCATAGGAGAAGCAATGTTGGTCTTATTGAGAATGAACTTCATGATTCTAACCACATTAAATACAATTAAGATGAAATTGATTTCGGTTGTTTATTTAACAAACTAATTAAACTTATAACTTAAAACCTTAAGATAATAATCCTTAGACATCTAACTACAATAAAATTCTTTTAATAAGGTGTAATAAATACATTACGGATAAGTGGTTCATTTGGTATGAGATAAAATAGTAGGAAAAATCGTTTCAAAATTTTTTGTAAAGTATGAAAAGATATGATGTTATAAGAGTAATAATTAGAAGTAAAAAAGTTAATTTTATGAAAGATGTGAAAAATGAATCAAAATGTAAGAAGATATTCTAGCTAAGAAATTTCACGAATAAAGCTTTACTTCTAATCCTATTTAGTGTTATTGACTTAAGGTGTGTTTACTTAACTACAAGACTTTTGGAACAAATTGAGAAGGGGAAATCTTAGAAAGGCCATTGAACGGAAACAGGGGGAGCTATCTGCATTATTGGATCAAGCCCCTACCGATGCGCGAGACAACGCAATCTGGAAACTCAGATTTCAAATTAATATCTTATTAGAGGATGAGGAGCAGCTTTGGAGTATCCGGGCAAAATCTCATTGGCTCAAGGAGGGGGATAGGAACATGAGTTTTTTCCATCGATCGGCTTCCAATCGGAGACGAACAAATTTTATCAAGGTGCTCATAGACAATGATGGGAAGCAGGTCAGAGACCAAGATGACATGTTAAATCTGACAGTCTCTCACTTTTCTGAAGTTTATACATCTTCTAACCCTCCGGATGCGAATTGGGTTTCTAGCCTTATTTCAAGAAAAATCTTAGATGTCCAAAGGGAGGGATTGACCAAGCCATTGTGTATGGCTGAGGTGGAGAAAGCTTTTAAGGGTATGCGAACCTCAAAAGCTCCAAGGCCTGACGAGATGTCACCGGAATTTTTTCAGCAGCATTGGAATATCGTTGGACGGGATATATTTCACTGGTGCAAATCGTTTATGGAGGAGAGAGACTATAACAAAAGGGCAAGACATATCCGGGAGACAAATGCTACCACCTTGGTGCTGATTTCGAAGAAGGTGGGCGCCCAGGATTTGTCGCAATTTTGGCCTATTAGCCTGTGTAATGTTGTCTATAAAATCTTGGCAAAGGTTCTGGCGAATAGGCTAAAAGCTATTCTCAACGAGGTCATTGGGGTGGAATAGAGTGCTTTCGTCCTGGGCCGACTTATCATGGGCAACATGTTGATCGCCTATGAGGCCATTCATTCTCTTCGGAGGCGCAAGGGGGGAAAAAGACGTGAGTTGGCTGTCAAGTTAGACATGTCCAAAGCCTATGATCGGGTTGAATGGAGTTTCTTAAAACAGATCATGGAGGCTATGAACTTTTGCCCGAAATGGATTAGCTGGATGTTATGCTGCATGAATATTGTCAGCTTTCGTGTCAAAGTCAACGGCTTCAAATCCAGGCTTTTCACACCCCAAAGGGGGCTGCGTCAGGGGGATCCGCTGTCTCCATATTTATTCCTTCTCTGTGCGGAAAGCCTGTCAGCACTCATCTCTTCTGCGGTGGCACGTGGATCTCTACATGGAATTAGATTAAATCCTCAGGGACCCCAAATTACTCACCTCCTGTTTGCAGATGATGCCCTTATTTTTCTCAAGGCAGATATGCAGGATATCACACAATTTTTGGAGATTATCAGGATCTATTCTGCTTCCTCTGGCCAAATGGTGAATGTTGATAAAACATCATTATTCTTCGGCTCAAATATGGATAGTAGTGGAGAGATGCGTGATCTAATCGATTCGGATCATCGGGAAAGGAAGTCATCACTATCTTGGCCTCCCGGCATGGTTGGGGAGATCTAAAAGCAAGATGTTTAAGGGAATCAGGGACCGCATTTGGCATAGAATCCAGGGGTGGAAAGGGTGACTACTGTCATGGGGAGGGAAA
>JAXCLR010000092.1:23762040-23774407 GCA_035584095.1 Annona squamosa
GGTTGAATTATTTTAATTTTAAAAATTTTATGGGGGCAAAATAGTCTTTTTAATGAGTAGATAATGATTGTGTTAATAGCATGAATATAATAAAAATTTAGGCTAAAAGGTTACGAGAATACTCTGGGCATAAAGTGAATTTTACCCAAAAGGGTTGAAATTTGAAAAAATAGATTAAAATTCAGTATAAATAGAAAATCTTAATTTAAATAAAATTGAGTTGAGCTCACTCATATTCCAATTCATCGTGTATTGGGATATGAATAGTAGAATAGGAAGATCTTTTATGCATCCACTTAACCCTCGTGCACCCTGTCCACCCTAGTCCAAATGTGTCCACACAAACGATGTGCGTTGGCAACTCACTTCTACTCGCCGTCAGAATATTTCAATGGGAGAGCATAAGCCATTGATGGGCAGGTCAGATCAGGCCAATGTACGTGTGCCAATTGAATACATTAAACATTGTACTTTAAGTATATCCATAGGTTCTTTGGTGAAATCTGGGCTCCCATTAAATTTTCATGGAACATCTTGGGTAATCCCACTTTAATGCGTAAGTAAAAATACAATAGGTCATATTGTTGAATATCATTTATTTTAACATGTGAGCAAAAAATATTTCAATTGAACTTTTTATGGGTATTAACTTATCGGAATGTTTTAATTAGGCACCAGAACTTGTTTCTATATAATTGGGTTACATGGAACATGTTTCATGTAATTTTTTTTAGATGTCAAATATTGATGTAAAATCTAATCAATTTATTGTATTTCACATGATCTTTTGAGCTATGAAATCAAATTTCATCCAATTTGAATATGTGCATAAGCTACATTTACTCACAAATATGTACACACATTCATGTGTAAAATAGGAAATAAAAAGGCTTAAATTCATTTTTATATATTAGAATATAGTAATACTTTATATAATAATTTATCCAGATAATTGTGATATTTTAGGTGGTTTATATATTGAAATACTACTTAAAAATTAATATTTAATATTAAATTATTTTATTAAATTGATTTTCCACATTTATTGATGGAACCTATATACAGTGACAATGAATAAATGAAAAGGTTTCTATAATAATATAAATAATAATAAATATAGTAGATGAAATGAATTTTCCATCAAATATTAAAATGTTAAAAATAGAATGGGTTAGATAGAAAAAGGGTTTCATAGAAGCATTCCCATTATAAGCTTATGGAAAAACATTTAATTTCATTGATAGATGGATAATTTAAGTATTCAGTTAACAAATTATGACATATAAACATTTTGATTACTTTGATTATTTACGTCTTTGATAAGAATAAGCACATCTTTCATTTGAATGAATTTTGTTCTTAGGTTTCTAGTGAAGCAAATGATTCTTAATATAACCAGTGAAATAGATTTTACGTTAGGATACAAATTGGGTATGGGTGAGTACAGTAGGTGGCTTCTGAACTCTTAACCTATTTGCAAAATTAGCCTTACGTTAAATCTTATTTTTTCAAACAAAAACCCAACCATAATTTAAACCTATAAAAATTGGTTTAATTTGGGTTAAAAATCAGGTTAATCCATAATTGAAAGAAGAGAAAATAAGAAATTGAAAACAAGAAAAAAAGAAATAGGAAAAAAGGAAATCAGAAACTTTAATTTTTATAGTCAAATTTGTATGGTTTCATTTTTATTTAGAAAATTTGTATTATTTCATTAATATCACTAAAGGGTTAGAAACTTTTATTTTATATTAATTCAAAATATAAATTTTGAATTTTTGAATTAGGGATCATGGTAAAAAGTAACATTCATGCATAAAACTTTTGTTTTTAATATTTTATGTAGATACAGTGTTTTCATTTTAGTATGCATGATTTTGTGTTAGTAAATATACATTATTCAAATATTTTTTACTTAATTAAACTAATTCAAAATATAAAATCTGTATTAAAGAATAAAAATCCATCTGTTTTTACCATGAATATCTTATAATTCATGAATTTTATAGCAACTTGATTACTAATGTCGGATATCGTATTAATATCTACATATCCTACGATTTCATATGTCAATCTATGTATTCTATAATTTCATATGTCAAGCTTACAGTAATATTTTCTTTGGTCTATCTTGTATAAATTTTTTATGATATAGAGTTATTAACATCAATTCCAACAAAAAAAATTAAATTATTTTCATTCATACTAATGATTTTAAAATTCGTTCATCTGTACCAATATTTTCCAAATTAATTTCATTTCTACCTATGTTAACAAATTTTCGAGTTAAATTAATTGTGAATTAAAAAATCTTCCGATTGTAAAGAAGGGTATTTTGCACAGATACCCACTTAGTTTGACTATAAGTTCAAATATACCCACATAATTTCAGAAATCATAAATAAACCTACGTAGGTTGGCCATATTTACTAATATACTCATCCCATTATGATGTTGTTTCTAAACCTTCAGAGCGTGAATATATTTGCAAATATATGCAAATTACTTGCAAAAACTAGATACATCTACTAAATTTTTGAAATTGCAAATACGCTTACATAGTATATCTTTGCAAATATACTAATGCCTTGATGGTGCAATAACAATCTTATAACAATGTAGATATATTTATAATTATGTTCAAATTATATGAGATTCTTTACGAATTTTGAAACTATTTAGGTATATTAGCAATATGGTCAAACTAAATGTAATCACCTGGCAAACAATGACTATATTTACGTCGCTGCAGACTTTTGTCAATTTACAGCCCATTTAAATTGAAAATTTTAAGGCGTTGGCTTGAATGAAGTTAAATAGAAAAGTATTACTGTTGATAAAAAACTTTTAAATCGTTAGCATGGATGAAAGTAATTTGATTTTCCATTGGCATAATTAATATTAATGCCCCTACAATATTTTATGTTGAATATCAACAAACAAATTAGATCGACTCAGGTTGATCAACCACTTAATCTGCACCAACCGATATTTTTGAAATCAGATTAGTTAAATTCAGGCCATGAAATTTTTTATTTTTGATTGATAATGCGGAAAGGGTTTGCGTGTCATTGTTTTTTAATGGGATTTACGTGCTTACCCAAGGCAACTGATTTTTATACACTCTGCATACTAAGCTTTGGTGCACCTAGGGCAAAAACTCAATTTTAATTTTTTTTTATGAAAATGCCACTGATTTTAAAAAAACGAACAAAATATGTACGAATCTCAAAAAATAGTAAAACTTAATATACATTTCAAATACTTAGATTAACATGTATGAGCTATTTGTATAATAGTTTACTTGCAAGCGTGCATGGTAAATGCAACATATCAATTTTGCGTAAATACCCATAAGAGTCCTCTACATATGATATTATTTATGGATTCAAAGGAGTCCCAGAGAGGTCTCAAGGATATGTGAGAGGGGAGTTTTCATAGTTGCTTTTATTGAAGATATGTATAAGACATATAGAGAATAAGTATGAGTAATTTTTGTTAAATTTACATAATAAATCTGTACTTCTTTTTATGATTTTTTTTCTAGATTGAAATGTTTTCTATGTAAATCTTAGTGTCTTTTATGTGATCTTGTTATTGTTTATTTAATCTTAATTTATCATATGCTTCCACATATATCTGTATCAATCTGAATCGCAATTCATAGCAAGTAAGACCCATACTAATTATGTTTTTGTTTTAGCATATGTATTTGGTATTTTATAAAATTAATTCCTTAAATTTCAAAACTTTTACAGAGAAAGTCTATGATTGATGTCCATACAAGTAGTATGCGAACAGAAACTGTTTATCTTTCTAAACCAAAAAGACGCTCCTAACAACCACTTATTTTAGTTAAAAAGCTCAAGCACGTAGGGTTTGTCGTAAAAGGATTGAAGACTTATAGGGTGTATCTTGCAAATTGCTAAAAATACATATGCTAATTTACCTTATACATAATCCCAAGATTTGTGTAAAAATCATATGCAGGTCGGGTTTATGTAAAAAGGATTTGATATTAGTAAGGTATATTTTGCAAACTGTCAAAATACATATGCTAATTTGCAATTACAAGATTTTTTTTATACTCTAACACGTACTAAACTTCTTTTAATTAGGTTACCCCTCTTAGATGACTAGGTACCTAATGAATGTCCTCCAAGAAAGGGATAACAAAGTCACTATCTCTATTAACTTCAAGTCTTAAACCTTTCTACCGCAACACCTAACATACTCATGTCAAGCATTTGGTCATCTGGGGTTACCGTGTGTACAAGAAATTAGCATTACGTCCTTGTCCCTAAAAATATGAAAAATATTAAATCTGCTTATAGAGTTTGACATAAATTGCAATGGTATTTTCACGGAATTGGGGTTTCTACCAACTAATGCTTCTTCTTCACTCAATCCCTAGCCAGTAACGTCAAACCCGGTAGTTTGTGTTATCTTCTATGTGTTATTGAATTTCTATTGTTTAACGTCAAGAAATGCAGGATTGACTAAAAGAATAATTTGGTATTGGTCATATAAGGACAAAATAATGACTTAAAAGTATAAAGTTTATTGATAAAGAAAAGTAAAATGCTGAAAGGATGGATGAAAGATGAAAATATTCCGGTAAGTTTTAGATTTTATAAATGATTTATTATTATATAATTAGAATAAAATTTTTAGTTTAACATTACAAATTATTTTACATATATTAGAATAAATTATGGATTTCCATTTGTTAAATATAAACTAAATCGATAAATTTTAAACTTGAAATTAAAATATTTATATAAACTAATAAATATATAAGATTGCAAGATGAACAATACAATAAGAGTGTGTTTGGAAAGTGACAAAATTTCTACTGAAAAATTTTATTGTAAAAGTTTTTGAAATGATAAGAAACTATGTGATATGATATGAATAATAATAAGAAGTAAATAGAATAAAGTTAAAGTAAATGGGTTAGATGGATAGATAGTTGTATAGGAAAAATTGAAAAGTGTGACAGTTGTTGAAGAAGAAGTGAAAAAAATAGAATAATTATGATAAGTGAAAATTTCTAGTTAGAAACATTTTTGGTGTAAATAAACACCCCTAAATAAAAAAAAAGAACGTGATAAGGTCAAAAAACTATTCTCATAATAGACGCAAAGTCTAGCCCAATTGCCGAGGCTTAAAAAATGAAAGAAGAAGATAAAAATTTTTACATGAAAAAGGAGGACCCCGATTATATGCTCCTGGACATATACACCTTTTTTTTTTTATTTTTTGAATTTTTTTACAGTATTATTAATCTTTGTCTATTTAATATATGTATAAATTTTTACCATTTTTGGAGTATCTTAGATATTTATTTTTTATTTTTAAAAATCACTGGCATTTTAGATTTAATATGATTTTATAAATCTAACTAAATCTAACAACGTCTAATAGGATTTAACAACGTCTAACAGGATCTAACAATATCTAATAATGTCTTATGATATTTAACAACATCTAATAGCATCTATAAAAATCTGACAACATCTAATTATTATAATTAATATGATAATCCTAATTTAACACCGATAATATGTTTCTAAGCTCCTTAAAAGGTCATTTATAAGTTAAATGCATTAATTAAAACTTATTTAATAGGATTTAATTCAATTTATTTACTTCTAACAATATTTAACAACGTCTAATGATGTTTAATGACTCTAACAGGATCTAACGACACCTAATAACATCTAAAAGCATCTAACAAGATTGAATAAAATCTAATAGAATCTAACAACATCTAATTTTATAAATTAACATGATAATCCTAATTTAATATCAGTAATATAATCCTGCATTCTTATAAGTTCATTTATAACTTAAATATGTTAATTAAAACTCATTTAATAGTATTTAATTCAATTTATCTAAATCTAATAGTGTTTAACAATGCCTAATGACGTCTGGAAAAATTTAACAACTTCTAACAATATCTAACAGCATCAACCAGAATCTAATTTTTATGTTCTTAGGCTTCTTATAAGGTCATTGTACCTTTAATTATTAATTAAAACTCATTTAGTATGATTTAATTTAATTTATCCAAATTTAACAGCGTCTAACGATGTCTAATAGGATCTAAGAGCATCTAACAACATTTAACCACGTCTAATAGCATTTAACAGAATCTAACAATATCTAATTTTTATAATAATATGATAATCTTAATTTAACATCTCTAATACACTTTTAGGCTCTGCATAAGGTCATTATACCATAAATACATTAATTAAAACTCATTTAATAGGATTTAATTCAATTTATCTAAATCTAGCAATGTTTAATGACGTTTAATGATGTCTAATAGGATATGATGATATTTAATAATGTCTAACAGCTTCTAACAACATCTATCTAACAGCATCTAATAGAATCTAACAATATCTAATAACGTCTAATAGTATCTAAATTTAAATAATAAAATAAAAATAAATATTAATTTCAGTTAAATTTAATCAATATAAGTTTATCTAAAATATTATTCCTATTATTTACATAAATTCATTAAATTATTGAATTAAATTAATTACACTTTCATTACTAATCTTTTTAATTATTTTTAAATCATAAGTATCTAAAAATATTATAATAATAAAAATTATACTACTCATATTATATCATTGTTAATTTATGGATTAATTCTACATAAATTTTCTTTAATAAAAAATTATGCAGGTTGGAAATATTAGATTAAATAAAAGTAAATATTTACTTAAATTTAGATAAATAACAAATTTTTAGATTACTTTAATAATTAAATATTTTAAATTGGTGAATAATTGTATTTTTGAAATACATGGAAATGATTATTTTGATTAACCATCCACGAATTTTTATTATAAAATCTGTGTGAGAAAAAATAGAAGCTAAAAATAATAAAAATTAAAAAAATATTAATTTATATTAAATTTCATCAAAAGTATATTTTTCATATAATATTTAATTGTGCTTTATAAAAGTATGAAGATAATTATTATACATGTTAAGAGGAATTAAATATGCTAAAAAATTAACATCGAAATATGCATTAGTATATAAATGTAATTTTGGAAAATTTAATTAGGTAAATCATATGCATATGTATGATTATAAATATATTTTGAAATATGGGTACAAACTAAGTCATTGTATAATTTTTACTAAAAATGAAGTAATTATAAAATAAAAACTACATAAAATGAATTCAAAAAGTGGTAAAAATTAACTTAAGAATATTTTCAACCTTATTAAATTTATGTAGTTAAAAATTATACATTTAAATGCACATTTACATACATGGAAGGTACACAGGACATCCATGCACCGCTAGAGCACCGAGTTGTAGTACTCCGCGATCCCCAATTCTTCTTCCATGGATCCCCACTGAAATAAACCAGCTACCCAATCTGGCACCTCTTCCTCATGAACTAGCCTGCATTCGAGCCAAGCACGCCACCGAACAGTTGAATTTGGCAACCATGGCGTCAACAAAAGCAGCATCATCCAAGCAGCCAACCTCCTCTTCAACTCCACCTTCTTCACTCATTATCGCACCCATCGTCGATCAGCTCCATTCTGTGATGGCCATGACTACCGAACCTCCGTCTTCCTTATTATCGGCAGAAATTCAATCCAAGCACTGGTAGCATGCTCAGCAGCCAATCAATGACTGATTTCTCCAACTCGTCGTACATCCTCCAAGCCCCAACTAAAAATTCCAGCCAAACACCTATCATCCCTACTAACTTGATGCAAAGGACACCAACACCAGCATGTCCAATCAGCAGCATAGCAGCACTAAATCTCCAATCTTTCTCCCATCTAACTGGTAACCAAAATGATTGACGATGTCTACAGCAATCCCAGCAAAAATCCCAAAAAAGGCCATTTTCATTCTCCAAACCTGCATCTATTCAGTCTTTATTGGCCACAAAAAAACCTTTCAAGCAACTTCTACACTGCCCTTAATTACATTACAATTGCAGCAACTGCTAAGAATTGGTCACAACCTGAAATCCAATTGAATAGCAAGACTGGAGGAAAAATGAAGACAAAGATGATGCAAGCAAAAGCATCATATTCAATGCACTCCCACCAAATTTTCAACTGCCAAAAATGCCCTGTTACATCTCATACGTCAAAGTGAAATGGACGGCTGATCGCAAGCTTTCATCGATAGAGATGGGAGAAGCGCTTCCTATGAATAGGCTCCCCCTCCCTTATGGTCCTAACTCCGCTACCAGACCTGCATGATTACCTTGTGAGGTAAGCAATGGCCTAATTTTGGGGAATAGTGAGCCCATGTGGTGCCTTTGTTAATAGGTGTTAGGAAATAATTCTACAAAACAATAACAATAAAGTAGCGTGAAAAATGAGAGAAACAAAAATAAAGCAAATTTGGATTTATATAAAAATTTTCTAATGTGTAGGGAAAAAACATGAGCAAAGAAGGAGGGAATCCACTATTAGAAAGATAATAAAAAATATGGAGAACTCTAAGAAAGAAAACCCTTAAACCCGTACACCCTAGGAAAAATTCTCAAAAAAACCAAACCTCACCAAAGAGTATAGAAGAGAACTTTCGAAAAATTCACACACTTCACCTAGGAGCAAGCCCTCTATTTATAGACTAAGGGGAGAGCTTAATACTTTTGTGATCCGATATGGGATCTCAAATGGGTACAGTGCATATATGAAGTTGTTGGTTGGACGGCTATGCGTCGCAAAATTCCTGTGTCGTTTAGCCACAAATAGAATTTGTATAGAGCAAGGCTTGGCGTACGTACATGAGATGACTTGAGTTTCAAGTGATCGTCAGACAAATCTCCACCTTAACTTAGATTCAAATTCAACTAGATTGGATTCTCCACCTTCACAATGTATCACTTCTTACAAACTTGAGGCTCCAATCAACCTTAAGTAATACTTAAACTTGGTAACAGGAAAAGACTACATTAACATCTCAGCTGGATTGTCTGCAGTAGCAATTTTTCTAACTTAAATGCAACAAGATTCAATAACATCATCAATGAAGAAATACCTGACAATAATGTGCTTTGTTCTTTTATGAACTTTGATCTTTACAAAGATGCATAGTATTCCAACTATCACAGTGAAAGATAATCTTTTCTAACCTGGATTGAGTTCACTCATTAAATCTCTTAACCATAAAGCTTCTTTGACACTTTCAATTAATATTAAGTCACTTTTATAATATTAATTTTGGATAATAATTCTATTAGAATTTATGTATTTATGATTACTTGAATCATATTTTGATTAATTAAGCTTAATTTTGTGTAAATACTCATTAATTCATATAATTTGTGCAAAGCAGGATGAATATATGCAATTTTAGTATAAAACATGGACAAATTGACAAGTCTTGATGAAAGTAGAATTAAAATACAAATTTGAGACTCATATTTGAAGCAAAACTAGGGGTGCAACTTGGTTCGGGTACCCGCAGGTCGACCCGTTGGGTACCCTAAATAGGGTAGGTTTGGTTCGGTTCCTCTGACGAAATACCCGTTCAAATTCGGGTAGGGGTCGATTTCGGTTTTGGGTACCCGGAACCGACTCGAATTTCATATGTTGTATATATATTATATAATACTTATAATATTATTCGCCAGCCCTAATTCCTATTCAGTTTTCCCATCCTGATTTCCCGACACTGTTTCCCCAATTCCCTTCTGCAACAGTGCTGTTCCTTACCGGTGGCTCGGTGCAAAATCGATTTGCGGCGGCCGGCGAGTATTCTTCTCACTGATTTGCAGAAGTGGCAAGCGGCAGAAATTCGCAACTATCGTGGTCCGTGAAGACGACAAGTCCTCGACCTTCACTACTGCCAAGTTAGCTCGTGCAACCTCTGCCCTCGACGACGACAATTCGACGTGCAACGGCGCCGGCGTTCCACAAGCAATCGACCCTCATTCGTTTGGCGTTCCACAAGCAGTCGTTCCTCATCTGCGTTTGGCGTTCCGCAGGCAGTTGTCTCGTCCGTGTTTGCCTAATCGGCCTCTCGCCTCTCGGTCACCTCATCAGCGCTGCAGTGTCTCGTTGTCTTCGTCATTCTTCTCCGACAACAATGACACGCCGACGCCTCTACTCATTGTCAACGAGGGTAATGATTTTTTGATTTCTAATTTTGTCCGAATATATGATTTCTGTCGAATGAAGTAGCAGTTTCATCTTCTAACTTCTGCTGAATGAAGAAATATCTGGTTTCATCTTGTAATTTCTAGTTCTACTGGAATTTCTACCGAATGGACTGTTGAATTTCTAATTTGGGTTTTGTCAATATACAAAATGCCTTGATATATTGCATTAGCTACTAAAGAAGAAGGAAGATGAACCAAAGGCAAGCCTCTTTTCCCCCTTTCGAAGTCTAATTTTTATGGGCGTGTAATTGTGAAAGGAAGCACCTTTCATGGTTCTTTCGTCTCCTCTTTGATGCAGAAACATCTCAATCAAATCATGGTTCATTTGGCTATGGATTTGTTGAGATACACCACATTTTTCTACTGCTGATGTTTGCTTTTCGATTTGTCAAATTCATGAATGTCATAATGGTTTATTCAATATGTCTCATTTCATTTTCCCCAATGGTTTGCCAATTTTTGCTAATTTCACCTTTTGAGCTTGGATTATGTCCAATTTTATTTGAATTCGTTAAAGGGAAAGCTTAAAATTTGAAAGTTAAAAGAGTAATGCTATTCTATTTTTCTGTGCTATATTCTCTTAAAACTGATTTCTTTTCTCTTGTTGGGGTTGTGTTGTGTGATGATCTTAAAGTATTGTTGGGTGGTTTGAGAAATATCAATATGTTGCAATTGTTTAGAATTAATTTGACAAATTGTTCATTCCTACATACAAATTTTTAACTGTTCAAATTCTAGCTTTATAAACAGTTAGCTTTGATAGTATGTTAATTTTTTTTAGTGGAACCAGTTTGGAATCGAAACCGGAACTGACCCGCACTTGTAAAAATAGGGTAGGGTATATCTAGAAGCGACCTAGCCTCAAATCGGGCAGGGTAGGAATTTTTAAAAATAGGGTAAGGGTAGGGTCGACCTCTACCCGGACCTACCCGGACCAAGTTGCACCCCTAAGCAAAACTGAGTTTAAAATAAATTAAAACATGTTGGGCAACTGTTCACATGCACTTTTCATGTGCACTATTCACACGCACTATTCGCATACTTTACTTTTCACAAACACTATTGTTCGCAACTATAGAAGTACCTCCTCACCTCTATATAAACAATTTTTGGGAATATTCTTAGGCATCAGAGAACATTTCAAGAACTTGGTTTTAAGGTCCAGGAGCAAGAAGGGTTGAAGAGCACGAGGCGAGAAGTGACGTGGCTAGTTACTTAGAGGAATTGATAAACCATTAGGGCGGGGCTTCTGATCAATAAGTTTTCCTTCCTTTTTTCTTGATTTTTAATTGTCTTGTTTATATGGATGTTTGATACAATACTTTTTTGTATTTGATTTTAATTATAAACATACTTAGCTAAATCCGTTATCTAGAGTTTAGGATACGGCGAATGTACAATGTAGTGGATATTATGTTTTAATTTAATATCTTGTGTTCTCAATTCTTGTTAGGTGTATGGTACCATATTTTAACATGATTTCATATATTAGGTGAAGAAAATGTGAAGTAAAAGTCTAATATATAACAATTGATATATTAAACTTGAAAATTGAAGACCATGAGAATAAGTATGATGATCTTGAGAAATTCCACGAATGTCTATGAAAGTTAATGAAACCTAATTGATTTAATCCCATAAGAATAAGTAATTAAGAATATATTAGGGTTACACCTTGTAAGTCTTGAGAAAAGATGCAAGGATAATTTATTATTTGTTCTTCTTTAACACATAATATCCGAATTAAATAAGCACTCCATGTATCCATTGCAGATGTCGCATGTGAAACTCTAGATTCTAGGTACTTGTATCCCTTGACTTTTAATTCTCACTTAACGTTCTACTGATTAATTTTTTTCTGTCATTATTCTGTCTATGCTTGAAATAAGTGTTTAAAATAACATCTTAAGTTTTGAATTTCTTGTAGGATCGATATTTTATAAATTCTTATCTACGACCCGTGTACTTGCAGAGAGATTGCTAACAGTCAATGCCATAAGTTCTTCTATAACAAACAAAGCAATAGTACACTGCAATGTAGCATTCCAATTGATAGCATAATTGGGTAGGGTACCCGCGGGTTGACCCGCTAGGTACCCTAAATCGGGTAGGTTTGGTTCCATAGAACCTACCCATAGGGTCGGTTCGGTTCCATGGGTAAAATACCCGTTCAAATTCGGGTAAGGGTCGGT
>JAXCLR010000092.1:23774507-23804719 GCA_035584095.1 Annona squamosa
GAAGTGGAGATACGCCTCTTTTTCTCGCACTTTCTCTCTCCAACCTTCTATTCTTCAAGGCTAAAACGTATGGGAATAGAAAACAAAGTTGCTCAAGTGATTTTTGAGCTGGGATGGCTATGAATTTCGTCCATGGCCTGCTCCTCTATTTATAGGGGTCCATTTTTCATAAATTGTGAATTTACCCCCTCTTGCTTGAGGTGTAAATTTGCAAATATGTTTTTTTCAAATTTTAAAAGGTGCATGGAGCATTGTGCAGCCCCCCTAGGCCTGCTCCAGCAGCCCTATTGCAGCCCTATTTTTCCTTTTTTTATTTTTTTATTTAATTAATTTTTAAGCTAATTAAATTTAAACCCTTAATTTGTGATTTGGATGAATTTAAACCATTGATTAAAGTCAAGTGGCCATTTAATGCCCCTGCTCATGCCCCTGCAATTTCTACATTTCAATTAATTTTTTTATTTTTTATTATTTACTTTTTGTAAAAAGTCAAAAGTGGCATTAAATTAAAATAATACTACTTTTTGATTTTTCATTTGACGTTTCATCTTGACCTTTGTTTTGTGATTTTCATCTCATCTTGATCCATTCATCATGTCCATCATGAATTTTTAACCATCCATAAAAAATTTCATCGAATTTGAACGCCCGGTTTGCAATTTATGAATTTTTTTCTGTTTTTCCATAAAAATCCAAACTTGGATTAAAACATTCAAAAGAATTGCTATTTTGTCTTGTAGTGATTAAATCTCTATTTTGTCTTTTTGTGATTAAGTTAATCCAAGTGATTAACTCTTAATCACGGGTCTTAGTCCTTAGTTACTATTCACGTGCACTATTCACGGAGTTAAATTCCTAATTGCATTATTTCAATTTCCAATACACATATTCATTTACATAATTCATGAATTTTCATAAAATAATTATAAAATTACAAATGTCGAAATGATGCGTATACGGTCAAAGTAATGCGTATACGGTCAGGGTTCCATACCTTCATTCTTCTTCCTGCGCCCGACTCTAGCTCTCTCTCTCCCTCGCTCAACCTCTCTCTCATTTCTCTCTCTCTCTCTCGCTCTCGCTCAACCTCTTTCTGATTTCTCTCTCACTCTCTCTCCCTCACTCACTGTCTCTCTCCCACTCTCTCTCTCTCTGTCTTTCCCTCTAACTCTCTCACTCTCTCGTTCTCTCTGTCTCTCTCTCTCTTCTCTCACCTCTTCTCACACTAGCAGTCTCTCACTTTTTCTCTCTATATCTCTCTCTCAGACTCCTCTTTTAAATCTCAAAGTCCAACTCAATGGCTCCTAAATCCAAACTTTCCAAACTAGTGGTATTTAAACCATCCTTGAGGCCTGTATCTAGACCTTCGGAATCAGCCACGGAGGAGGAAATTCCCAGGAGGCAGAGAACCCCTGCAAAACGGGCCAGGGAAGAATCTTCAACTTCAACAAGTCGAAGGGTTAGATTTTAGACTGCCACCCCATCCTTAGCTCGAGCTTAGAGGTCAAAAAGTCAACCTTGAAGCTCAGATACTGGAGAAAGAAGAACTCCGGCCACAAAAGGGGAAGTTCTGAAAATGCCCACAATCTACTTCAAAACCGAGCTTCAGCACATTAGATTCTACAAGCATTTTTTATGAAAGAAAGGTCTTTGTCCCAAAGATTATTGATTTTAAATTCCTTAGTAATTATGAGTTCGACATAGAAGAACTACTAGATCACCAGGGCTGGACAAGACTACTGAAGACAGATGAAAGAATATATCCTGATCTGACTAGGATATTCTACTATTTGTGGGATGATACAAAGTTTTCAACCTTTGTAAAAGGAACCGAGATGTTTTTGGGGACAATGGCAGCCCTAGATCAAACAGAACCCGAGATACAGATTGCCAAAATTCTCGAAGTTCCATTCGAAGATGAGCGAATCCCTGCAGATCTCACATTAGATAGAATGTACAATGAGCTGACTCGAAGCAACAAATATCATCCAGGAACTAAATTTCTGCATTACATGGACCTCTCCCCATAGCTAAGGGTCCTTAGGCTACTCATCGCCCACTGCATCTATCCAAAGGGCGGTGGTAGAAACCAGTTAAACCCGCAGGAGGCCGGAATCCTTTGGAAAGTAGCAAATAAAGTCAATGTCAGCTTACCAAGACTATTTCTAGAAGCCTTGGCATCACGAAAGGATAACCATCGAGGAGTTTTACCTTATAGGACATGGATCACGAGGATCCTAGAACATTATGAAGTGGATATTGACGGTGACCCCTTCGAAGTGCCAAAATCCACAAATGCCATCAATAAGGCATTGCTCCAAAGAATGAAAATCAATTTGGAGCAGTTCAGAGCAGACCGGATTCGGGAAAGGATGGGAGAGCTCGCTCCAGAAGAGGCAGGACATGCACACGCTGAGGGGGAGCAGCCCCCGCCATCTCCAGAAGCCCAACTAGCTCCGCCACAGGCTGAGGAGCAAGCCTCACCTATATCTCACGGCTCTTACTCACCGCATGGCTCGTAAATTCCCGATCTTGCACCACATCCTCCATTGTGAGAAACTTCAGTGCATGCCATTCGAGTCCATCTCAAGCAGCTCGAACTTAGGCAAAGTCGATCCCCAAGTCTACTCCAACTTTGACTTAGGCGAAGTCGATCATGAAGTCGACTCCACAAGCGACTTCAACAGGTACTTTATGGATAGCATTGGAATTGGGGAGTTGAACAACTGAAGTCGCAGATGAAGTCGACTTCACTTGTGACTTGAGGCCAAGTCGCAGATGAAGTCGACTCCACTTGCGACTTGAGGCCAAGTTGCAGATGAAGTCGACCCCAAAATCGACTTGAAGTAGCATCTTCCTTTCAAAGCTAAAATTGTGCAGTAAAACTTCTGAAGTCGCAACCGAAGTTAACTCCATATGCGACTTAGGTAAAGTCGCAGGCAAAGTCGACTCTAGCAATCAACTTCAACATATTTTCAAGCTCAAGTCAAAACCACAAGTTCACTTCAAGATGAAGACAACTCAAGTTTCTCAAACTTGAGTATATGAAGACTAATTCAAGTTTAAAGCAAGCAAGACACATGGATTTATTCATTCCAAATCAAAGTTGGATTTGTTCATGCATGATTCAAGTTTTTCAAATTCATGAGACTTAAAGCTAATTCTATAAAAGAAAGCTTCTAGTATTGAAAGACAAAAGAAGAAGAAGATGTTAAGCAAACAAGAGATATATCAACAAAGATCAAGCTGACTTGGCACAAGAAAATAGCCAAGTCGCACACCAAGTCAACTCCAAGATCGACTTGAGGTCAAGTCACACCCCAAGATCAACTTGAGGCCAAGTCTCAAACCAAGTCGACTCAGAAGATAGACTTGGAAGCTGAAGAACAGCCGAAGTCGCACACCAAATCGACTCCAGCATGTGACTTGGGCAAAGTCGCAGACAAAGTCGACTCCACCTGCGACTTGGAGACATAACGTTCAAATTTTTAAACATTGGACATTTATTACGCGCCAACCAACCCTATAACGTTCAAAATTTTTCCTCCTCTATATATAGACACTCAAGCAAGCGTGGATACACACAAGAACGAGTTGAAAAAGAGGAAAGAAATGCTACTAAGAGCTTTTATCTACTTTTCTCTACAATTGAGTGACCTATTCACTTTCAAAGGAAGAACCAGCTTCAAAGTTGTGATTTGCTTCAATGAAATATGAGTGGTTACTTCTACAGATTCTTCCTCGAGCTGAAACTTGCTACACAAATCAGTAAAGTATAGATTTCTTCTATTTTCATATTGTTGTTTGTTTTTGGTGCTTTGTTTGAGTTTGGTAGTTCAAATCAAGATATTGCAAGTAGAGTTGTGATTGGAGTATAACTCATCACCTATTTGTGTTGATTGTATATGCCCCCTAGAGTTAGAATCTAAAAGAGAGTAGAAGCTCTGGTTGTATATGCCCCATAGAGCTAGAATCTAAAAGAGAGCGGAGACTCTAGTTGTATTCGTGGAATACATAGTGGAACCCAAGTCACAAGGGTGTGTGAGCTTGGAAGAGTGGAGTAGGGAAAGGTTACCCGAACCACTATAAATCTTATCTACTGTTTTTCATTATCGCTTTCATTATCTTATTGCTTTCTATCTGTTACATTCAAGAGGATTAAAATTTTAAATGGGTTAAATTTTGATTTACTAAAGAATTTTTAAGAACTCAATTCACCTCTCCCCTCTTGGGTTTTGCCATTAACTGGGGACCAACACTTTTATCAAGATCACCTGCATAATTTGAATCAACAAATACTGTAAATGCATCATTAGTTCTTCCAAAGTTCAAATATACATTTGAAGTACCTCATAAATACTAAAGCATCCATTTCACCACATTCTAATTTCTTTACCTGGATAGACATTTATCTACTAATCACACTAACAACATGCGCAATATCTAGATGAGTACAAACTATGGTATACATGATATTTCTAACTACGCTATAATAGGAAACATGAAACATGTACTCTTTTCTTCATTTGATTGTGGTGACATCTCTGCGTATAATTTAAAATGAGAAACTAATGGAATAAATGGTATAAATGGTTTCATAAAAGTTATTACATGTAACCTCCTCCATTTTTGAGATTTTGATGTTTGATAGAAAATTCAATTTATTCATTTATTTAACTAGGATACTAAGTTTCATCAAAATTCAACATGTGCATTGGCCGCATTTTCTTAAAAATAGGAACATTTATGTGTTAAATTAGGAAAAATACTTAAATTCATTTACATATATATTAGAATGTAAGAATACTTCATAAAATCATTTATCTAGATATTGATGATATTTTAGATGGTTTAAATGTTGAAAATACAACTTAAAATTTATATTTAATATTAAATTATTTTATTACATTGTTTTTACACATTTGTAGATAAATCACATATACAGTGATATTAGACAAATGAAAAAGTTTTTATGATAATATAAATTATGCTAAATATAATGGATGCAGTGGATTTTTCATCAATCATCTAAATGTTCAAAATGGAGGGGTTAAATAGAAGAGACCTTTCATAGAAGTGCTCCTGCTCTTTACCATCAATAATAAAACCTTCAAGCAGGTGCATATAAATTTTCTCATCAAGTTGACCACTCGTTACTTTTATATCTTGTAGTTTGAGTGTTTTTCAGATGCAAATGCAGATAAAGATAGTGTTTTGTATTAAATATCCATTGATTTAGAATATTTATGTACAAATACTCATTATCATATGCCATTTGTGCAAAATAGGTGAAATAAGTGCAAAATTGGTGTAAAGATGATGATTTGATAAGTAGAATTGGAAAGTGAGGCTTAAATTCAAAATCATGAAGCATAATGAAAGGAAAACAATAAGTAAAGTGGTTTAAAACTTGCAAAAATAAATTCCAACATAGTTCAGAGAGCTAAGAACCTAGAAATTTTGGAGCAAAAACTTGAGCTCCAAAGGGCTACATGGTTCAAATTATGTTAATTTGGGGCCAAAACAGTTTGAACCATGTTACCCCTTAAAGCTCAACTTCAACCTAGTTCTACATAAATTTGAGTTCTTTGCTATATAAACACTTCCTATACATGAGTTGTGAGGTCTTTAGAATATATTTTGAGCTAGAGTCGAGGTCAAGATTTTAGAGAAACACAAAAGCAAAAGGAGAGAAGCAAGGAGACACATTGCTTGGAGCCATCAAGGCATCATTGAAACTTGCAATCCAATAAGCTTTCTTTTCTCCTTTTTCTTTCAAATTGACTAACTTGTTATTGATGGTTATTGATCACAATTTTTTTGTTTATTTATTTCATTAAGTACATATCCATCTATATCCATTTTTTAAGATTTAGGATGTAAATATAGCTTATACAAGGATGACTTAGTTTTTATTATTTATGAAAGATGTTTTGTGTTAATTTAATATCTTATTATCTTAATGCTTATTTTGTGTATGAGCCTACACTATGGCATGATTTCATATATTTGGTGAAAGAACCAAAAGATGAAAGTCTAATATATGATAAACAAGATATCAAATATGAAAATCTAGACCATAGAATAGGAGTGATAACCTTAAAGAATTGTTTCAACTGTCATAGAACTTAAGAAATTTTAGTTGACTTAATCCAACTAGAATAGGTGGTTAAAAATGATACAATACATCCTACATGCCTCGAGAGAGAATACATAATTAAATTAGGATTTGTTCTCCTTTAACACAACATATCCGAATTAAACAAGTAAACCAGTTATCCTATGTAGAGCGTTGCATTTAAAACCATAGATCCTAGGTATTTCCATCCTATGATTCTTAATTATTGCATATTACTATCTAAACTCGCTCTTTTGTACTTTCAAATTACTTCCTCTTTCTTAATTTGATAAAAAGTATTTGAATTAACAAAGTTTAAAGTCTTAAATTTTGTATGGGATCAATCTATTTAAATACTATAGTCCATGACTCATGAACCTGCGGATGGACACCAACAAGTATGTTGGCACCATTGCTGAGAAATTCAAAGTTGTTGAAGACTTTATATTTAAACACTTTCTTTCCTTTTCTTTATTCTTGTCTTCTAATTTTTCTTTTTTTTTCTGAACTTGTTCAAAATGTTTTCTTTCATAATTGATTCATTAATAGTTTATGCACCCATATACTTATAGTTTTTTTCAAACAAGTTGATGAAAACTCATTATTGTAGATCTTGAGATTGTGTTAATTTTTTTAGGAGGAAATTTTGAGAATACCAACAATAGAAATCTTTTTAAAACAAAACTTCGCAAAAGCAAGAAACCATGGTGAACCGAGGTACCTAGATCAATAGTAAGAACACGCAAAAGATCAAGCAGAAAATAACAACCCACCATGGAGGCTGATGTTGAGCGATCAAAGTCGATGAAACCCTCAAAGTTTCCAATCGTGCATCGTTGAACCTAATGTTGGAGCGTGAAACTTTAGGCTCAACCAGAGCTTATATAGATGATTTCAAGAAAGATAATTCCCATCATCAAAGACTAAAAAAATTAAGAACGAATTTAAAATTTTCTAAAACGTGATGGCAGATCTCTTTATGAAGAATGGAGGAGAATGAAGGACCTATAGCATAAATTTCCTCACCATTGCGTTCCATAAGGTGACCTAATTGAAAATTTTTATAATGGCCTCGATTGATCCACCCGAAACCAGTATAGATATATCTGTGGTTCTTCACGAAGGGGGGATCTCTATTAAGTCAGTGCCTTCAATACAATCTCAGCCAAAGTTGACCAATTGCTACATGAAAAAAAAAACCCGAAAGCCCATCATCGGACTCTCTCCTGTAAGATATGTAGAGCATCAAACTACACAATTGAGTGCAACTTCTACATTTGGGAGACCATAGGCGAGCAAATCAATGTAGTCGATAACCAGTAAAATACTCGCACGTTTGATAATCCTTATTCCAATACTTATAATTTTGAATGGCAAAACTTCTCGAATTTCTTTTGGCTTAACTAGCCAAACTATCAAAATTTTGCTCAAATGAACATACTACCTGATTTCTCAAGAAGATCATCAAACCCACTTATCTACTAAAATCAGCCAACTCTACTTGTAGTAGCACTCATACTGGCCACAACCCTAAATTAATGGTCATTATGGCAAAGATTCGGCAACATCTCTCCAAGATCTATCATAATTTGAAAAGCAAAGGACCATGTGTATATATATATATATATATATATATATATGAAAATTCACCTATGACAACCCTAGATATCTACAATTAATTCATCAATTAGACATATGGTAGCAAAAATCAATTAAACTATAATTATTTTCATCATTTGCATCTCCATTAAAGTAAAATATACATTTATAGTTCCTAAAAATATTAATAAGGCTCTCAAAAGCCCATAAGTCTATGACTCACTTCCAATATTCAAATACATATCACAACTAATTATATAGTATACATCGTATCTCGCATAACATCAGCCTCAAATAACTATAACTCAAAGCTAACACGGCTTACACTTTAACATTTTGTATCAACTTGAGAACATAGCTTATAGTTAGGTACCTGCTATATTAACCTTGCTAAAAATGTTAAAACAAAAACATGTAAGTTAGGCAAACTTAATAAGTAGGTGTGATCAGTAAAAATAACATCAAATTCATGCCACATTCATCATATGTCATGTCATAAACACACATATAAAACCAAATCAACTTCATGTCCATCAAGGGTCATGAACATCTCTATCCGCGTGTCAATAAAAGGTCATGAACAATCTTATGCAAACCATACATATGTATCACTCAGGCCATATACATCATGCTCATGCTCAAATGATACCTCATGCTCATTTCAAATCATGTACCATCAGTTTTTCAAAATCATGCACAAACACACATAACCAACAATATTAAACTATTTTCAAAGAGCCTAGCTCCAATTCATCAAATCAATATGCGGCATGCAAAAGCTCACATCAAATCATCTTGTAATCTATCAAAATACACAACCCATGTCAATTCATCCTATATTCCAGCATACATCTAACCATATTCTTGAGCACAAAGTTCAAATCTCATTTTGATTCATACAACCCATATTCATCAAGCACATCATAAGTTCCATTTTAAATAATTCAACATCATATATGCTCCCAAGCATTTGCAACACATTATTCAAATCATTAAGATTCTAAACATTGATTTTATACATGGTTTCTAGACGTTAAGCCTCACTTGGGCATTTCATCAAATACTTTATATGTAACGTATAAAAATCAAACTAAACTTACTCAAAATTCCTGGAATTCCACACAACACATAATAATATTATACAAAATCACTTCTAAATACTTTCATTTCATTTTTTACATGCATCTCCATCAAAATCTCAAATTTCTAACCTTCCTATGATCTCTCCACAAGCCTCATACCTCAAAAATTCATCCAAGTCACAAAAACAAATATGGTGCCCACGAATAATCATAAAAATAATATGATTCTAACCAAATCTATGCTTAGATTCGA
The DNA here is from genome assembly GCA_035584095.1 of Annona squamosa. Lineage (NCBI taxonomy): Eukaryota > Viridiplantae > Streptophyta > Magnoliopsida > Magnoliales > Annonaceae > Annona > Annona squamosa. The sequence goes on from JAXCLR010000092.1 coordinate 23,783,560, forward strand.
AAGAAAATAACCTACTAATCCCAAATTCAATTTTACTTGAAAATCTCCATGATCTCCAAAATTTCAAACTTTCTCTTTGATTCAAGAAGCTTCCTTGATATAAAAATGAAGTGAACCCGAGTACTTTTGAGTAGTTTTTCATGTGGGTAGATAGCTAAGAGCATGGAGAGGAAGAAAGGAAAGGAATGGCATGAAATGGGTTGCATTTAGACCCCTCTTGCATTTAAATAGCCACCAACATGCCCTGGGCTATGCGCTAAAAATTACACAATTTGGGCCTTATAGGCCCATAAATGGCTCAATTTCTACTATCTTGCACTATTTTGTCCATAATTTTCTCTATACAACTTCAATGGAGACAATTCCTTTTGAGTTAGATGTCTAACTTCAAGTAATATCTCTACACAGAATTTCATTCCAAATTTCATCATTATAAAATTTGGCATGCATTTTACTATATAACTTTATTAACAACTTTCACATGTTTACAAGATATATAGTCATAAAATGTTACAATATTTCCAATACTAACTCAATCATTCACACACATCTCTTATCATCATATGTCATGTTTATGTCTTTTTTTGTTCAAAACATGTCTTATAAAAAATTTAACCTGCCAAACTAATTTTTCAGCTGTTTTGCCTCTATGACAGGTCTCATTTACCCAAATCATATTTATCACTTTTAATGCCTTCAAAATCACTTCTCATACATCACACATACATCAAGCATCTTATCTATCATATTTTATGCCATTTTCAAAATTTGTCCATCAAGTTAATTTCTTACTTAATCTTCACCATTATCCCAAAATGACTCAATTATCAAAGACATCATGGCATGTCATTGTCAAGCATCACAAACACATTGCAATCATGTCTACCATTAATAGTTTTGATCATTTCCATTTCTAAACCTACCATTTAAACCTCATCCACAACTATCTACATCCGTTCAAAACTTTCTAGGCATCTCACCCATGCCTAAATGCATTTCAAAATGAATCATCTCTAAATAATGTCTTTCTCTAATTAAAGATCAACACGAGGGTCAAATCTGAGTATTCATCATTTAACCAAATCAAGAGTTTTGACATGTCCAAAACAACCTAAGGAACATTTGAGAATTTATATCAAGCTTTCACCATGCCATTTGTCAAAATTTAGGGTGTGTTTGGCAATTGATAAAAAATGTCAATTTAAAACTTTTCATTCTCCGCAAATATAATATTTTTTAATCATTTTTTCACATTTTCCTATACAACTACCCTACCTTTCAATCATTTCTACACAACTAACCTATCTATTTTAACTTTATTCTCTTTACCCCTCATCATTATCCCTATTATATCACATCATTTGACAACTTTTACTCTCCAAAATTTTTCATCAAAAGTTTTATTCATTGTCAAACAAACCCTTACCACTATAGTCCTCATAACTGAATTTTTTAACACATTTGCTACAATTCTCACAATCTTTCACATAATCAACCCATTGATTCATCAAAATCTTATTATCATGTAGCTTCTTAGACTAAATTATAAAAATCGTCATCCATTTACGTAGTTGCTAATGTTCGGGGCATTATATTGCACCAAACCCAACACAACTACTGATTCTCTCCTTGAAAGCATACTCTTAACTCAAAAGAAAGTAGAGCAGTTGATGCAACAACAATTACAATCACATGGCAAGTAAGTTGAGCAAGTGCATACTCATATCAAAATGTTAAAGTCAAATTGTTTAACAGGCCTTAAGCTCTTCACAATGAGACCAATGCAAACTCCCGAGCTAACCAGAAGTTAATCCAAGGGAGGAGGTTCAAGCAATCACTCTTCAAAGTGGTAGGCAACTCAACACAAACTAGAAAAAAAGAAGATAATAATGAAAAGCATGAACACAAGCAAAAGCAAGGCGAAGAGGCTTAGGCTAAACCAGAACCAGTGGTGGAGAGGTTATACATTTCACCACAACCTTATCAGCCTCCTTTACCTTTCCATCAGAGGCAATGACAACAGAAATTGCAACGACATTTTGAGAAGTTTATCTCAACATGAAAGAACTTATCAATCAACATTATCTTCATCAACGCGCTATCTTAGATGCTGAATTATATGAAATTCTTGAAGAAGATGCTATTAAACAAGTGTAAACTTGAGGAGAATAAAACCATGGCATCCAATAAGGAGTTCAACATCATTCTACAAAACAAACTATTATAAAAACTCAAGGACCTAAGGAGCTTCTTTACACCATGCACCCTTGGCAACATGCAAATTAGTAAGGAACTTTGTGAAGGAGCAAGTGTGAGCTTGATCTCTCTTTGTATATGTGAGAAACTAAATATGGGTAACTCAAAGTCAACATCAATGTCACTACAGCGTACCGATCAATTAATCAAATAAGGGTAACCCAAAGCCACTGAAAGTGGTTAAATTTTTCATTTTGGTTGATTTTGTAGTATCTTACATGGAGCACTGTCAAGTCCTAATCATCTTGGGACAACCTTTCTTGGTCACTATTGGAGCGATTGTTAATGTCAAAAATGGCCAACTCCCATTAACGGCCAACAAAGAGAAAATCAAGTTCATCTTATTCTCAGATACCAAGCATCCCTCAAGTGAGAATTGACATTTACGAGTTAATATGATCGGCAACATGTCGATAGAAGAAGTTAGTGATCCAATAGCAGCATGCATCATTGCAGAAGCAACAATTGAATTTGAAAATATAGAAATCTCTAAATGCATTACTCTACTTAAAAGCAACTCTACACATGCATATGTCTATAATCAGAAGTTTGAAAAACTCAACATAGAGACCCTCTCATCAATTTTAGCTCAACCAATGGAAGAAGCACCTCAAGAAGAACAAAAATATCTTTATAAATAAGAAAAGTATGCATTTCTCAGCCCAAAATCTACATATCTTATGATTGTCGATGCAAACTTGTGTGAATTTGAATATGAAAAACTTTAGACTATGTAAGAAGGCAATTAGACACAGCATTAATGATTCACCTAACATTAGTCCTTTATGCATAGGATCCTAATGTAGGAAAATTTCAAAGCCACGATTGAATCTTAGAGACAATTGAACCTTTATATGAAAGGGGTAGCGAAAAAAATTCTAAAATTTTTAATGTTGGAATTATTTATTCAATTTTAGATAATAGCTGGGTGAGTCTAATACACATAATACAAAAGAAAGTGGGCATGATTGTTGTTAAAATGATAAAAATGAATTAATACCCACCAGGATAGTCACAGATTGACGTATGTGAATTGATTATTAATAATTGAATCCTCCAACTTAAAAAGCTTACTTCCCCTTCCTTTTATTGACTAAATCCATATTCACTCATAAGACTAGGAGAAAATGAACTTTTCCTATTCATATGACACGTTTGCATATCAATAAATGTCATTCGATCTTTATAATGCTCTGGCACTTTTCAGCAATGCATGATGGGAATCTTTTTTTACTGCATGAAGAACATTATGGAAATATTTATGGATGATCTTTCTATTTATGATACTATATTTGAATCATATTTAGCTAATCTTTCAAAAGTGTTACAATGATGGGAGGAGACTAATTTAGTTTTGAACAAAAATAAGTATCATTTTATGGTACAGAAAGGCATCGTATTAGGTCATATTATCTCGAATAAAGGTCTAAAAGTCAATCATGGGAAAATTAAGGTTATTGAAAAACTACCATTGCCCACATCAGTTAAAGGAATTCAAAGTTTTCTTAAACATGCTAGTTTTTATCTCCAATTTATCAAAGATTTTTTTAAAAAATTCTAAACCATTAAGTAATCGCTTCAATCAAGATGTCAAATTCAATTTTGCTGATGGGTGTATGCAAGCTTTTTGCAAGTTGAAGAAAGCCTAGACAACAACCCCAATCATTCAAATTTTCGATTAAAGTCTATCTTTTGAAATCATGATTGATGTAAGTGATCATATAGTCAGGGTAATCTTTGGGCAAAAAAGGACAATAAGTCAATGGCTCTTCATCATGCGAGCAAAACACTCAATAATACCCAGATTAATTATATAACAACTAAAAAACAACTTGTTGTGTCTTTGCTATTGATAAATTCCATTCTTATTTTATAGATTCTAAAGTGATTGTATATATAGACCACACTGTAATTTGCTTCTGCTCACAAAATTGAGTCTAATTCAATGGATTTTACTATTACAGGAATTTAATTTAGAGATCCAAGATAAAAAGGGCACTAAGAATGTGGTAGTCGATCATCTCTTAAAGCTACTATTAATAAGAGAGACCGAGCTAACCAAAGAAGAGAAAATTAATAATGAGTTTTCTGATGAGTGTCTCTTTACACTCAATGATGTACAAATGTATTAATACAATGACATAGTCAATTATTTAGTATGCAGACGCTCGCGCCCAATTTGAGATAAAACAAAGAAAATGCTTCTTATATGATGTCAAATACTAACTTTGATAGGATTATACCTATAGAAGGGATGCGGTGACGATCTTCTTCCCCAATGTGTGCCCTCTGAAGAAATTCAAAGCTTGTTGTAGCACTGTCACTCCTTGCCCTATGGTGGCCACATGGGAGCCACTAAAACCCCCATTAAAGTCCTTCAATCAAGTATTTACTTTTTCACTTTATATAAAGATACTCGTAAATACATTATTGTTCATGATAGGTGTCAAAGAATGCGCAACATCACATGAAGGAGCGAGTCACTACTAAAAAATATCCTTGACGTCGAACCTTTCAACATCCGAGGTATCGACTTCATGTGTCAATTCTCATCCGCCTTCAAAAATCAGCACGTACTCATTATAGTCAAAGTGGAGGTACTTATTAGCCCAATGAATGATGCATGTCTAGTCATCAAGTTCATCAAGCACAACATTCTTACTCAATTCGGTGTACCTCATGCAATGATTAGTGATGGAGGCATCCACTTCTGCAATTACCAACTCGAGAAGCTAATCAATAAATATGGGATCACACATAAAATTGTTATCCCATGTCACCATTAATTTAATAAGAATTTTGCAAGAATTAGTCAAGCAAGTAACGCGGCTCAAAATTTTATCTCAACTTGTCGAAAAGATAAACTAACTTTCATGCATCATTTAATCCTTTCAATCATTCAATTTTTATATATGCTTGCATAAATTTAAACTTGAATAATGCCTTGAAACTATTTAGAGCATATTTGCATTTATTGTGAAAAGATAATCCTTTAGTATGATCATATATGCTCGATTGTGCAAAGTGTGGTCATACGCAAATAAGGTGTTTAATGAAGAAAAACCAAGACTCTAGTGTGCCTAAATGTGTCAATTACAAAGGAACACATTCAATCTCAACACCACTTCAATTTGGAGCAAAAATTAGCAATTAAAAGAGACACAAGGGAAAAACTACACTAAACCAGCTACAACACTAGCCAAACTATGCCTGACCTAGAACCACATGGTTTGAATCATGCAATGGGCTGGACTAGTTAAAATTTCCTTCCTCTTCACATTTCAAAGCTAAGTTCCCTCCTTTCTTCCCAAACTTTCCTAACTTCCCTACCTTCACTTTCCTTCATTCTAACCTCCAAAAACCACCCTAAACACCTGATTTTCATCCCCAAACATCTCTTCTTTCATTTCCCATCACTCTCCACCTCCAACTTTGTTTAACTATTTAAACTATGCCCACAACTTGTTCGACAAATTACCTCAACTAAAATCATGGTCTTGAACACTTCCAAACCAAACTCCTTTAAATTCTTCATTCCTTGTCAAGTCTAAACACATTCAAAGCCTTCACAAACATATGAAATTTCCAAACAAATTGACATTCCAAACTCTTGACAAACACATGTTCAATGAAAGCTATGAACTAATTCCACCTTTCAAATCTCAACCAAACCACACCAAACCTAGCCTAAACGATGCCAATCAAGAGGAAGAAGGAGAAACATACAGTTCAAGGACACGAGAAGCAAGTTCATGACCTCAAACTAGGGGTAGATCATTAAGAGTACATGCACCATCTCCATCACCATCACCACCGCTCATGTCGTCTCAACTACCTTGGCCAATTAGAAATTCAATGGAGGAAAGTTACAATATTTTGGCACTTAAAGAAATGGACTACACAGGCTACATTCATGATGGTATTCTATAACACTTAGAGTTGACAAAAAGAGTTCAACATTTTATTCAAACTTCTGATGAGGTTTGTTCGTGAGCATTAGATTATTAGTCTATACAAAGATCACACTAGAATTCCTAAGCAATCTAGAGGAAGTTCTTTATCCAGCACCAAATGAATTAGATGACAACATTCGATTCAAGCTAATGAGGCAAGAACATGTATTGACCCTAGCATAGATCAATCATATATTCGGTTTTTCAAATGAAGGATGGAGAACCCTCAAGGATAGATTTTCTACTCAAAGTACATGGGTCAATTTGACAATGGACCCGTAGGATGTTCAAATTAGAGGAGACAACGAGTACAGTCTTAGCAATTCTAAATCTTCTTAGGTTCGGGACCATGCAATAAGGTACCTTCATCATTTTATGACTCAATCTATCTTTACTGAAGGAGACAATCAAGGTGTTATAAGCCAATAGGAACTATTTTTCTTAATTACAATGAGATAGGGCATCAAGATTAATTCAAAATTTTGGTTGCTAGAGAATTTTTTATCAATTACTCACAAGCTAACTGAAAGATCTGTGTTGGGTGATTGGCTCGATGATTGCAGTACGGTGTGATGTCATGTTTAAAGAAGCTATTCACATGCATATTGGTAGCCATGAGAAAATAAAGATGGAAGCTACTATTTGAAAAATCCATATGGCACATTAGTACTGGAGAATCAAGCAAACATATCCCCACCTACTGCGCATAATGTGCTTGATTAGATAGTTGACCATATTGATGTGCCTACTCTGAATATTTCATTTCAACCTCCCTCCTCTAACATACCCTCTAGATTACAATCAATTGACTCAAAATTAGATATGTAAATTCAACAAATGAAGAATCTTTGTGGTTATGTTATTAGTCAATTTGATGCAATAGAAGGCCGTCTAGATTTGTTAGAGGAGGTTATGGATGACATTAGGAATATGCATTGATTGTTTATCTCTTATTTAGACAAGCTCTAGACTCTATTTTAGACTATGTTGACTAGTTGACATGTTATTTTGATCATTAGATCTTTGTTTTGAAAATGCCTCATTAAATCTTGCTTGGTTTGCATACACATATATTGTTCTTGGCATTGATGTCTCTAAGTGTGAGGATGCTAATTTGTTGCATTATTATAGAGTTGCTAATGGTCATGATCAACTCGTCGACCTACTAATCCAACCCATTTTTAAATAAATTTTGGCTGAAATTTTTGAATAAATGAATTGTGATCTGCCAACCCATTTAACCATTTAATTAAATAAATAGATTAGGGTTGAGATATATAATCCATCAACTAGTTTAGTAATCCGTTTGTCTCATTCAGCCAATTAAAGTTATATATATATATATATGTAAACATTTTGCTTATTTTAACTAAGTTTTCCTCTCGCTCTCTACTTTTTATTTTCAACTACTACCCTAATTCCATTTTTCCGTTATTGTCTTATTTCTGTTTCCTTTATGTCAAAAATACCCTCTCTTCTCTCCCTATGAGATCATCGCCTACTAGGGTTTAGCTTTTTAGATCATTGGTGTACGATCGTTAACAAACCCCCAACCTATTTATTAAATGGGTTGTAAACGAGTTAGTGTTGAGATTTTTTTAATTGATTAATAAACATATTAGGGTTGAGAAATTTTAAAATGGTTAGGATTAGGATTAAACTCTAACTTGTCTAACCCGATCCGTTAACACCCCTACATTATTGCTTGTGAATGTTTTTATGATTTGAGGTATTTTCGTTAAAAATGCATTGGCATTGACATAGGATAGACTTGAACCCCACATGACATATGATAATTATTGAAACCCACTTTAAACTCTTATCATTCATTAAAAAAATCATGATTAGGATTTCAAAATTTTGAACTATGTACGTGGTTGATATGTTGAGTTCTTTAAAATTTTCAAGGAAAAGAAAATGAAAGTGGACTTTAGGGAGATGCTTACTTCATCTTTTAAGCAAGCACTTGTTGAGAATAGCTATATTTTTATCCTAAATCACTTGACAAAACTAGTATATAAGGGCACTAATTCTACTTTCTTCAAGCTTAGAGTAATTCTTTCTAATTTATTAAAAAAATCTTAATTCACATAATCTATGAATTAACAGGGTAGTTTTTTCCCATATGCATGAAAAACTCATTCCGATTAAAAAATTTTCAAAATTAATACTCTACTTCACTCTTCCACAAAAAATGATTGAGGCATTCTTTTGTTTGATAGCCTAATTTTGAATGAATTATCCTTTTTTCCCTTACTTTTATGCCTGAACTTGAAATCTTTCTTAGCCCTTACTTTCCATTGTAGGAATTGAATCATCCTTAAATATAAATTTTGAGCCAAAAAGCAAATAGGAATTAAGGTCATAATACGGCTTTTGCATTATTAAGAATACTTTCTGAAATTTCTTCCCAAATATCCTAAAATATGGTGAGAAAAATCATTTTAGACTTTGTTTATTAAAAAAAACAACAAAGGTAACATCAGGTTCTAAAAAGAAAGAAAGACTAAGTGTAAAGGTTATGCATAATAGTCTTAAGTCAATTTGAAGATAGTTCAATTTTGAATCTGAACCTAGCCTTTTGTCCTATCAAGCTCATATGATTTTCCAGACAAGTTAAGTGAGTGGAAAAAATTTGGACTCTAGAATTTGATGAAAAGTAAGTGAGGTAATTTAACTTGTATTTTTCTTCGTTGCCCTTAAGGGAATGCTTGATTTATTAAATGTGTATTGAAATAATACAGATAAAAAGGGAAGAATCACCTATGAGAATTAAGAGTTTTTGTTTTGAAAATTTTGAGCTTTTGATGCTTAAAAGTGGGAAAGTAGCGGCATGTACAGTATTAGTTGCATGAGGTAGAATTTTGATGGAGTTTTTTATGAGTGCAATGTTTAAAAATTTCTATTTCGCTGCCTCGCTGAATAAATTGATATTTGATTCTTAGTTTATATGATAGTGGTTCTCAACTAGCACAAAAATTTGTTTACTCCTTCCTTAAGGTTCTTGAAGTCCTAACCCTAATGTTGTTTGATTTAACTTTGAATTTTCTATATTTGCTTAAGGACAAGTTGTGAAATCTCGATTTTTGGAACGTGTATGAAACGCTAGAGTTATAAACCCTAGGTAATGTATTAATCTTTATATGAAATATGTTGACGATATTTTTGCAATATGTGGAATTGGAATATTAAATAGATAATTATGGAATCTTAATTCGGATGAATAGTAAATGAGAATAGTGAATATGAATAGTAAATGTGGGATTAAGGGATATGTTAAGTTAATCATTTTGGATTAACTTAATCATAAAAGACAAAAAAGAAAGCTTACCACTAAAGGACAAAGTGCTTTTTGGATTAAAATATTAATTTTCAGATTTTTATGGATTTTCGTATAGAAAACATAGAAAAATTCATATTTTGCAATCCGAATGTTGGATTGAGGTGAAATTTTTTATGGATGACCAAAATCTTATGATGAACATGATGAGTGATCTAAGATCTATCAAAAATCATGGATTAAGGGTTAAGATTAAACGTCTTTGAAGATCAAAAAGTAGCTTGACTTTATTATTAAATTAGGATTGACTTTCGATTAATTTTAGTTAATTAAAATCAGCACAAGGCTCAAGGAGGGTAGGGTCATGGGATTTGGAGCCAAAATCAATGGCCCAAAATATCCTTATCAAGTAATCAAGGATTGAGATGAAACTAGCTTAAAAAATGATTTTTAATAAATCAAAAAATTATTAATTAAATAGGCTAGCTAAGGTGGTGTGAACAGTAGCTAAGGGGCTGCACATTGCTCAAGAAAAATCATGAAAATTGAAAAAAATACTTAGAATTAAATACCTTGAGTAAGGGGGTAAATTATAATTTAATGAAAAATAAAAAACTATAAATGGGGGGTACTATGAACAACCAAAGGAACTCAAAATCAGCTCCAAGCTTGAAAAATTCAAGCCTTCCCACCCTAAATTCATTCCAAGCCTTGAGAGAGACAAGGAGAGAAGGAAAGTGAGAGAAAGTGAGAAAAGGGGAAAGATATCTTCTCTTCAGGTAAGGGGATTCTTTCCAAAAAAAAATTTATATATTAAGTAGGGTAAAACTATGATTAGGTAATGCCTAAGAATGAGAAAATAAGTATAGTTATGCTACTTAATTAGAATTATGCCAAAACATCAAAAATTTAGAGCACAAATAGAGCATTCAGGAAGATCATGTATAAAATGAGTAAATAATATTTCAGTATTGCTAAATGATGATTTGGGATGAATGTTTATGATAGTTATGATATTGAAATGATGACATATTGATCTCATGATTTTTAGATTTAAGGATTATGCTTAAGTGAAATTATGATAAATTTTAGTATATGGATGTGAAGCCCCAAACCGAGACGTCACTTCCTTACCTCAAGATCTTATCGATTGGTAAATATGAATCAGGATTGTCGCCCTGATCACGCGGCGGGTTCTTAATTGGATCTCGTCTAATTTTTTTTTGTTCATCACCGTTTATATCTTTACATTTCAGATCATTCATCAAACAAGTGGCGATACACTTGTAATAAAATTTCAAATTCTATTTCATAGCACCTCATCCTGCTTTTCTACATTGAAAGTTTTCTTGACTAAATCATCACATCTTACATCCATACATCCATACATTAAATCATTAAATCATATAGAACATAACATTCTAATTAAGTTTACATACGCATTCGTATACTTTAGCATATTTATGCTTTTTCATTTCTTATAATCTACTTGGCCATCATCATCAACTCCCCTTTCAAATTTCACTTGAATCTGCCTTACAGGCGTTGAGTTATGAATTTTCTATGATTGTCCAACATAATTTCATAATTTTCATTTTAATTTTCATTAATTGAATCATGAAAATTAAAATAAATATTCATGCCACATTAGCATATCCAAATCCTCATTAAGCCCATTTTAGTCACCTTGATTCATATTAGGCTTTGGCGATTAACCTTAATCATCATTCTTAATTGCAAACTCTAATTGTAAAATACCATTAAATCATAAAAATCATGAATCATCCACAATTTATTTAATTCACATATAAATCATATGTATATGTTCAATGCATACATCGAATCCTACTTAGGTTAGGGTTTCACAATCCTTCTCCCTTATAATAGGTTTCGTCCCGAAACTGTCTATCTCTTAAATAATTGGGAGTATTTCTGTTCTACTTCTTTCCTTAGTTCTCCAATATTCTTACTTTCAGAGTATTTGTTCCATTGAACATCAACATATTTAATTAACCATAGCTAACCTACATATAGAGAATTCCACCTATATTATTTTATCGGTCTCCTCTATAAGTAGTGCATGCGTGGTTATATATTAGCAATTTATGATTAAATGATTATCATTGAAATCAAACAAGGTCATTGCCAAACTTTCTAAAATTTAATCCATACCTGTAACCGCTTCATCCTCTTACTCCCGTGTCTCCATTTGGGTTAGAGCATGCACACGTACCGGGTTCGTAGAGGTAGTCGATCGGTTAGTTGTTCCCATTAGCCTTGGCGGTGCAGCTTTTCCACGTCCTTACGACGTTGGTGCATTGTTTGGACAATTTGAAGCTATGTGTCCAATCTGGTCACAAAAATAGCATCTCACCATTTTTGCCTCTTCCTTGCCACACTCCTTGGCTATACGACCAATTTGTCCACACTTGTAGCATCTGATTTATTCTTTCAAACATTTTCCTCGGTGATGCTTTTGACACTTTTTACATAGCAAAGAACTATTCTTCTTAAAGGTACTTTTACCTTTTCCTATCCCTCCTTTCTTACTCTTTTCTGACCTTGTTCTCTCTTTCTTACTACCTAATCTAAATACTTCTTCTTCTTCTTTCAACTCCAAAGTTCTCAATGTCTCAATCTCTAATGTTCTCGTCCTTTCTACGCATGATGCATAGTCCTTAATTAATAAAGGTGCAAGACTCTCCCTTAGGTATGACCTCAGTCCCTGTTGAAATCTTTGTGCCTTGTTTTCTAGCACGTTAGAAATCCAAGGAACGTACCTTACCAAGGCATTGAACTTGGTAGCATACTTCGTGATAGACTTCCTTCCTTGATACAGCCTTTCAAATTTAATCACCTTGTGGCTTTGCATTCCCACTAGAAGGTATTCCTTGTTGAATTCTTCAACAAATGTTTGTCATGTCACCTCCTCTGGGTGGGGATTGGTGATCAACATAGTTTCCCACCACTCATGGGCATCCTTTACCAATAAGTGAGTGGCACACAATATCTTTTGCTTGTCATTACATGGAGATATTCTGAATAACTTTCGAATCTCCGTCATCCATTGCTCCGCTTGAATGGGGTCAGGTTCTCCTGAAAATTTAAAAAGTCGTTGATTGAGGAATGCATTGATAGTTCTTCTATCTTCTTCCATCAACTGATTTTCATTTCTTGTAAGTGCCATTGTGGGGGTCAAATTAGCCGTCAGAGCAGGTCCTTCTCTTTCAGTATTTTTCATCTATCCTTGCTGGGTCTTTTCCCACAAGCCTTGGATAATGTTTACGGCTTGGGCTACCCAGTCTTGAGTAGCTTGCTGCATGGCTTCCTTTACTGCTAGAGCTACTCTTTCTTCAATCAATCTAGCCTATCTAAGCTCAAGTTCCTCTTCCATATTTCTTTCTGGGCTTAAATCTTCTCATCTTTGACGAGTCCTTGGATTTTTCCCATGTGACTTTGGTCTACCCCTCTTAGGTTTACTAGTTTCTCCAACCTCATGCTAGCTGGGAACTTCTGTAGCAACTTCCTTTCCCTTATTCTTTCTAACCCTTGATCTTGTATCAACCATAATGCTTTTTCTGAATATCAAAAGCACATAACTTTCATTCATTGTCAGGGTTAGCTCATAACATATGCATCTCATCATCATAAATATTCACAGTCATTCATTCATTTCATATCAACAACTATTTTGCAACATATCATCATATATCATGCATCCTATCATGATAATCACTTATGCAATCATCACACTTAAAATTTTCCACGCCTATTTACCAGTCCATGCAATGATACTAACTTTTGTGGCTCTCCAAACCGAGACGTTACTTCCTTACCTCAAGACTTTATCGATTGGTAAATGCGAATTAGGATTGTCATCTTGATCATGCGGCGGGTTCTATTTTTTCGTTTATCACCGTTTATATCTTTACATTTCATATCATTCATCAAACAAGTGGTGATACATTTGTAATAAAATTTTAAATTCTATTTCATAGCATCTCATCCTGCTTTTCTACAATGAATGTTTCCTTGATAAATTGTCACATTTTACATCCATACATCCATGCATTCAATCATTAGATTATAAAGAACTTAAAATTCTAATTAAGTTCACATACATGTTAGTATACTTTAGCATATTCATGCTTTTCTATTCCTTATAGCCTACCTGGCCATCACATTCAACTTTCCTTTCAAATTTTACTTGAATCTGCCTTACAGGCGTTGAATTACGAATTTTCTATGATTTTTCAACACAATTCCATAATTTCCATTTAATCTTCATTAATTGAATCATGGAAATTAAAATAAATATTCATGCCACATTATTATATCCTAATCCTCATTAAGCCTCTTTTAGTCACCTTGATTCATATTGGGCCTTCATAATTAACCTTAATCACCATTCTTAATTGCAAACTCTAATTATAAAATACCATTAAATCATAAAAATCATGAATCATCCATAATTCATTTAATTCACATATAAATCACATGTATATATTCAATGCATACATTGAATCCTACTTAGGTTGGTGTTTCACAATGGAGGAAAAGATTTAATTGGCCAATTAATGATGATAAATTCAAAATTCATGAATTTTTCCATGATATATTAAACATAAGTTATGTCATGGTATTTTTTATTTTTGAAAAAATGTCAATTTTTGGAACCCATATACAGTAACTTTCAACTCTATGAATAGTAATCTGCTACAGTAATCATGAACAGTAATTTTGAATAGTGCTATAAATAGTGAACCGCATGATTTGGAAGAAAATTTGAAATTAATATTTGAGGATTAAGACATGAGCACAATGTGTGAAATGTGAAAAATATGTAAAAAATAATAAATAGAAGTAATAAACTTCCATGTGATGTCAAATGAATGACTAATGAATGTGTTATGGCATATGAGATGATACCTTAAAAATGTGGTGAAATGAATGTTATAATGCATAAGTTATGATGTGCATGTACACCCGACTTGGAATTCAAGTGGGTTGTAAATAATAATGGTAATGGATTAGAAATTTGAGTTGAAAGCAAGCGAAAGAAAGTATATGAATACTATGTCATTCTTATATGTATAAGCAAAGGCAAAGAAATAAGTGAGACGGAAAGCTAAGCAAGCATGGTAAACAAGCAAACCTTTTTAAAATGTAATTTTATATGATGTTATGTTGTAACCTTGGAATATGTTGGAATTGCTTCAATGTAAGCAAATCCTTATAAAAGTATGGAGAAATGTGGAAACGGTTGCATCATGATGGAGAAAAGAAAACTTTAGTTTTTAAATGAAATTTGATTTTATCAAATGAATTTGAAATGAATTATTGAATATTTTGAACAAAAAATTTTAAGAAAGGTCAACTGAACTTTACAAAATGATTTGAGTAACGGTAATGATCAAAGGATGATGTAAGATTATCTTTATACAAATAAATAATATGTCATGTGGACAATATATATGATACTAGATGGAAAAATGATGTTTATATATCCTTTGTTCATTAAAATTTAGAAATGGGAAGAAAAATATTTTCAAGAAGTCTTTTGTTTTCAAAATATTAAAATATTTCCAAAATTTTTTTATCGTTTAAAAATTATTTACAACCATCTTAGCAATTTTTTGAAAATATTATTGCTCAAATGCTATCTTCAAATATTTCATTTATAAAAATGTTGTATAAATGTTTCCAAATTTATTTTAAGGTTAGCCATTCTTATAAAATATTTGTGAGTATAGAACTTGTTAACTTGGGTTGTGCCCAATTTTCAAGTTAGAAAGGGATACAGACTAAGGTTTGTATTAGTTTTATGAAAGCATGCTAGCATCAAGTTTTTAAAAAAGGACACAAACTGTGGTTTGTGGTGTTTTATAAAATTATGCTACTATATGAATGTGGATGAGAAGTATGCATATGGATTATGTACTAGATCTACTATAGAGGATATGCAGACTGGACGCGGTTGCAAAGTGGGCACCCTCTACATAGGCTAAGTCGCTTGAAAAGGCGAAATGCCCTCCCTGAAATGGGAGAAGGAACGGATAGTCACCCAGCTAGCGAGCTATCTAAGGAAAGTGTTTCTCTTCTAAAGAAGAAAAGGTGATCACTTGGCAAGTGTCACCTACCAGATGGACAAAAACGTAATGCATGATGCATATGTTTGTTTTGAAAAAAGGTTTTCTAGGTTTCTCTCTTAAGGAGGAAAGGGTGATCACTTAGTAAGTGTCACCTACTAGACGGACAGAAACGTAATATATGATGCATATGTTTGTTTTGAAAAGGATTTATGAAAAATGTTTTAAGGACATGAGAATGTCCTTGGAGAAAGGAAGTTTTATGAAAATATTTTTATATCCATAAAAAAGACATTTACGTGTTAAGTTTACAAGTATATATTTTATGAAAGGTTTGAAAAAAATTTTCTATTCCATTGTTAGTTGATCACTTGCTAAGTGTCTCCTATCGAATTGAGAGAAATGCATTTATGAATGGTTTACATGAATGGTTCACATGAATGATTTTCATGAATGGTTTATGAAAAGGTTTCCAAGAATGGTTTACGAAAATATTTGTATTCCATTAGTAGTTGATCACTTGGTAAGTGTCTTCTATCAAATAAAGAGAAATACATTTAAATGAAAGAAAAATGCTTGTTTACTGAGTTTTGACTCATATTTTATTTTTCCAATCTCAGACAGATGCAGGGAAAGCCAAGTGATGAAAAAGATCAGGTTGATTTACCTGTAAGTGATATGATGAATGAATGAAAGAAGCATAGTTACAAAGGTATGTAATATTTTGTATATTGAAGTATAAATGAATGCCCTAATAGGATATAATGAAAAAGGACATAGGTTGTATGAAATTATGAAGTTATGAATAATATGAGAAGTTGATGATTTATGATGATAAAGATGAGTCCACTATGAATGATGATGAATATATGATTATATGATGAAAGAAAAAGAAAAAAATTGGACAAGTTCTAATTAAGAACCCGCTGCGTGATCAGGGCAACAATCCTGAGTCACATTTACCAATCCATAAGATTCCGGAGTAAGGCTTCTAGGCACCCCGGTTCGGGGCATCACACAAGTAAATATTAAGTATGGGTGAATTTGTTCTATTACTTTTATATCTTATATTTTGAGTATTTTTTGGATGCAAATGCAGATAAAGATAGTATTTTGTAGTGAATATTGCTTAATTTAGCTTATGTATGCACTCATGATTGTATGCGATTTGTGCAAAATAGGTGAAATAGGTGTAAAATTAATGTCAAGGATAATAATTTGAGAAGTAGAGTTGGAAAGCAAGGCTTAAATGCAAAATTAAGAGGCATAATAAAAGGAAAATACTGAGAAAAATCATTTAAAACATGCCAAATAAATTCCGACACGGTTTGGAGAGTATGAGGTCTAAAACCTCAAATATTCGAAGCAAAAATGTGAGCTCTAGAGTGCCACACAATTCAATTGTGTCAACCTATGACCAACATGACTTGAACCATGTTGCCCCCGAAGAGCAACTTGTGCACCAATTCTACATAATTCTACATAAATTTGAGTTTTTTGCTATATAAATACTTGTTGTACATGAGTTGAGAGATCTTTAGAATGTGTTTTGAGCGAGGGCTAAGGTTGAGAGTTGAAAGAAGCACAAGAATATGAGGAGGGAAGAAGAGAGGCATGTTGCTTGCAACCTTTAAGATGCCATTGAAATCCATTAAGTTTTATTTTTTTCTTTTTAATTTATTGACTTATTATTGATGGATATTAATCATAATATTATTCTGTGTGTTAATTTCATTAAGAATATATCCAAATATACCCATTTTCAAGAGTTTAGGATGTAGCATGTGACCAATGTAAGGATAACACATATGACCAATGTAAGGATAACACACTTTTTATTATTTATAAAGGATACTTCATATTAATTTAATATCTTATAATCTTAATGGTTGTTTTGTGTATGGGTCTACACTATGACATAATTTCATATATCAGATGAAAGAACAAAGAAGTGAAAGTATAATATATGATAATCAAGATATTATCTGAAAATCTAAACTATCATAACAAACATGATGACCTTGAGGAATTACTTAAACTGCTACGGAACTTAATGAATTCTAATTGACTTAATTACATAAGAACAAGTAGTTAAGAAGATTAAAATTTTCTTGCATACCTCAAGAGAGGATTATCAATTAAATTAGAATTTATTTTCCTTTGATATAACATACCGGATTAAGAAAGTGAACTACTCATCCTGTACAAAACATTACATGTATACCTTAGACCCTAGGTGTTCTCATCATTTGATTCGTAATCATTGTTTAGCACTCTATAAACTTGCTCTTTTCTACTTTCAACTTATTTCTCTTTCCTAATTCGATAATAAGTGTTTGAATTAATAAAGTCTAAATTCTTAAACTTTTTGTGGGATCGATTTATTTAAATATTAGGGTTCATGATCCATGCACTTGCAGATGGATACCAACACCATTTAACAAGACTGTTTTAACATCAAGTTGCTCTAATTCTAAATTTTCATACCTACCCAAGATAATGAAACATGTATAGAATTTTGTTTAACAATAGGTGAGAAAACATAATTAAAATCAACACCTTAATGTTAATCTCGAGTTATTAGCTTAACCCAAGAGGGGAGCAGTGATTGGGTTATTAAAAAAAATTGACAATTTAAAACTTAATCCAAATTGAGATAATCCCCTTGAATGAAATAGATAAAGCTAAGGAAAAAATAAGAAATAAAACACACACACACAAAGGACATAAAAAATTATAATAGTTCAGGTAACACCTTTACTCTAATCTTTCAAGCACATATTCTTTTATGTCTTAAGTTCCACTAACACAATAGAATTACAACAAGAGTCTCTACCCTTTTTTAGATTCTAGCTCTAAAGGCTTTTTGAAATAAGCTTATGAGTAGTCAATAAGTTCCACTCCAATAGATCACCACTCGTATCACACCTTAGTCTTGGTCTTTGATACTAAGTTAAGTAAATTAATTTAATGAAGAATAATTAAATTAAATGAATCTACAATTTACATAATTATGTAGAGCAATTGAAAAGTATCAGAAAGCTCTTGAGATTTGAAGAAAATGACTGAGTTTGAAGCTCTTGTAGAAAATTTTGAGGGACTTGCTTAGGGATTACTTAATAAGGTCTTAAATGCTCGTGAGTGAGAAGGTTAAAGCTAATTCAATTCAATTAGTAACCCTCATAACTCTACTTGGTGTCCTTTAAATAATTTGAAGGAAACTTGAACATTAAGAGGTAGGTGGCAGCCATTTAATGCACCAATGTTCAAAAAGATTATAATCATTATGATCCAAGTCTCATCAGGAGTCAACTTGACTTACGGCTTCACCCAAGTCGCATATTGGAGTCGCCTATAATTTCGGTCTTCACTTTTCAAGTTCCGATGGAATCAACTTGAGACTTGAAACTTCACTCAAGTCATGTGCGAAGTCAACTTGGGGTTATGACTTCACTATGCATTTGGATTCTAGAACTTTAAAACTTGCTTCCTAAGATCTTCTTTTCTTCAAATCTAGCTTCTGGGTCAACTGCATATGAGACTTAACTCAAGTCACATGTAGAGTCGACTTGGGGTTGCAACTTCACTTTTGATATATAAAAAAGTTCTCAACTCTCCATGCAATTTTTGAAATCTTAACCTCTGGTTTAACTTCGGAATCAACTTCACTCTAGTCACAAATGGAGTCGACTTGAGGTTACAACTGTAATTTTAAATTTTAGGCAAAGAAAACTTCAAACGGTTGATGCTCTCTAAGTCTCAGTTCAAGTCGACTTCGATTTGTAACTTTGCTCAAGTCACGTGCTGAGTCGACTTAGAATGCAGTTGTATTGTGAAAATCCCTTACTCAACTCTCTGTCTTCCTAAAATTGACCTTGAAATCGACTTGACCCAAGTCAATGCTGAAGTCGGCTTAGCTTTGCAACTTAAATACTTTGAACTTGAATTTTATAATTCTAAATTTAATCATAATACTAAGCTTATTAGTAGCTTAAATACTCTAAAAATTGGTTGTTAATTATCAAAACTTGGATGGAGCTTGATTTGCAATTTGATTAGTTGAGTTCACACTTACACCTAATTGTAGCCTTTAGCTATTAGTCATACTTTATATCCTGTATCTTTAACTCCTAAAATGTCTTTTTTTTTCCAAAGACTCACTTACATCTAATAATTTTTTTGTCTTTGGAGGTTAAAGTAACTCTCAAGTTTGACTCTAAAAAAAATTATATCTTTTCATTTATAGCAACTAAACAATTTGCAAATTTAGAACAAGAAATGACATTAGCATAAAAAGAATGATTATCATTGCCATTTACAGGTTCTGCAATTTCAAGGCGTAAGCAACCATACTTCCATCAAAATATCTCTTCAGTTTCTTAATTTATCTTTTTCGTCTTCCCTTTGTAATAGAATATGGTTCTGCTTCTAATGTACCTGCTAGTGGTATTTCTTCCTCTAGTCGTTCCTCTTCTTCTTGAGTAGTGCTAGGTACCTCCTCTATTGAACTGGGTTGAGATGAAGATCCTTTCTTCACACTAGACTAAGAAGGAGAACTGTGACTTGAACTAGGCTGAGGAGGAAAGTTATTAATTTCTATCTCTACTGGCTTTTCAACTCCATGACTAGTATTAGATAGAAAAAAAGACTTCTTTCCCAAATTAAGTATAAAAAATTCACTAAATGTAACATCTCTACGAATTATAAATTTTGATGAATTTGAGTCTAGACACCAAAATCTATACCCCTTTACTGTAGAAGCATAACCTAGAAAAATACACTTTTTAGTTCTAGGTTCCAATTTTCCATCATTCATATGAACATAAGTGGAATAACAAAATAATTTATATTAGAATAATTAGCAGTATTGGCAGACTAGGAGAATAATTTATCAAATAACAAGTCGTAAAGGCTACATCTGCCTAAAAATCCTTTGATTAGAGAGGATACAATGATCTCTATTTATAATTATCCTATTCATATGCTCCACAATACTATTTTGTTATCTTGTATTGACAACTGTGTGGTGTCTCAAAATTCTTTCAAGTTTGCAGAAATTATTAAAGTCAACATTACAGAATTCTATACCATTATCTATTTTGACTCACTTCACCTATTTGCCAATTTATTTTTCAACCAGAATTTCCACTGTTTGTCGCTGTTGAATTGCTGGGTGGTAGACAGCATAGCATGCGTGTGTGAGGTCCAAGGTTCGAATGAGACTCGGACCTAGGTGATGCTTCCCTTTCAAAAAAAAATCTCCCATTGTCTAAAGGTTAGAAAAACATCACCTTTCTTCTTAAAAAAGTAAACCCATAATTTTCTAGAATAATCGTTAAAAAATATCAATATAAACCTGGCACCACCTTTAGATGGGACATAAGGACCTCAAGGATCAAAATGAATATAATCAAGAGTATCCTTAGTTCTATTCACAAAATTCAACTTCATGTACTCTGGTATAGGAGTGTAAATAGGGTTGAGTTTAACCCGAGCCCGCATCAACCCGAACCGATTTATACCATGGTTGGGTTGAGGTTTTGGAAATTTGGTTTTTAAAAAATGGGTTCAACCCGACCCGA
>JAXCLR010000092.1:23804819-23831008 GCA_035584095.1 Annona squamosa
GGTTGGGTTGTGATTTTACAAGGTGGGTTAGGGTTGTATTTGTGCCAACCCGAGTCAACCCGACCCGATTTACACCCTTACTCTGGTAACACAAAAGACCTCTATTACTTAGAATTAACATGTCCTTCTCACTCATATGACTAAGCCTCATATGCAATAACTTGCTAATTTTTTGCTCTGACAAGCTAGATGAAGTAGTTACTGCTCCAACTCTAATAATGGTTCCCTAAAAACATATAAGCTAACAAGTCACTTTATAATCAGAACAAGAGCACTTCTAGAAATTTTCATAACCCTGCCTTCAATTGAATATTCACACCCATTAGCATCAAGGAGGCCTAAAGAGATAAGGTTTTTCTTCAAATTAGAACATGCTTAACATCAGATAATGTTCTTACAATGCATCATGCATTCTAATTTTGCTTGTTCCTATTACAACCATAAACCATTTTACAAGCGACATTATTTTCCATCAACAAAACTCCACCATTAAGAGACTCAGAAGTAGAAAATCAACATTCATTTGGAAACATATGATAAGAACAACCAAAATCCAAAATTCTCTCATATATAGGTTTAGACCTACCATCGGTATTAAGGAGAACATTATCATTATTTTGATTTGTAGCTGCACCAACTTCTAAAGATTTTTCGTTCTTTTTTGGTCAGTTTGATTTTCTCTTTGTAGTTTCCTTTTCAATTTAAAATAGTCTACTTTGATGTGCCCTAGTTTACAACAATAATTGCGAAGACTAATATTATTTCTAGACTTTGATCTAAATTGAGATTATTATTATTAGAATTTCTTTGCTTAGATTTTTCTCTAGCAATTAATCCTTTAGCTTGATTGCTAATACAATTTTTATACAATTCTTTTTAAATTTGTTCTCTTGAAACCAAAGTCATTTTAATTTCACTAACAGAAATTATATCCTTTTCATAAAGAATTATTTCTCTAAAGTGCTTATAGGAGGAGGATAGAAAACATAATAATAGCAAGGTTTGATCTTTAATATTAATTTTAGCACCAATACTTTCAAACTCAACAATAATAGAATTAATTTCATCAAGATGTGATTTAATGGGTGTACCTTCGATCATCTAAGCATGAATAAGTATTTTTTTAACAAAAGCTTATTTGTGATTTTTTTGCTAAATATTGCCTCCAATTTATCACATGCAACTTTTGCCCTTATTTTCTTTGTTATCTCTTGCAAGATTGAAAGACTTGACTAAATTGCTTATAAGACTTTGATATTCATCTCATCCTTTTGCTCATCACTCAAAATAGTTGTCATCTTGTCTTTTTCTAAGATAGCTTTCTACAACCCGTTCTAAGTCAATATCGATGTCATTTTTATCTACCATATACTGAAATTGATTCTACAATCAAACTTCTCTATCTCAAACTTTGTTATAATCATTTTAACACCTAAGGAAGGATAATAGGCTCTGATACGAGTTTCTTAGGAAATAATTTTACAAAATAACAACGTAATCCGAAAAAATAAGAGAATGAGAAGTAAAGTAGACATAAATTTACATTGAAAACCTTTAATGTGGAGGGAAAACCACAAGTGAAAGAAGAGAAAATCCATTATTAGAAAGAGATTACAAAAGATGGAGAACTCTTAAAAGAAATTTTTTTTTAACCTAATATACTCCACCAGAAACTATCGAAAAAACCAAACCTCACCAAAAAGTATACAAGAAAGCTTCAAAAGACTTCACGCGCTTCACCTAAGAGAAGGCCCTCTATTTATAGACCAAGGAGAGAGCTTAATACATATGTAATCCGATGAAGGATGTAACGGGTGCACTGCGCATATGAAGTTGCTTGCTAGAAAGTTGTGTGGCACAAAATTCCAGCGTAGTTTGGCACAAATAAAATTTTTGTAGAGCAAGGCTTGGCATGCATGCGTGGGATGATTTGAGCTTAGTCATCTCTGACAAGGCGTTAGTATATAGAGGCCATCTTGATTCTTCATGATGGGTGAGAACCCCATGACAAGAGTTAGGCGCAACCGGCGCTCGGGATTGCTTGACTGACAGAGTTCAACCCAAGGCAAAAAGGAGAGAAGGTCCCACTTCAATGGCATGCAGAGTCTAGACATCAGCATTAATTTTTTTTAGTAATTATGTAAATATACTATGCATATACAAGGGGGAAAATTAACGGCTCCTTATAAGTAATTTATCCTAACAGCATATGAGCTTTCTTTTATAAGCCTAATTTTTTAGGAATATGAAAATGAATAATAAGAAAAGTTTTTTTCAAATATATCCATTATGTTTGAACTAATTTCAAAAATACTTAATATTTTTTAAAAATCTCAAGTATAAGATTTTTTCTAGATATACCTATTATGTTTGACATAATTCCAAAAATACTTACTTTTTTTAAAAATCTCAAATATACCCAATACATTTTCATCTAATCCTAAAAACACTCATTCTATTATAAATATTAATAAACAATGTCAACATATATGTGAAATTACTAATATGCCTATCAAACTTAGAGTTGGATTGAAAGATTTGAATGTAATATAATTCGTCATTGTCATAATTGCACAAGTGCTCTAAATCTATAAGGCCCTAATTTTTTTTTTTTTGATTGGTACACTGACATTCATCTTAACACATATTACACTGAAATTCTGAGACATTCTTACAAATTTGGAGACACATAGCTCCCCCAAAAAAAACCGGAGACATAACTCCGCCGAAGAATAAGGAAGATACAACTTCCAACAATCAAACAGGAGACCACAGCTCCTACTAACAACTTTTCTATTTCTGGCCGAAATCCCGTATACGGGAGTCGAACCGCGCACCGCACATCCAGCCTCGCTTTATCGCACCTGCGGTGACCAACTGAGCACGACTCGGTTGGTTATAAGGCCCTAATTTTATTCCCATTCCATTTCATTTTATTTTTATTACATTATACTAGAGGTATTTTAAACATTTATAAAAGTATAATGAACATTTAAATAGAGATTTGTTAACTTACCAAGTGGATTTTAAGGGAATGAGCATTTTTTTGAATTAGATACAAATGTAATGGATATATTTCAAGATTTTAAAATATAGTGGCTTATAGTGGCTATTTTTGACATTATGGTAAAACATAGTAGGCATTTTTCATAAAAGCCTTTAAAAACAAATTCACCTGAGTGGCCACCAGGGGCGCGCCCTGGTGGTCAGCGTCATTGCCTTGTCCTGAAGCGGGCGTTGGTTCGACTTCGCTCTGGAGCAACAAAGTGTGGGAGCAAAGTGTGGTCTCCCGTTTAATTCGTGGGAGCAAAGTGGTCTCCGTTTAATTGCTGGAAGCTGTGTCTTCCTGTTTACTTGGTGGAGCAGTGTCTCCAAATTTGTAAGAATGTCTCTGACCTTCAGTATAATATGTGTTGAGATGTATATAAATATCTCCCAATCAAAAAAAAATTGCACCTGAGTGCACTTTAGCTTCAATGTAACTAGGTGCAAACACTCTTTTTTTTTTTGAATTTTTTTAATACAAATGTTTATCTAAGTATACTTAACGTAGATATCAAATTTTTACATTTTTGGAGATTTATAGATTTTTTTAAAATCAGTGAACTTTTCGTAATTTATGAATTATAAAAATTCCAAAAATTTTAAAAATCCAAAAAATTATTTACAAATTTCGAAAAATGGTAAAAATTAATACATATGTCTTATACACTTAGATTAACAGTTGTATAAAAAATTTTTAAAAAATAAAAGAAAATGGATTGAATACAACCGGGTGCACCTAAGTGCATTTAAAAAAGCTTCCTATTTCCAACACATAAGAAAGGGACATGATACAATGCACCCAGGTGCACATAGCCTCAGTACACTAGATGCAATGCTTTAATCTAAGTGTTTTTAATATCATTTATTAATTTTTACTATTTTTAGAGTATTTTAGATATTTATTTTTAATTTTTAAAGATTAGTTGCATTTAGGTAATTTAAAATTACTTAAGATGTCACTGATCCTTAAAAGTTTAAAATTAAAAATAAATATATAAAATATTTTGAAAATAGTAAAAAATTAATACACATGTTAAATATACTTAGATTAACAGTCTTATAAAATAATTTTTAAAAAAATTTAAAAAATGAGTTAAATGCACTCAGGTGCACTGAGGCTAATGTGCACCCGCGCAAGAAATAACTTATTTTCTTGATTTTTAAAATTTTAGATAAAATATTTAAAAATATATAAAAATTATATATTTTGAGACATCATGTTTAGGCTCACATGTGAATTTAAAAAATCTAAAAAATAACTTTTTTAAAAAAAAATTATTCATCCGGGTGCACTTTAGCTACGAGCAACCGAGTACTCTGGATCAGACGCAGCGTGTAATGCTTATAATAATTAATAAGTTTCCATCACATCACTGGTCGATTTTTCCTGCTTGATATTTTATTACCTAGACCGAGTCTACCGTTGAATCTGTGCTGTGGAGGCGTAGACTGACTTGAAATTTTCTCTGCGACCTTTCCATAGTCGTAGGGTTATCTCCCTATATTTTAAATGGTAGTCAACTATCAAAGAATTGCAGGTGATTCAGAGAGAATGGCGGAGCCGAATGGGATAGTTCACACGTACGAGAGACCCTATCCTTTCAATTGAGTCGCAGTACCAATTTATCTAAACCCTTGATTTGGTTCCCTGGAATGTTTCCAGCCGTTGATCAGGATACATCACACGTGTGCGTCATGAGCTGTTGGAGAAAAGCAAGCATCCATTCCATGATTTTCTTCCTACTCCTGCAGGGCTGCGGGCACGCCCACCGATGCGTGGACTAGAAGGTAAGGTGGGTCCCACCCGAAGCACGTCCGCTACCCACCACTGAAGCGGATGAAGGGCTTCCTTGGGACCCACATTCCTACAGCTACTGCTGTGAATGGGAAATTTCCCCCAAAAATTATTATTTTGACTTTTATTTCCAAAATCTCATCGTCTGTGTTATTTTAAATATCGGGTGTGTTGATAAAGTTGTAAAACTTTGTGGCGAAAAGTTTTTTACGTAAAAGTTATTAAATTAATAGAAAATGATGTGATATTATAGGGATAATGATGAGAAGTAAAAAGAATAAATTTAAAACAAATAGGTTAGTTATACTGATAGTTGTGTAGAGATAATTATAAATTGCCAAACACACCTATAATTTTGAACTTTCATAGAAAAATCATACAAATCAAAAGGTGGTAACCAGAAAACTATGATAAAAAATGTTAATGGTATATATATTTATTTAGGTTATAAATAATACATGCAGCATCATTTATAAATAGTGTAATTTATGTACATGTATTTTATGTAGATGGAAAGTGATAAAATAACTGTTTTAAATATGTGCCAAGGTCATTTATGCATGCATCGTGCTTCCACGGTTAAAATTTAAATAAAATACTAAATAAATTTTATTTTTAAGCTTAAAAATAAAATAATTAATCATCATCATTATAATAAGTCATTTCTGATCAGCTAGGTAAGATAGGCTACATGGATTGTTTTGCCCCATTCTTCACAATTCGAGACTAGATTTTTAATACTTTTTAATATTTTGATATTTTGTTTAATTATTTTGACCTATGTTTTTTTGAAGACTACCACTTTCTACTTAAATAGACTTTATCCTTCTAACTAGTGTTATTTCAGGCATTCTTTTAACATGACAAAACCATTTTAATTTATTTTACCTCATTTCATCACCTATTAGCCTCACTTTAAGATTTTCTTGAATTACAAAATAAATTATAAAAAATAATAATAATTTTATAATTGCTTCATTTCTTATTTTATCTAAACTAATAAATAAATCTAAAAATCTAAATTACAAAAAAAACAAAGATATAGGTGGATGTTGCGGATGGGTAAAAAGTTTTAGAAAGATGCAAAAAAAAATAAGTTTTACGGGTGTACATAATTCCCACGAATCGCAATCACGGACCTTGAAATATAATAACCTGTTGGAATAAATTAATCTATGAAGCCATCGAAAGCGTTACTTTGAAATTTTCCTGGCAATCATTGGCCCCGTCGATAAGTTAGCAGTTCCGGTTTTTAAATACCCAAGGGCTCGGTCCATGGTGAACCGGTGGTGGGCATGCGGTGGGGACAGGTATCTTTCCAAATTTCAAATTCCACCGAACCACTACAAGGGATGGCTGACAGCTCACTTGGCGGTGTCCACCATTATGTCTGCAGTTCACATCAATGTGACACATTCACGAGTCACGACGATTAAAAGAACCGGACGAGATCAGCGTCTGATTTTGATGGACCAACCGTTTTCTTTTCTCGTGCGAACCAGCCAACTATTCTTCTGCCAATTTCCTCCCATCCCCTTCAGCTCAGCCGCGCTCGCAAAATGGCGTCTGAACTCTTTAACTTTTTTAAAGCTGTGTTTGGGAAGTAATGGACCATTTAGATATAGATAAGTCATTTGTATACAAATGATTAAAAAATAGGTAGTTGTATTTTTTTTAACTTATGTTTGACAAGTCATGAACCTTTTAAATACAAATTTTTTCGGTAAATTTTTTTTGAAATGTTGTAAACTAACATAATATGATAGAAATTGTGATGTAAAGTAAAAAAATAATAATAATAAAATAAAATACATAAATTATTTGTAAAGAAATAATTGCAAAAATATATAGGGCGCGTTTGGCATTAGCAAAAACGCTGGTGACAGTTTTTGCTGGCCAAAACACGTCGCTTCAAGCTGCGGCGAAATTTGTGCCGGTGCGTGGTTCGGTGCAGCGCGAGTCTTCTGATGTTGACGAGCGTGGTTAGGTGCAGGGTAGGACTACGCAGTTGTACGTACTCCTTTTGGGTTCAAACTGATGCTGGAGAGCATGGTTCGGTGCAGGGCAGGACTCCTGTCGCCGTAGTACACAGAGGACGATAGAAAACTGCGACGATGGAAGCAGTGAAACTACAGGTTTTTCCAATGCCGCCCTGGGAATGAAAAATTTTATGTGATTTAACATGTTTTTGTAAATACAAAACAGACCCATAGTTTACAAGAAGATACGAAGAACTGATTAACAATTAGATAATTATAAAAAATGAAAAATTTTAGTAGTTCAATAATAGAGGTGAAAAGTCACACTTGAGGTTGCATATCTTTTTTCATGTGTTACTGTATATTTAGGGTCTATTTGTTACCAAATAAATTTTTTAAAAAAGATTCTCACTCTTCGGTATTTGCACACTTTTTGATATAATCTACATATTAATTAACTACTTCCATGTGTTTTTTTATTATTACCTTTATATTTTAATTTTTACATTTTTATATAATTATTTTATATATTTTAATTTTATTGCATTTATTACTAATGTTACCTTTATCATATTGCGTTGCTTTTTCACCTTTATTGTTTTTCACTTCCACTTTTCCTTTTACTTTTTACATCTTTACCACAGGATCTAGAATTTTTCATGATTTTGGGTTTGTAAAAACCGAAACCACTGGGAACTAAGGAAGAGTAAAAAATGTGACATGCATGTTTAGAAAGAGATGATTCTTCATTTTCATACAACTTTTTCTTATAAGTTTTAAGCTATTTACTATATTTATCCCTAAGTTTATTCATGACATCGAAATTTAATAAATCATAACGAAAACTTACAAATTATCTAAAAGCATTTTTTTAGCTGATACACTTTTTCGGACGTTAAAGCTTATTTGGATTTTTTGATTTAAATGATTTTTAATGTTGTCATATTTAAATCATCCTAAGTATGGTCGTGGAATCAGATTAACTAAAATTTTTTAATTTGCGAAAAACAAATAAAAATTTCAACGATGGTAACTATTCATCGTGTGAAGGACAACATGATTATGAGTCCACAACTTCACATGCGTGTACAGGCACTGTTGACTGGTGTTTCCAGCGAAGGACTTCGTTAGTTTAAAAGAAAAATGGAATTTACTTTTTAATATTGTTTATTAATTTAAATGATGTGACATTTATTTTTACCATGACAAGAACATTTAAATTTTCAATAATCACATCTTAATATTTAATCTAGAAAATAAAATGCACATATTTTGCATAGGTTTCCTTTAAATTCGTCATCTTTTTTACCAAAAAGAAACATCGAAATTTCTGCTTTTTTCTCTTATTTTTCTCATCAGTAAACAGACTCCTAATTCGTAAGCAAATATACTTATTTGGATACTATTTTGTAAATTCTCTGTCATTTTTCCTGTGATCACATCATCAGCTCGTTCATGCGTATGAAGTCTAATTGATGCCAAATATTAGAGCAAATACTTATGTGTGTTTTCCCAAATAAAGTTCATAAGTGGGGTGATTTATAAAATCAATAATTACGGGATAAAATTGCAAAATCACAGAAATGGGGAATGTCATAATGATTTACAGAGCATGTAGATTGGAAACGTGCCAACAAAGAAATATATGGAGCACACGTGTCAATCATCCCAACCTTTAATTCAATGGGTCGACGGTTCGGAGGATCAGAAGAAAGCAAACAAAAAGAGAATGGGTAACGATTTTTTTTATAAAAAAAAAAAAAAAAGAAAATTTAAGGAATGCTTGTTTAATGCAAAAACTTTTTACTTTTTACAATTATCTTAGTTTGTTAATTATATTTTAGATTCTGCTAGATAACTATCTTATCTTTTAATCAGTTCTAGACAACTATTTATATAACCAACTTATCTATTTTAATTTTATTCTCTTTATTTTTATCATTATTTCTATTATATAAAGTTATTTTTATTTTAATTTAAAAACTTTTAGATTAAAATTTTTTCATTAAAAATTTTTATCATTTTTCAAACACGCTTAAGAAATTTTTAATTTGAAAAGATTTATTATTAAACAAACACAACCTTTATCTTTTAATTATTCTATCTCTGCGATATTTATTAATTTTTTTATATCTATTATTTCTCAATTATGCCACAATCTTCTATTTTTCTCATGTGCGAGTGGGAGACAAATGCTCCTCAACAACGTTCAAACTCAGATCTTTTGTACGAAAGCTAGCATCGAGAACCAACCGCGCTGAGCCCTTAGTGACGCATGTGCATCTCTGATTCTCTGGTCGGTTGGTTGGGTGGGTTTGCGGTCTCCATCCACACCTTCATTGCTTGGGCAAATTTGAAAGTGTATCACGACTTTTTGAAGAAATTTATTTTTATTCACGTGCTTTGCTTACAACTTCAGACGCATCACATTTTATTGCACGTTAAAATTTTACTAAAATGATAAAAATGCCCCTGTGCATAACTTTTTTTGTATTTTGAATGAAATTTCAAAGCCTGACCAACATAAACTTAATTTATTTAATGTGAGGAATTTTTTCAAAAAATATTTTATATTTTAAAAGTAGCTTTATTTATTAGTTAAAGATTTATTGTGTATTTTATTATTAAATAATATGTTTGCAACAAATTTTACAATTTTTGCAAATAATATTTTTTATAGGGGTGTTTTTGACATTTTAATAAAAATTTTGATTTTCATTAATATGCCCATAAGATAAATGATATGATTGCAATTTTACGAAAATTATTTGGGTATGCATGCAATTCCGTCAAAATTTATGATAACCATATGATTTTCACCAAAATTATGTAAGTATGGATGTCAAAGTAATCTGCAAATATATCTATTTAGTTTAATCATAATTGTAAATATACTTACATAGTTTCAAGAATTATAAATTGTTTCCACATGATTTAACCATAATTGCAAATAATACCTACGTCATTATGTCGTCGTAATGCACCATTAAGGCATTGGTATATTTGCAAAGGTTTGAAAAATGTATGGGTATATTTGCAAAAACTAGATGCACCAAGTTAATTTTTAAAATTACAAATATACTTATACAGTTTGCATATATTTACAGATATACTCATGTTATGATAGTGCAATATTAGTAACGTAATTGTGTGGGTATTTTGTAATGATCAAATTATGTAAGGATAAGTTGCAATTTTTAAGACTATTTGAGTATTTTTGATATTATGCTCAAACTAAATGGGTGTATTTGCAAATTATCCTAAAAATTCTAAAACATATTTTGATTTGGTTTTGGGTTGTAGACTTGTAGTTGACTTCACCCCACTAACATGATGTACGCATCAACTTGGTTTCAACTAAAAATTAATGGGCTCCGCTTATGTGGAAGTAATTTCATGTAATTTGCTTTATTTTTAAGATGCTGATGACTGATGCAAAATCGAATTGAATGGATTTCATATCATTTCTTTAACTAGGAGACTAAAGTTTTGTTCAAATCAAATATATGTGTGGGCTATGTTTGCTCAAAAATATAATTCATGTGTAAATTAGGAAAAATATTTAGATATATTCACATATATATTAGAATTTAAGAAGACTTTATAAAATCATTTATCCATATAATAATGATATTATAAATGGTTTAGATGTTAAAAATATTGCTTAAAAATTGATATTTAATATTAAATTATATTATTATGCTAATTTTACATTTTTATAAATAAGACTCACATACTATGATACTAAATAAATGAAAAGATTTTTATCATAACATAAATGATGCTAAATATAATTAACGAGCAACATAAAAAAATTAAAAGAAATTATATTCGGGAGGGGTTTCATAGAAGTAGAGACCAAAACTGATTCCTCCAACACAGGATATTTAATTTCGATATAATTGAATCTTTTTCCTATGAAAAAAAAAGACCTAACCAGGAAGATAATTTGAGGCCGACGAAAGAAAATCTCTTTCTAAAGGGAAAAATTGTAAAAAATTAAATTAAATTCAATTGAAACATATAATATATAGGATATAATCCATATGAATTATATAATAGATGAAAACCCACTTTATGAAATGGGGGCTGGTCCAATGCGAACTTGGTCTTCTTCTTTTTTTTTTCTTGAAAATATGTAAGGCTTTATCTAGGTCTTATTTTTTGTGAATTTGATCATTTTTAAAATTTATCCGATATTTTATTTTGATTTTTGAAAATTAGGCATGAATATATATGGAACCAACTTTGCCAAAAACATGGATTTTGTTAGTTTATTTAAAAATCCTACAATACACATTATATTTTAAATAGATTTGACCCTTCATAATAAAATTCATCCAAACAAAATAGCGTTAGTTAATAATCTAGAGCAGAAGAATTTTAAATGGTATTAAATTATAAATGATCCATAAAATGATAAATGATTTGAAACATCATAGAATTGGATGAGTCTTAAAAAGTCCATCGAGTACGGTTGTAACCACCTGGGGTCTCTGGGTTGAAGGCTAATTCAAACCTATTTAACATCTCAACCCTAATTTATAGGTTGTTTATGAAAATCTCATCCTAATCTATTCCATTTAACATAAATAAATCAGGTTGCGAGTTGTTAGCAGTTGGTAAAACAAATTATTTAGTATCTCAACCCTAATACATTTGCAGTTGATTTATAAAAATCTCGACTCTAATATTAAAGGGATTGGAAAGCTAGTTATTAAAGGGTCGATAATAGGTTGAGTAATAAAAAATAAAATGATAAATTATTTAAGATATTTTTCTATAATCAACAAAGAGTTCTAATAATAATCATCTAATTGAATTTAAAAACGTCAACTTATATATATGTGCTTTAATGAAATGTTTATTACATTGTTAATAAGTAAATATAACTCACGAATAAACATAAAAAGTATTAATTCTTCATAAATTATGAATGGGTTATGTGGTTGATAAGTTAAATGGGTTATAGTAGTTGGTTTGGCTAGTTAGACAAACCCAACCCATAACAATCCCAACCCATGACTAACCTATTTAATTAAGTGAATTATACAAGTTATTTAATCAATCCTAGTTTGCGAAAACTCTAGTTGGATTAAGTTGTAAGTTAACCTTAACCAGATTACATTGCTAGGTTTATAGAGCTAAAAGCACTAAATTTCATTATTATGTATGTGGTGAGTATATAATATTCATTTATTAAGTATCATATAAATTTATGGTTCGCGTTATTTTAACTATGAATGTTAAAATTATATTTTCATGATATTAGGGTTGTAGCCTAGGTGGAAGACATCTCGACCTCCGTGCCAATTGACAAAGTTTAAATTAGTAAGAAAGAGAGTTTGTTTGTCATTTATTAAGGGAGCTTGTCTCTCTCATTTCTATTAGGAGCATCATCTCCTACTGTTTGGGGTGAAAAATTCATTGAGTAAGATAGAAAAATATATGTTGGGATGAGTTGTAAATATAAAAATGACAAATTATATTTTAAATATACGAGTGTTTGTTAACATCTAAAACTTTTTAATCTAAAATTTTCACTATCCTTAACCATTCTATTTTTAAATTACTTTTCATTTCTTCATATACAACTATTCTGCTATTCAATCATCTCTACTTAACTATTTATAAATCTAATTTATTTATTTTAACTTTATTCTCTTTACTTTTCATTATTAACTCCATTATATACCATCGTTTTTTCATATTTCAAAAACTTTTATATAAGAAAATTTTTATTAAAAGTTTTATTACTTTCGAAATATACTATAGTGTGAAGTTTAAAACACAACCAAAATTAACCAATTACCTTTTAAGTTGTTTTTGCCCAAAATTAAATATGTTTTACGAGCACTCATAGGTTAGGAGTATAATTTGGGAAGGGTACCCGTGAGTCCTCTAATTGGGTACCCTAAAATGGGCAACATAGGTTCTTATTTTTCAACGTATAAAGTAGGTTATGTTCTAAATAAAAAAAATCCACTATCTAGGTACTTGGAATCAACTCAAATTATTAAAATATATTTGACATCTCTTTTATGAAATATACTATATCTTTAGAGTTTAAAAAAAATTTTTGATAAAAGGAATTACTCTAACCCGACCCCCTTTCCATGTGAAAAGGGTTCGAAAAAGAGTAATCCAAGCAATTCATTGCCAAAAAATTATCTGTACAAATTTTTCAAAGAATGGTTTGAGAGGGGTTTCCCCACCAAGTTTGATGATCTAAAATAGAGACCGAAACCAGATCAGCAAGCGAATTGGCAACTGCATTTCCTTGCCTAAGAACATGGTGAATTGAGAGGTGAGCATTAGCAATGAGGATCGATCTAATCTCAGAGATAACATGCTCCACCGGTGAGGAGATCAGGCTATCATAAGATAGGTAAGTGCAAAGAAGAAGGAAATCGGATTCAATTTGAACTTAACTGAAGTTGAGTTGGAGAGCCCACATGGTTCTTAGAAGGAAAGCATTTGCTTCCATGAGAATTGGCTCCCCCACACCCTTTTGTCTCCATCCTTTAATAGCTATGAAGTATCCACGAGAGTCCCTGATGACTGCCACAAGCCCCATGACATCCCTATCCTCAAGACATCGCGCATCAACATTCATCTTAAAGACTCCTTCAGGAGGTTTGGTCCATCTAGCCACAAGGGTATAGTCCAAAGCACTCGCCTGGCCAAGGAATTTGGCCCTCCTGAGTTGCTCAAGAGTATTAGCAAAAGCTGGTTGGACACCCTCCTCCCTAAACTTGTTCCACAAAAACCAGACAGGCCAACAGTACAGAATAAAGAAAGCCAAATCATCAAATCTGTTTCTACAGGATAAGGTTCTCAATATTTCCTCCACCGAAGACACTGGAGAGCTTAATCTTGCTGCTTTCCGACCAATCCTTGCAATACAAGCACAACCCATAAACAAGTGATTAGTATCATCGACCTCCCTCTTGCAAAAGACACAGACTAAGTCCACCTCAACGCCCCTATGAGACAAGTTCAACATGGTTGGGAGCGCATTCTTTAGTAGTCACCATCCAAAAATTACCGCCTTACTAGGGAGCCTTGTCCTCCAAATGGCCCTATAACAGCATGAGAGGCGAGAATTATCCATATCCGGATTGAGCAACTTATGTGCCGACTTGACCGAGAATTGATCGTTTGGTTCTTGCAACCAGAAGATACTATCCTTTTCTTCACAAAGAGGAAGGGGAATAAGACTGATTTCCTGCCAACCGACTTCACCCCACAGCTGCCACAACCCAGTCTTTGTTCCATGCTTTTGTCTCTACATTGATGAAGTGGTTGACCATTACGTTCTCTAGGATGGATAGTGTAAGAGGACCGACCTTACCCACCTCAGATTTGGGCCAAACATCCTTGAAAAATCAGACCTTGTTCCCGTCGCCAATTCTCCATTTACTCCTGGGTTGAATCACATCACACGCCTTTAGTATGCTCTTTAACGTGTAGGAGTTAGAAGGCATTGCCTTACAACTCCAAATATCCGAGTTTGGAAAGTATTTGGCTTTAAGAACCTTGTAGCAGAAGGAAGTGGTACAAGATGATAACCTCCATACTTGTTTTGTAATAAGTGTGTAGTTGAAATCATGAATATCTCTGAACTCCAGCTCTTCTGCCCGCTTAGTCTTACACATTTCCTTCCAAGCAACCTAGCTCATCTTCCGCTTGTCCCCCTTTTCACCCGACCAAAATTTGCTCAGCATTCCATTGATAACTTGACAAAAGGACCTAGGTAGCAGGGAAATATTTATGGTGTATGAAGGGATTGCTTGAGCAACAACTTTGATTAACACCTCTTTTCCTCCCCAAGACAGCAGACAACCCTTCCACCCTTGAATTCTGTGTCATATGCGCTCTTTGATGCCCTTAAAAATCCCTTTTTTGGATCTACCACGCCACATCAGGGACCAAGGTATTGATGGAATTCCTGACCCGAGGATCCCAGCAGATTAGCCATCACCCCCCGAGCATAGCTATTCATATTTGTGCTGAAGAAAATCGAAGTTTTATCCACATTGATCATTTGGCTCTAGGAAACGGAGTATTGGTTGAGGATATCCACAAGAGTCCTGATGTCATGGTCGTCAGCCCTGATAAACAAGAGAGTGTCATCTGCAAATAATAGGTGAGTAAGTTGAGGCCCCTGCGGGTTGAGTCTAATTCCATGTAGCGCTCCACTAGCAATCGCACTTGAAATAAGCACAAAGAGACCCTCCACAAATAGGAGAAAGAGATAGGGAGAAAGCGGATCCCCTTACCTTAATCCCCTTTGGGGTTGGAAGTACGTGGATTTGAATCCATTCATGTCGACTCGATACCTCATAGTGGAAATATAGCACATAGTCCAGTTGATCCACACAGGACTGAAATTCATTGCCCCATGACCTGTTCAAGAAAAGCCCATTCAACCCAATCATAGGCCTTTGACATGTCAAGTTTAATAGTCATCTCCTATCTTCTGCCTCCTCTTCGCCTCCTGAGAGAATGAATAGCTTCATAGGCAATCAACATGTTGTCAGTAATGAGCGACTGGGAACAAAAACGCTTTGTTCCGCCCCTATGACCTCGTGGAGTAACACCTTGAGCCTATTTGCCAAAACCTTTGCCAAAATTTTGTATACTACATTACATAGGCTAATTGGCCAAAAATTTGATAGGTCCTGAGCACCAACCCTCTTTGGGATCAGCACCAAAGTAGTAGTGTTTGATTCCCGAATATGTCTACCCTGATGAGCATGGTTACTCTCCTCTATGAAAAGTTTACACCACTGAAAGATCTCATGGCTCACGATGTTCTAATGCTTCTGGAAGAATCCAAGAGACATACCATCCGGCCCCGGGGCCTTAGTTGGTCGCATGTCCTTCACTGCTTTTTTCACTTCCTCCAAACTAAGTGGTTTTATCAAACACGTCATTTGGTTATTGGAGATTCTCTTTGAAATATGATCATTAACCCAGCCCGCATCCTGTGTAACGGAGGATGCATAAACCTCTGAAAAGTGTGATACTGCAAATCCAGCAACTAATCCTGACCCCTAACCCACCGCCCATTTGTGTCTTTAAGTGCTTTAATGAAATTGGACTGCCTGCGGTTAGAAGCCATACTATGGAAAAAAACCGATGTTTCTATCCCCTTCATGAAGCCAGTGGGTCTTAGCACGCAGTCTCCATAGCTGCTCCTCATCCTCCAACAAAAGATTAATTTGAAACTTGAGTTTTCTCATAGATTCATCACGATCGTCAGTAGGCTTCTGACCCATCAAGAGTGTAAGTTCCCTTTACTTCCGCTCAATGGCAAGCCTAAGGTTTCCCCTCTTCTTGCGATTCCACTTGGACAACTCGGTACCACAATGATTGAGTTTCCATATGAGCATGTCGGAGTGCATCACATCCATCTGAGGTTTGGACTCCCATACTTTTTGAATGATTTTACTTGCCTCTGGATCATGAGCATAGAACAACTCATATCTGAATTCCTATGGTGGCCTCCTCATTCCATTTTTTAGAATCAAGTAACATCACTAACGGGCAGTGGTCAGAAGTACCTGCCGACAGATGACCAATCCTTGCATAGGGAAATAGGTTGAGCCAAGGAGAATTTGCAAGCCCTCTATCCAATCTAGCTTCCACTCTCTGAGATCCCCTTCAATTATTACTCCAGGTCATGGGCGCCCCCACAAACTCGAGGTCCTGTAGATTGCACCTGTCGATAGTGTTACAGAAAAGATCCATTTGAGTTTGGGTGCGATTCCTCATATTAATATATTCATTAGGTCCCACAACTTCGTTGAAATCGCCCATAACAAGCCATGGAGAGTTAGATTCTTCACCTAGCTGATTGAGAATGTGCCAGCTTTGATGACGGCCATGTATTTCAGGGTGACCATAGAACCCCGTGAACTGCCAACCCATGAAATCCAAGTCAATATGATGAACAGAGAATCTTCAAACAGATGTTGGACGGTCATTATTCCAAAAAAGAGCCAAACCCCCTACTAGCCACAGGCTCCACCGCAAAACACGAGTCAAACCTCATCTTATGCGTAATCCCCTCCATCTCCTTTGTGTTATGCTTAGTTTTGCAAAGAAAGACTAGTTTGGGAACTTGTTTCCTAACCAATTCAAGAAGTCTATGAATTGCACGTGTTCCCAAGCCCACAACAATTCAAAGCTAAAAGGGCCATCTCACATGAGGTGAAGGCTGTGGGGGCACCCTAGCCCTCTCTTAGCATTTCCATGTTCCATAATTACAATGGAGTCAATAATCTCCATACCCTCCCCTTGCCGAGCTCGCCTTTTCCATTGTCCTCTACGTCCTTGTGAATGTTGATTTGCATTTTCAGGCTCCACTATTTGCACCCCCCCCCCCGTCCATCCCGATTGTTTACTGGAGAGCAAATCATTCCCCCCAATCCACTGCTTGCATATGTATATCAATCAGTCCACTATCCTCCACCACATTACAGTTCCCACTTTGCCTATCTTTCTGGCGAGCAACCCTCCCCATGAGCCAAGCCGTGCCAGCCCCATCAAGTTCCTCCTTATTCACATAAGCCGACCGCTGCATCTGTCCTCCTTCATCACTATGAATATCCTCCCACCATCTGCACATTCTAGCCCTACACTTCTCCCTCCCCTCACTTTGACCACCCTCAGTCCCATGCCCCCTCCTACTGAATTTCGTTCTATAGAATCCTTGAATCCGTGTGGAATCACTGGGTCATGTTGTTGATGCTAGTAAAGATTGACAAAGTGGCCTATCTGCTCGAGCTCACCACTCGTGCTCGAAATGCTCATCTGTTCTATGCATGCTCTATCAGTGTTATGTAATCTTCCCCCCCCCCCCCAATTTCGAGCATCCAACTTGCTAACTTGCTTCCATGACTGCAGTTCTCGCCTCATCTATCATCCTTGTCTCATGGTTTACCTTCAGATGATCCCCCTGGTTGCCCAAATATTTGGTTGGTGCCATACGGTTTCCTGAAGCAAGTTCCTCTTTCAGCCTCATCAGTTTCACTCCCACCCGCAGCCAACTGCCATAAGGCATATCTGGCTCCATTGCATTATATTGCTCCTTTGCTGCTGTTGGATAGTCCTTATGGGCATGCCCCATAATGCCACACAAATAATAGAAAACCAATAGCTTCTTATACTGAAAGCTGATCCATTTCCAGTGCTGTGAGCCAACGTTGATGAACATTCCTCTACGAAGAGGTTCTCTGCAGTCCACCATCACCTTGAGCTGATTTCTGCTTTCGTAACTCTGCTGTCAATCAGTTCCGAAAATGTGTTACCAATATTCAGACCCAAGTAATTCTTGTCGACAATGTATGGTATCCCCTGAACATGAATGCACAGAGGTGAATTAACGAGCGTTAGCTGGGCGTGATCCATTTCCTCTTGCAGCTCCACGAGGATGATGAGATTCCACTCAAATAACCATGGTCGGCCCTCCATTACTCACTCCTTTTCATTGTGGTCTTGGAATGACACCTTGAGCAAGTTTTTCCCGATCTCGATGAAGTAGAATCTATCCTTCATCCTCCATATCCGTCTCAACATTCCTTTGAAGAATTCCTTATTATAAGATTTCGACGTCCAGAGAGAACACAGAATGGTAGCATCCTCTCCTAGCTGAATCTTCTTTATCGTCAGTCCCTCAATGGTCATCGTTTATAATTCGGCCCCCAACAGATCAGCAATACATGGGTACATCCTTTCTGCAAGAGATGCCTTCGACTTCTTCTCCAACGGGCGTTTCCCAACTCAACAGCGACGCCGTCTTCCGTACTCGGACCACCTATTCCTTTCTTGTACCGCCGATCTTTCCCCCAACCCAGCTACCCACACTCAGTCCCGAGCACAACCAAATTGTCTTTGGGAGCTATAGAGGTGGGACTCTCAATTATATTTTTAAAAAATATTTTTAAGATATGAAACTTGTTTAATTTATTTATTATTCAGTATATCTTATAAGTGCATTTTAAAATTTTATTATTATCATAGTAATTATAAGTCTTTAATTTAAACTTTTCCAAAATTATGATTTCAAATATAGTATGAAGATTAATGCAAAGAACTGATTTGGTACCAACGCCACAAAATAGGATAAAATTGCATATAAAATTGACTTCACATAATAAAAAGTTTTAAAACTAAAATGAGAATAACTAAAGGCACGTTTGTTAACATGCCTCCATAAGGTGGGATCGAGATACATGAGAATACACGGGGACCAACAATTGATAAACTAATAACCATATTTATCAACTTTTATTTTTATATTCTAATCAATTTTTTTACCAATCATCCTTCAATAGATATATTTATTTTAATTTTACTGTTACCATTTTATATTAATGTTTAAAATATTATTTCCGGCTTCTTTCCTCGTCCCCAAGTCCAGCATGGTACCCAGCGCGTCCGCGCCCCCCTTCTCTTCGAGGCAACCGTTGCGGACAGGCGACGACTTCTAGAAAGTGGAAAGAGAGGAATCAGTCTCTCTGGCTTCGCATCTCACGTGAGCACCATCATATCTAAAATTCCTAACCCAACACTCTTTTACGGGGATCGCACGGTAATGATGGCTCGTGCCTTTCAAGCGGCCTCCCCAAAAGCCTTTTTCTCAAAAGAGTTTTCGTCTGTCGTGAATCGTGCTGAATCCGCAGAGACTATTTTACTTTTGCTAGTGCCAAAACTCAGTGGATATATATATATATATATATTTTTTATGAAAAGGATCCAGCTCTGTTCCAGCTCACTTTCAATCCGAAAGGAAGATGGGTTGGAGCCGTCCAAGCAATACATTGCCAAAAAATTATCTGTACAAATATTCACCGAGATGGCATGGGGTGGGTTTTTCCACCAAACATACTGATCCAAAAAAGAAAATTAAACAAAATCAACAAGAGAGTGAGCAGTCCTATTTCCTTGCCGAAAAACATGCTGGGCCGATATATAAGGAGACGCGGACAGAACGGCTTTGATATCCGCAATTATCACTCTAGTCGGAGAAAGCACAGAAGAACCCGACATTAAGAAATTGAAAAGAAGAAGTGAGTCGGTTTCGATCTGCACACGATCAAGACGTAGCTGGATAGCCCAATTTACGCCCAAGAAGAATGCATTGGCTTCCATGAGTAAGGGTTCAAGTGCGCCCATCCGCCGCCAACCTCTTGCCGCAATAAAGCCACCCTCGGAGTCCCTGATGACCGCCGCATACCCCGTAAACATCCGCCTGCTATGTTTCCTAGCATCCACATTTATCCCGAGTACACCCGATGGCGGCGGAAACCATCTGGGTACAAGAGGGCGGTCAATCGCCCTATCCTAGCAGAGGAGTTTTGCTCTACTATGTTGCTCGAGAAACTCGTGACACCATTCAGTAATCCCATCGAAATCCGGTTGTTTCCCTTCCTCCCTATACCTGTTACGCATAAACCACACTCTCCGACATCGGAGAATGAAAAGAGCCAGGTCCTTCGATCTTTGTCTTTGGACGAGTGACCCCATGACGCCCTGTAGAGTCACCCCCGTAAGGATAAGTCTAAGAGCCGCAGACCACATGTCCCTTGTGCGCGAGCATCCCATGAAGAGGTGGACCACAGTGGAGATATCTTGGTACTGGGGCCTTGCGTTCGTTTCGTAACGTGTCTGGGTGGGAAAGTTGTTCTCTACCCTTCTCAAATCAACTGCACACAAAATTACTTGATATTTTAATTATGTAATTACTTTATTTTTATCCTTAAATTTCAAGTACTTTATTGCACAATTATCTTACTTATTCTCATTTTTATATATCACTTCACTCTGGTTCTTTTAAAAATATTTTCATTTCAACTTAAACTTCTCCGTCATATTTACATTATCAAACCGACCTTATTATTTGGATAAGGGACCCAAATGAAATGATGAAATGAGATGACAATGTCCAAAATTTTTCATTTCTCAAAAACATTTTCCCATATCTAAAAAATAATAACTTATTTTTTCCATTTTTAATGCAACTTTTAACAACCACAGTCATTCCCAAAATACAATATTTTTTTCCACACATCTTCATCCAATCCTCATTTAATTCAAGCGTTGAATACATGTAAAGTGGTTACAAGTGAACATTACCTGGTTGATATTATATATTCCTAATTATGATTATCAACGGACTAAATGCATCATGGTAGTTGACAAAGGCTCACAAGGATTAGATGCAGGTTCAATTCCCCTTAGTGGTAAGGGTCAGGGGTTTTACATTTCCCCTTTTTCCTAGTATTAAGGGCTTACCAAAAAATTTTCTCCATATTCATACTTAATTGTAATATCAATTATTACGCGATATAAAAGTTGAATAAAAACTGACTATAAAATGTTATTGATACGGACCTGTCTGTGCCAATAAAGCTAAAAAAAAAAAGATACGTTTTTGGTGAATAAAAAATTTGAGAGGAACAATTACAAAATCATTAAAAGGCTAGAGCATAAATGTAAAAAGCCCAAATGAAATTAATGGGTCTGGGCAATGGGTGCTCGGTTCAATGCACGATGTCTGCCACGTGGGTGTTGTCCGCGTGGTAACTCCCATTTCGTCCCTAGTGATGATGCCCTGGTGATGACAGGAGTTCGTAGCGTATTTGGCGAATTTTTTTCGTGTAGAATTGGTGGCGTCTTGTGTCCTTAGGTATTTACGGAGGAGCGTCCACTGGTGGAGTTTTCAGGGAATTATTTTTAGGAAAAATTAAAATATT
Organism: Annona squamosa; assembly: GCA_035584095.1. NCBI lineage: Eukaryota > Viridiplantae > Streptophyta > Magnoliopsida > Magnoliales > Annonaceae > Annona > Annona squamosa. Next base: position 23,826,404 of record JAXCLR010000092.1, read on the forward strand.
TGTAAGATATTTATAGATTATTCTTAGAAAATTATAAGAAAAATATCATGAACTAATTGCAATATGAGTTGAGATGATGTAAAAATATGAATAAAATTAAATTAAAAAAAGTCCGGGATGCGCGCTAAATGGGTACAGCTGTTTATGGGGACTCGCAATTAACGTGAATGGTGCAAGGCAGCGAGTGCCACCATCTCCATACGCCTTTCTACCTCCTTCCCTCGCACTACGGACCCCCATTTAGTGCATATATTTTTTTTTTAATTTTTTTTAAAAAAATATTTTTATAAACATATTAGCTGAAGTGTATTTAATCTTTGGATAAATTTTTTACCATTTTTAGAGTATTTTAGATATTTATTTTTGATTTTTGAATATCAGTAGCATTTTAGGTAATTTTAAATTACTAAATTACCTAAAATGTCAATTGATTTTCAAAAATAAAAAATAAATATCCAAAAATGATAAAAATTAATATATACGTTAAATAAACTTGGACTAATAAGTTTATAAAAAAATTTTAAAAAAATAAAAAAAATAAGTGTATGCGCCCGGAAGTTTATGCTCCCGGGAGCATACAACTGCAGTCCGCGCTACACCAGAGATGGAAGGAGCCGGACAGATAATCAGGACCGTTCATCTATCCTCGATCAAAATTCCCATGGTCTAAGAAGAAAATGACGACGAAGAACAAAAGCGCAAGGGATGGATGGGCACGCACGATTCAGTTATTAAAATCTCTATCATGAGTAAAATGGCCCATTATTCTCTGTTTAGTCTTTGCATCCTCACTTCGCGCACGTATTCATAAATTTTTTATTTTAAAAATAAAAATTTTAAAAATTATTAAATTTCACGTAGTTCGTGATCTAGCTGTAGCCAACACATCTAGAAAAATTCAAAAATAAAAAAAGGCTCTTTTTTACCCGCCCTTAAATTGAAAGTAGTACAACATCGCTAACCCTTAATAAACTATCGCAACATGTTCATTTTTTATATTGAGGAGCTAAACATTTATATTAAAAGCATAAATTAATAATTACTGCCAAGCGTTGATATTGCCCTATTTCGTACCATTAAATTATTTTTATTATATAACGATTGACGTCTGAAAAACACTTCTTCGTTGTCAAGACAATTGAAATTTTTATGTATATCATCAAGAAAAATCCGTGTAGAATTGGTCACATGTAAACGAATTCTAGTAAGTCCCACCTATTCAGACTATTATTATATTTAGAATTATTTTAATTAGTGTATTCATTTTCATAATAATCAAGTATCTGCATATTTTTACATCTTGCATATTCCTCATCTCATAAAAGCTAAATCTAACAAATAAAATGGTTTGATTTGTAAGTCAATTTTGAAGCTAATAATTTAACATTAGTACTGATAATGGTTGAGTAAACACCTAACCCTTTGTCCCAAAGAAATCATTGATAATGCTACAACAATTGGTAAACTTCTAAAGATCAAGATCCTTTGGTTCGGCTGCTCTCGAGACCAACACCTTAAAAGCAAAAGAGTCGAGCCCTTCTTGAGAAATCAAGATTGAACACATACATCGACACCACCTCAATGCCAATTTACTTATCAACTAAGACAGGTCATTAAATTTGTAACCCTTAAGCGAGGCAATATCGCCTGACATTGATAGTAGTCCGATATCCTAGGGAAGCAAAGTCAGCTCATGTCATTATAAATTGTTTGAGATAGGCATCGTTCTACATCTGACAAACCAGCAATGGACACGAGCATTCAAGGTCAACAAATAGCACCTCAAATCATATTTTGCAGGAGAACATATCGTAAATGGAGTATTACTCCTACTCTGATGCGATATTAACAAGCTAAGATATGAAGCTAGGCTGATGACTTTAAACCAAGTGTTGTGTTGGGAGACAACTGAACCTTTTTTTTGCTTTTAGGGGAGTGTTAGTCTACCTCCTCTTTTGTTTATTTCTTTTGTTTTTGAACTTTGATACTTGTTGATTGGAAGTTTTGGTGAATGATTTTGCAAGATTCAACAATTAAGCAATGATGAATGGAAATTTGGCTTGACTTGTCAAAGTAGGGAAGTTTACTCATCTTTCTAATTGACTTAAATCAGTGGAATGTGGTGCTTACTTCAATCATCAAATGTGGTAAAAATTCATATTGCATTATCTAGAGCATATTTTTGGTTAAAAATATGAGAAACAATCAATTAGTATGACCAATTCATGCTCAAAATGTGTAAAGAAAGTGTGGACGTGTCAAATTGAAATCAAGGTGTTTAAAGAAGTAAAATTCAAGAATTAGATGTAACAAACGAGTTTGAGCAAGTCAAAAATAAGGAAAAAAAGTAACAAAAAGATTTCTCAACAAGTCTAAGCGAAAAGTAAACAAACAAGGAAGCACACAGGCAAAATCGTGATAGCCAGCTTCCACAAGGGCCAAACCTTGAGGAGCCTAGGACCACACATTTGAACAATGTGGCGTTTTGGTTGCAGTTTAAACACCTCATCTCTCCCATTTTTCAAACATCCAATGCAACCTCCTCCCTCTAACATACCCTCCAATTCCAAGACAATTGATAATAAACTAGACTTTTTGATCCAACAGATGCAGGATTTATGTGTTTATGTTAGTGATTGATTTGACAGTATCGTAGATCGTTTAGGCTCCTTGGAGGAAGCAATGAACTACATTTGGAATAGACATTTTTTATTGTCTCTTTTCTCATTAAACATGGGATTAGCTATAGACTTTACTTTTGAAAATTTGAAAGTTTACTATGAAAAATCTTATGGATACTTCATTTGAGATGCTTGATGACTGCCATGTTAACTCCTCACTCCATGATTATGATTTTTCATGCACGAATTATGGTTGAATTATCTTTGATTTGACAGGTACACAAGTTTTGTTCTCAACATTGAGGAAAGTGTCATATTTAAGTGTGAGGGGAAAATGCATTGTGTTATTTTTGGAATATTTCTTTGAATTTTTATTAATGTGAGATTTGATGGTAGAATGAGAAAGTGAGGAATTTTTGCTGATTTTTAAGAGCATCATAAGCATTGATGTCAAACTAATGTAAACCCCACTTTGAACTCTTGTGATTCCTTTAATTAAACTATATTTGGGAATTTAAAAACTTTTGAGTAAGGAAAATAAGTGAACTTTTGTTAGATGTTGAATTTGTTTATGATAATGTACTTGTTAAAAATGCTTTTATTTTCGTCTTAAATCACTTGGCAAAACTATTATACTGAGGCACCAATTTTGCTTTCTTTCAAATTTAGAATTGTTCTCTCCAATCTGTTAAAGATTATTCCTAATATGAAAATTGGTTAATTAAAGAAGATAGTTTTTCTTATATACATAAAAATCTCATTATGGTTGAAGGATTTTCAAAGCTAATGCTCTATAGTCTTCTTTATGACAAGTGATTAAGACATTCTTTTGTCTAATAATGAGCTTAGTTCTAAAAGAATTATCATTGCTTAACCCCATTGAGTTTGGACTTGAACTTCTTCTTTGATCCCTTCCAACTTGTTGAATTGAATTAGCTTTAAATTTATTTTGAGTTAAAAAGCATAACAAGAATTAGGTTAATCACATGACTTATGTGTTAATGAAAATTGATTCCCTAGATACCTTGAAATATATTGAGGAGAGTTATTGTTGGGCTTGGTTTAAAAAAGAAAAAAACTACTAAACTAAAGGTAATAGCAAGCATAAAAATGAATAAAAGCATCAAGTGTGAGGGTAATTCTGTTCTTATTTACATAAAAGACTCAAATCAATTTGAAAATGGTTCATTTTAAAATTTGTTTTGAGCTTTAATATGAACCTCATCATCATCTTATTAAGCCTTATGATCTTATGAACTAGTCAAGTGAGTCGTAGAAGAAAATTTGTTACTAGATTATGATGAGGTGTATACGAGGTAATCTGACTCATGTTTTGCTTCCAATGAAAGATTGAATTATTGAATGTGTGTATTGAAATAATAAGTTGCAAATGAGAGGATACTTGAAAGTTGAGTTTGCAAAGGAGAGGATACTTGAAAGTTAAGAGTTTTTATTGTAAGATTTTTGAACTTCTAATGTTTGAAAGAGGAAAAGGTGGAAGATTGTACAATATTAGTCTAGTAGGAAGAGATTTTTGATAAGTGTCATTCCTAAGAATATTTGTTTGACAATCTCACTAATTTTTTATGATTGGTATATCATTTATTTATATGTGAGCATATTCACTCTTTGTTCAAAGCTTTTGAAACTTTGTTCTTTGATCTTGAATCTTTTTATATTTGCTTGAGGATAAGTGTGAGGACCAGGTATTTTATTTTATTGTTCCATTATAACGTTTCTCTATTTATGAGGTAACTTACGAACATGCTAGTAAGAATTTTACTATATTAATGGATATATAACATAAATGGACACGACATTTAGGGAATGTATAGTGCATGTATTATGATCTTAGCACATTGAGTATAAATTCAAGGTGTATGATTAGCGTTCCATTGATGGACACAACGACTATTGTTTCCTTCGCAGAGTAGGTACGGGGTTCGACCTGCCCGGTCAGGTCGCGGGGGTCAAGGGGGCAGCG
>JAXCLR010000092.1:23882275-23896198 GCA_035584095.1 Annona squamosa
ATAAGGAGTTTTCAAATTATGTATGTATAAAATGTTCAGGTTAAAATAACTTGTATTGTACAAAAACAAGTATGAATATTATCAATGATAATTGAGATTTGATGATAAGTATGTGTCTTTATGTGATAAAAGAAAAAAAAAGTGGACGAGATCGAATTAAATACCCGCTGTGTGATCAGGGCAACAATCCTGATTCACACTTACCAATCAACAAGATCTTGGAGTAAGGACAAATGTGACGCCTCTTTTTGGGACGCCACATGGAAGCAATTTGTTGCTGGATGTGCTAGAGTTCTGGCAAAGGCATGTAGGGTGGCGCTTGGGTGCCAAACTCATGCTCTCTCACTTGACCTTGTTTTCCATTCGACTCGCCCGCACGTCTGTAATTTGCCTGTCCTTCCCACAAAAAATGAATAAACCAAATAAATGAACTAAAAATGCCTAATTTATGCCAAAAAAGCATAAAAACCATGTAATGCTCCTAAAATGCAAAGTGATTGAAAATGTGGCGCCCCAACCTGGGTACCTAGAAGCCTTACTCCAGGATCTTTATTGATTGGTAAACGTGCCTCAGGATTGTTGTCCTGATCACACGGCGAGATTTTTTAAATTGAATCTTGTCCAAATTTTTTTTCTTTCATTCGTTTTCTTTCATCACATAACAAACACTTGTCATCAACTTTACGCATGATACTCATAATAACATCATATCATCATATATGAACATATTCTTGACATTAATTTCACATATATTATTCATATCACAATAACTGACTTATCTACATCACAAGTTCTTTCAATCTAAACATTTCATACATACATATTTTGAAGATTTCATATAATCATTCATACCATATACAGACTAATTTGTTGAAAAGTTTTCTTCATACTCTTTTCCTTTCCTGTATGGCCTGTGTTGTACCTGTCTATGGTTGGGGAAAACAAAACATAAGTCAAACTCAATAAGCAAGCATTTTACATTTTAAATGCATTTCTCACCTTTCAGTAGTAGACACTTAACAAGCGTTAGACTCGCAATTGGAGGAAACCTTTTCATAAATATCTTTCATGAACATTTCATAATCCCAATTCATGGCAAACATATGCTTGTAAAACTTGACATATAAATTTTTTTTCCATAAACATATTTATGTTCTAAAATATTTTTCATCGAAGCTCCTTTTCTCATAGGACATTGTCATGTCCTAAAATACTTCTCATAAAACCCTTTTTGAGCATATGCAACATGCAACACGTCTCTGTCCATCTAGTAGGTGACACTTATCAAGTGATCATCCTTCCTTATGACAGAAACCTTTTCAGGTGATAGCCCGCGAGCCAAGCGACTATGCGTGTCCATCTCCCATTTCAGGGAGAGCGCCGCCGGCATTTAGCCTTATTCAAGCGACTCGGCCTATGCAAAGGGGGCCCAATTTGCAACCGCATTCGGCTTGCGTATCCTTTATAGTAGACCTAGTACATAATCCTTGTGCATACTTTTCCTTCACATTCACATGCTAGCATGATTTTATGAAAACTACAGACCACAATCTGTGTCCTTTTTCTGAAAACTTGATGCTAACATGCTTTTATAAAATACTACAGACCTCAACCTATATTCCTTTGAAATCTTAAATACTGGGCTTAACCCATGTTAACGAGTTCTATGCTCAAAACGTTTTGTAAGGATGGCCAACCTTAAAACATTTATATTTTATAACTCATTTGAAGTATTTAAGGAAAATATTTAAAATAATAATATTTTCTAACCATTTTGTAAATAATTTTTGAATGACAAAAAGTCTTTAAAAATATTTGAAACTTTTATCTAATATTGTATACTTTTGTTCACCTGTCTTATTATTCATTTCTATATGGGATAGTCTTGTATAATCCTTTGAACATTACTCAAATCATTTTTGAAATTAATTTATCGTGTTGGCCTTCCTTGAATCCTACTCAAAACAATGGATTTTGAAAATGCCAAAATAATCCAATATTTATAGAACCTTTGAAACATATATTTAAAATACTTCAAAACTTTGAAATAAAACTATTATAATATATTTTTTTCAAATATCATTTTAAAATCTCATTTTCCTTTCAACATAACCTTTTCAACATTTGCATTTCAATATTTTTCAACATTAAGAGGATTGGCTTTTAACGAAGCAATTTTCAAGACAATTTAAGATTGCAGAATAAAGTCGTATAAAATTGTATTTTCAAAAGATTTGCTTGCTTACCTTCATAGTCAACTTGTATCTTTCACTTATACTTTTTCCTTTTCCTAAACAAATGAAAAAGACCATTTTTCTCATATAGACAAAAATATTTCATGCTTGTACATTTCTACTATTAAATTTGAATTCATCTTAGGGTTTCTAACCCATGCATATGTCATAATCACTTTATTTTCTTTCATAACTCTCATAGAGGTTAATTTGGTCTCTATTTTCACATGTGGATTTTTATCCCAAAAATTTTTAAAAATTCCATTAAGACATCCTTATAAATATCCATCTTATTTCTGCCCAAATCACTCTATTTATTATTCATGATTACCATTCATGATCATTGTCCATGCGAGTTATTGTTTACAGCATATTTGACACTATTCATGGGTTTCAAATTTTGATAATTTTCTTAAAATAAAAATACCATGACATAGCTTTTGTCTAGTACATCATGAGATAATTCATGTATTTTGAATTAATCATGATTATCTTGGCTAAATAAATTATTTTAGCCACTTGTAAACATGTGTGTATAAGGTTCCATAATTCATATTTTAAGCATGAATTTGACTTAACAAAATTCTTTTAATTCCTATAATAAATTCCATAACATACCATAATCAACATAATCATAATTCTCATTCAAAATTTCTGAAACTCATTATTAAATTCCAAAACAACCCTTTTCTTTTCACTATGTTCCATCTTCTTATTTATCTATTAATTTCATATACATATAATAGCATTAATTTGCTATCCCTAATCCTTTATTACACTCTTGTATAACATATATATTAATTTTTATCACTTTCACTTAGTTTTCATATTTAGTTTTGATTATTTCTCAAACTATCTTCATTTGCTAAAATCAGGTGTACTAATTTCTCTAAATCTTTATTATAATCAAATAAAGGTATTTAACTCTGAAATTTATATCATATATTCATAACTACATCAATTAACACTCATAAAAATTTCAGCAAGAAATATTAACATTATATATTTATTTTGACATTTTCATTGTGCTGGACAGTGTTGTAAAATTAGGAACACCCTAATCATGTTATTTTTAAACCATACTTATGTCATCCAAAAATCATATTTAATTTTTTTCGTGAGATAATAATAATATCTTGTACATCATATCAAAATTCAAGATTAAAACTCTATCTAAAAAAATTATTAAAAATCATTTACAACAGCTGACCCTGTCACCCGTTTTTCCCCATTTAAGTTAACTTTCTCGGATTATTCATTTGTAACCTGCTTAATAGTTTAAGCTAAAAATTTGGTCGTTCCTTAATGATCATATAATGAACTTATACGAAAATTTCCATGGCAAAAATCGTTAGTTTACTATCTTGTTCATATTTTGTTTTCTAATATTACATAAACTCTAGATTTGAAGCAATAAAACAAAATTAACTCCTACTTATCAAATTAATCATGAAAATATCCCTAAATTAGTTTAACGCTGAATTAATTTAATAACATTAATCCTTACCCATCTTTTCATTATTTATAAATCATATTTTAAACATGATTATAAAAATCTGTTTGGAAATTTACGTTCAACAAAGATATAAATACGGAAATTTATGAATTTCAGAAATACAAAATCTGTATATGCATTAACGTCCAGCAGCATCTCATTTGCACCTTTTTGATCATCCATGTATTTTATATAAAAAAAATTTTAATGCTTTAAACGAGCAGCATTTCCAAAATGAGAAAATGAAATAAAAAAAATGTACCTGAATGAGCGCGTACATCTGAGTGTCGCTGCTACTCTAACCTATTTTCCACCGGTGCCATGCCCTTTTTATACTTTACATACATCGGTTTACCATGGTTAAATTTCATTTAACCTAGCTCACAGCTTAATACATTATGGGTGTTGAATTTTAAAAGTTTGGCAATTATACATTACATGCACCGTTCACTTCTTGATGCTAGCGACTTCTTCTCTTTTTCTTTTTCCTTTTTTTAAAAATAAATTCTACCATTAACAAATTAAATCATAACTGCCTGCATACACACTTATATGTTATGAAAATTTTTCTTATTGATATATATACAATTGTTAACAAAATGTACCTTTCGGAATTTTGAAAAAATTTTCTATTTTATTTTAATTAACTAATTCATATTTAGATAAAAAATCTCATTTTAAAATTGTGAAAACATGTTTTCCAAAATTTCATTTCTTCATTAAATTGGGCATATTAAAATAGGCTTACCCATAAAATTTCACCTCAATTGGAGCGAAGTACATATTTTAACTTAATTAAAATCATTTTTTGTCATAAAATTTCATTTTAAAACTTTATAGACATATTTTGCAAAATTTAATCTATTCATTACGTAGGGTATATTAAAATAGGCTTGCTCTAAAAGTTTCGTCTGAAACAGCCTTATATATATTAAGATATTAATTAATGTATTAATCAATCAAAATATCAACGTAAAAACATGAGTGGAATTTATTATCTTTGGCAAGCTTTTTAATACATTCAAGTTTGATAATTTAGTCAACTATTTTCATAATCTAATCCGTCTTGATTAAAGAGCACATAATTTAGTATTTTCTATTAAATTTTTATGTGATTTTGAGTTATGCATGTTTAGATCTAATGAAAACAGTGATGATGAATATAAGCTCTTAATTAAAGCCCCTAATTCGCCAAAAATTTTTCATTTATTTTTGTTTTTTCATAAGGTCCATAAATTTAAATAGTTTCAATTTGTATAACTCAGAATTTTGAAATTTCTTCCCAAAAAATTTGTAAAAAATTCATTTTCATATGAAATCATAAATTACCCTCTATATTTTATAAATCTCAAACGTAACCTTTGTAAATTCTAAATAAATCCCCCTTTCATCTCTACTCCCATTTTTTCCTTTTGTGAGAAGCTTTTTTTTTCGTATTTTGTGATTAAGTTAATCCAGAGTGATTAACTTATCACTTTATCTTAACCACAGGGTCATTCACTATTCACATTTACTATTCATTTAAAATTATATTTCATAATTAATTATTTGATCCTTCAATTCCATATATTACAAAAATCATATATTTATTTTATATAAAAGTCAATATATTACCTAGGATTTATGACCTTAGGGTTTCATATATGATCGTAAAATTTGGGGTTCCATAGATGTGGTCCACTTTCTCTCCATTTTTAACCAGCTTACCTCCTCCCCTTTCATCTAGTCCATCACTACCCCTAACCACCTGATTGCTAATCTCACCCAAAATTGATAAGATTCATTGAATGCACATTAATTAAGAAGAAAGAAGTTTGCCAACAAAGTATCTGGAGCTACAAAGTGGTAGGCAGAATAATATGCAAAATTAATGAGAGAGAAATTATTGGTGTGGCTGATGGAGATGTCAGGAACTTATCTTCTCTAGCATCTTAACTAGTATGAGTGGAAACTCACTAAGCTTGGACCCACCATTAAAATTAGCTAATCATATGGATATTGAGAATGCATGTTTAAATTATCTAAGGAGTCAGTTAGAGAGAAGTAGCAATTGTAAATGATTGAGAGTTTATTCAAAACTGGATGCCATAAACCAATCAAATATAAAAGAGTGGACAAACGAATTGTAAGTTCTTGAATGTTCATGCCTTGTAAGTTTTCCTATTCTATTCTTACTAACTTTGTCATAGATTTTGATGCAAACCAAGTGTTTATCGTTAAAAGTACTATGATCACCAATTCAATTAAAATTAATCGAAACACATTAAAGCTAACACATACAAAAGATAACGTAGAACAATGGTGAGTCAAGTCAAATCCACGGAGAGACGATAAGATTTTGAATTGTTTGAGACTAATATGCTTTAAGAGAGAACATAAAAAAGAGGTAAAGAGAAAAAGACAGAAGAAAGAGAGAAATGAGAAGAAATTAAAGAAAGACAGAGGAAGGGGAAGAGAGAGATAAGAAGAAAGAAGAGAGAGAAAGAGAAACCAGGGAAGAGAGAAAAAGTAGAGAAAAGAGAGATAAAAGAGGGAAAGAAATTAGAGATAAGAAAGAAGAAACAGAAGAGGAAAGAGAGAGAACTAGAGAGATAGAAGAGGAGGAAGAGAGGGAAAGAAGAGAGAAAAAAAGAGTTGGTAAGAAAGAAGAGAAGCTAGATAGAGAAAGAAATTGCAATTAATTAACAAAAATTAGATTAAATCTACTCTAAGAAAGCAATTAAAAACTATAAAACCTAAACTATAAACGCAGGAACGGAAAATGCAATAAATTCAATTTAAAAATTATAAAGCAAAAAATAAGGCACTAAATAAAGTGGTAAATCTAATTTAAAAATTATAACTGCAAAATTAATGACTACAAGAAAGTGAAAATAAACTACAAAATAAAAATAAAAATAAAATTATATAACCCAAAACGAAGAGCGAATCTCCACCATAGTGCCATTTATTGCTCGCCCCACTTGGCTAGGGGGAAGTCCTACAAGGGTGTATCCCCACCAAGGGACAAAGTTTTGTGTGTTAACTAAGGATTAAGGGACCCTATTTTATAGTTGTGGGGCACCCCTTCGCTAAATATGAAAATTTGATTTGGGATTTTAGCCTTGATACGTATTCTTCATTGCTAGCCTTTTGCTCTTTATCTTCAAATGCCTCAAATGGGAGTTGTTGTATTTCATTGTGTTGTAGCTAGCTGAAATTGGAGGAGCGAAGATTAACCAGTTGCAGCTAAGGTGGGCTCATCAGTGCTTAGAGAAAATGACGATGGGAGCCTAAAATCTTCAGTTGTAGTGAAGATACAGAGTTGCTACTGCCTTAATTAGGGTCCCATGGTTGCTAGTCGGACGTGCTACTTTCATGAGGTTTGTAGTGATGGTTGGATGGGTTTAAAAGGGGAAAATTGGGCCATATTTGTAGTTGTTGATTGGTAGTTTTTTCTCTTAATGATTTTGAAAATGGACACTAAAAAAATTCTTGTTATGGTTTTGTGGTCATAAATCCATGGATAAAGTGACAGATTAGAGTGTTGATTTGTGGGTGGAGCTAAGTGCTAGGGAAGATGGAAATTGGGGTAGATAGTCTTTGAAAAATGAAGCAATCAATTGGAATCTATTAGACAATTGATGAGTTGGAAGATGCTACCAATGATGAAATTGGAGCTGAAGATGGTAGCTATTGATGCTTGAATCGAAGATAAAGAGCTTGTTTTGAATGGTAATGAAAGGGGTGTGAGTTGCTGCTATGGTTCCCCTAATTTGTGGAAGATGGAGCTAGTGGAGCACCAAAATGGTGCTCTAGTAGTGCATGAACATCCAGTGTACTTGCAGTGCATTTAAACATTAATTTAAACATTGATTCTCAGCCAAATAATTTCAATAACATCATATATTTTTTTAATTAAATTTTTGGTTTCTTTTCAATTCATTTTATCAATCAATTTATTTTATCTATAAATTATATGATTTCTAGTTTGTTCCCCATATTTTAAAATATATATGTATGATTTACCTAATTAAAATATTTTATAAATTTTCTCTAATTATATTAATAGACTAATATAATCTCAAAATTAATTTTAAGCCTATTTAATCTTGCATAGTATGTGCAAAATAACCCATTTTATAGCAAAATTATAGATTTTACGTAAAATTATTAGTTTTACACAATTTCACATAAAATCCATATTTAATTAACATTTTTGTAACTAAAGGTGCAAATTTAACATGAAATTTTACGAACATTTTGAGACTTATCAGATTTGTATCAATTTAGTTTATTAATAAATAATTGTGTTTGTTGTCTTCATCATGCCTAATGAGAACACAACCCTACTATTTTTTATTGATGATTAAACCCATCATTTTCATCGACAATTGAGGGCATTCATAGATGTTAGGATGAGTTGTTTTGTTAAGATCCAGGTCATAAATTAAATCATGGTTATTAGCTATTATGCATGGATTATTTGTCGGTACTAAGAGCTATTGAAGAAGATGACAAAGATGGTGGGTTTTGAGTTCGTATTGGGACTTGAAAATGGTGTCAAACAAGTATAGCTTTTCAAATTTTCAAAAATAAAATACATCAAAGCCAATACAGATGCTTGAGAAGATAAATATGTGTTGGTCCCGAGTTAATGGCAATTACCCAAGAGGAAAATGGTGAATTGGGCATTTAAAAAATTTAAACTTAAACAGAAACTTTACCCCGGATTAATCTAGTCTCCTTTGTGAAGAAACAAATGGAAAATAATATAGTGCAGAGAGCAGAAATAAATATCAACAAGAAAGATTTTATAGTGGTTTGGGCAACCTTTCCTACTCCACTCTTCCAAGCTCACACCTCTTGTGACTTGGGTTCCACTGGTATTTTACAAATACAACTAGAGCCACTGCTCTCTTCCAAATTCCAGCTCTAGGGGGCATCAACAATTCACAGCACAAGTAGGTGATGAGTTCCACTCCAATCACACACTACTTTGCTTACACTTGATCTTACTTACCCAAACTAAATCAAGTTCAATACAAAAAGAAAAATAAAAGAGAGTTTTTACATGTTACTGGTGTGTAAAAGCATATTTGGCGCAGAGAAGAACTTGTAAAGCAGTCTGAAAGATTCAACGAGCAGCTCTTGGCAGTTTGAGATGGATTTGCATGTGTTTTTAGATGATTTTGGATGTTAGGAAGCCCTTAATTTGATTAAATAATGACTATTTGATATTTAACTCCCATATATGAATTTTGAACTAGAAATAACATAACTTAGAATTGATTCAATTTGAAATGTGTTTAGCCATGGCTGGTGAGCTATCATGTTTGGAAAGGATATAGATGGCTATCAGTAAAATTTGCATAACATATTTGATTAAATGATATGTTGATCCCGTTAGTTGGCTTAACCTAAGAGGAGTAGATTCTGGTTTAAAGTCTACCAATTTTTAAATTAATTTCCCTTGAACAATACTTGTTGAGTATGAGAGAGTTAATGCAAATGCAATGAATGAATAAGATAAGAGCACCTAACAAGAGGCACAAGAATTTATAGTGGTGTGGGTAACTTCAATACTTTATTCTTTCAAGTACACACCCTTTGTGTCTTGAATTTCACTATAATATTGCAATAAACGGAGAGCCTACACTTTTTCTAGATTTCAACTCCAAAGCCTTCTTACATAAACCACAAGCTGCCAGTGAGGATTGCTCCAAGCAACTTAGCTTACACTAATTACTTGGCCTTAGTCTTCAATTACAAGCCAACAACAGAAACAAAAACAAATTACACAAGAAAATCTACACTTTATAGAGTATGTGTTGTTAAGTTAAGCCATAATAAGCTCTTGTTGGATGAAAGTAGATTGATTTGTGAAGCTTCAATAGTTGAGAGCTTTGTAATGAAATTTTTCTATGGATCTTCTAATGCTTGAAGGTAGGAAAGTGAAAGCTCATTTAATGTCTTAGCTAACCCCTGTTAAAGATGTGATATTTAAAGCGTTATAGGAATAATAATCGTTTGGTGGTAGGTGACAGCAATAAATATGCCAATGTTTGAATATTTTTTATTATTACGATTCAAGTCATGGCTAAAGTCGACTTAGGGTTTGATTTGAACTAAAGCCGCATATCAAGGTCGACTTTGAGTGGGACTTTAGACTCCAATGATTTTTGAACTTGGCTTGTCTGCTCGAATATCCTCCAAAGCACAATTCACATTAACTTGGGATGTGACTTTACCCAGGTCGCATGTGAGATCGATTTGAGGTGTGACTTTACACTCTAGTGCACTCCAAAATCATGTCTGCTCTCTCGATTCATCTCCAAGTTGAATGTGAGATCAACATGGATCGTAACTTCACTCATATTGGAAGTTGAGGTCAACTTAGAGTGTGACTTTGCATTCCAATGAGATTTGAGGACTTGTCTCTTCTCTTGTTTCATTTTCAAGTTGCATGTGAGGTTGACTTGAGTTGCGATTTCACCTAAGTCGCATGTTGAGGTTAACTCGGAGTGTGACTTTGCATTTTAGTAAAACTTGAGGATTTGTTTCTTCCCTTGATCTTTCCAAAAGTTACAGATGGAGTTGACCTAGATGTGACCTTACCTAGGTCGTAAACTGAAATTGACTTGAGGTGTGAACAGATTCTTCAAGGATAAATGGGTGGATGCTCTGATAACAAAAGCTGAGCCTCTACTTAAAACATATCAGATGATGAAAGGGTGGGCAATTTCATTAACCAGCAGAACAAGACATGGAAGAAGGAATTGATAGTGGTTGTTGTGGGTGAGAAGTAATGGAGAATGATTAGCCCCATCCTTATCTCAAAAAGGGAATCTAATGATGGGTGGTAATGGACCCAAGAAGTCAATGGAACATTCACAACTTCCTCATCATATAGACTTTTGAAGTCTAACCGTAGTTCCTTTGCAAAAGAACCAAGCAATAGAAGTGATATGAGAGACTATCAAGCAACAATGATCTTAAAGCAGATTTGGAAAGCAAATCTTCCAAACTGAGTCAAAGTCTTTGGATGGAGGCTTACTAGTAATAAACTACGCACAAGATTAAATTTAATGCATAGAGGTACGACAATCATTCCCACATGTTTACTATGTAAGAAAGGATGTGACGATGCCCACCACATATTCTTTCACTGCAAGCACACTAATCCAACGAGGAAGGAGATAATAGTTTATGGAAACATCTAGAAACCCAGAAGAGCATCACAATCATCTCTTAGTTATCGAACTAAGACCGCTAAAGGGAGTGAGTTAAGCCATTTCATAATATTCTTTTGGAGGATATGGTACTTGAGGAATAAATATAGGAAAATAGGAGAAATGCCAGATCTCAGCAATGGGGAAAAAAATATAGGCATTGTGGTAATTTTATAATGTGAGTATATTTGTTTAAAAATATGTGTATATTTAGTTTTTTGATAAAATTTGTATTATATATATACAAAATCTCAATCTATTCCGTTCATTTGCTAGATCAACTACTAAAACGTATTTTGACATAATTTTTTATTATTTGACTTTTTTAAAAATATCTGTGTTCAAAAAATTATTTTTTAATAAGATTTCATTATAATTAATAAAGTTAAAAAATATATTTTATATAAGGGGTTATGTTATATTATATAAAGTTTATATAATTAAGGTACTCTAAAAAATAACAATTTCAATATTTATTTCTGAATTTTTGAAAATTTATTAATATTTTTTTATTTTTAGAATATAATAGAATATAACAGCATTTAACTTTTAAAATTAATAAGTTAATCCTAATTTAACACCTGTAATATGATATTAAGCCCCTTATAAGGTCATTTATACCTTATTACAAAATTTGAAACATAGATAATAAGATTTAATGAAATCCACTTTATCTAAAAGCATCTAACAATATCTAACAACATCTAACAACATGTAACAACATCTAACTTTTGGCATTAATAAGTTAATCCTAATTTAACACTTGTAATATGATGTTAAGTCCCTTATAAAGTCATTTATACCTTAATTACAGAATTTGAAACCCAAATAATATGATTTAATGAAATCCACTTTAATCTAATAGCATCTAACAACATCTAACGACATCTAGCAGTATCTAACCGGATCTAACGACATTTAACAGTGTCTAACTTTTGATATTAATAAGTTAATCCTAATTTAACACCAGTAATATGATCTTAAACCCCTTATAAGGTTATTTATTCCTTAATTACAGAATTTGAAACTCAAATAATATAATTTAATAAAATCCACCTTAATCTAACAATATCTAACAACATCTAACATCATCTAACGACATCTAACAACATCTAATCGGATCTAACAACATTTAACAGCATCTAACTTTTGATATTAATAAGTTAATCATAATTTAACACATATAATATGATTTTAGCCCCTTATAAGGTCATTTATATCTTAATTATAGAATTTAAAACCCAGATAATATGATTTAACAAAATTTACCTTAATCTAATAACGTCTAATAACATCTAACGACATTTAATGACATCTAACAGCATCTATTTTTTTATATTAATAAGTTAATCCTAATTTAACACTTATAATATGATCTTAATCCCCTTATAAGGTCATTTATACCTTAATTACAGAATTTGAAACCCATATAATATGATTTAATGAAATTTACCTCAATCTAATAGCGTCTAACAGCCTCTAACAGCATCTAACAACATCTACCAACATCTAACAATATCTAACCGGGTCAAACGACATCTAACAATATCTAACGGGATCTAATAGCATCTAAAAACATTCAATTTTAATATTTTAAAAATATTCCAAATATAATTTTTGTATTTTACAAAAGATATATACTTAATAATTCATTTCAGAACTATGCAAACCTTTAAATAATTTTAAAATCAAATAAATATATAAGGTTATAATTAAAAATAATAAATAATTTAAATTAAATGAAATAAAAATTTACATAAATATATAAAAATGTAATAATTAGTATCTATATGATTTTTCAAAACTAAAATTGTAATAAAGTATATTTATTTAAATTATATCTAACTATAATTTAGATTTAATATATAAATATATTTTAATTTCTGGGATTGGTTAAATAATCAATTTAGTAAGTAACTATATTTAATAGAAATTTTAAAATAAAATTTATTAAAATTATAAAATAATATTATTTCAGTTTATATTACAAATTTAACATATTAATATACTAATTACAATTCAAGTTAAAATAATAAATTTTAAAATAATAGGTCTTAATTTTAAAAATTAAATCAATATTTAATTATTAATTTAATAAAACTTTGTATTAAATAGATACTTTGTAAAAAAATTACAATGTTTGTAGTTATTTTATATATTTGAATTTTTACACATAATTATTTTGAAAATAAACAACATAAGTTCATTTTTTTGCAAAAAATGTGAACTTACTAATTCATTTTAAAACATGCCAACTGTGATTTGAAATTTTCTATATTTTAAATTTAGTAATATAATATTATAATAATATAATATTAATTCAAATAAATATTAAAGTAATCAATTTAGTAAATGATCCTATTTAATAGAAATTTATAAGAAAATTTATGAAAGCTACAAAATAATATTTTACTAATGATTAAAGTATAATTCAGATGTAAATAAACTAAATAAATATATTTGACTTTTTGGGACTTTTATGCTAATAAGCTTTTCTATGCATTATCTATAATATAATTTCAACATATCAACATGCATTCAAACATAAAAATAAATAATATAAAATAAAATAATTACTTTTGAAAAATGAAGAAATGTAAATATAAAATAAACTATTCCATTAGTATTTTTATTACTTAACTTTTATTTATTCATTTTAGTATAACAAGCATGAATTGACATAATGGGTAGTAACAAAAAATCTATCAATTATTGTTATTTCTATTAAATAAAAACTTTACACAAATTCACCGAATATTATCTCTAATTTTGTAGAATTAAATTAATTTGAATTGAAACTCCATGAAAAATGAATTAACCAAATAATCCAACTTACTTTTTAGAACAAAGTTATGGTACAAATATTTGAAAAATATGTGTTTCAACACCACCGATGGCCAATAATGTGTTGGAAACAATACTTCAAAACAAAACAAAATTGACCAAAGATTGAGTTTTGATGATTAACAACAACTAACTTGAG
>JAXCLR010000092.1:23906140-23919415 GCA_035584095.1 Annona squamosa
TGTATAGACAATTTTTTGGCTATGAATTATTCGGATTTCTCTAGTCCGAACCTCTCCCATAGGGTGAGGGGGTCGGCCTAGAGGAATCTTTTCATCAAAAAAAAAAACAAAAGAAATAAAACAAAATTTCCAACGTTTTAATTTTGTAATGCCCCCACTTTTTACTCAGTGTGCACTCATTTGAATTTCAATCGGCAACTTCTCCTGGTGCTTAATTTCATTTGAAATTTTCAAAGTTGACATTCGTAGTGCAGTTTAGTTACGGAATACAACTTAAGAGGGTCCACTTCGTAGAAGTCTACTTTCAAAGATGGGACCAACAGCGACATTTTGGTCATTTTCAAAGTGTTAAATCGGCAAGCCTAATTCCAGAGATTCAAGGAATTCTATGCCGGCTTTGTATATTCGTATCTAGGTTCAAAAATAAATTTTAAATATAAATTTTAAAATAATTATATGGAGATAATTCCAACAATAAATTTTAAAATAATTATATAGAGAACGTTTCTATGATAAATTTAAAAATAATTATATGTACAATGTTTCTTTGATAAATTTAAAAATGTAAATTCTAAAATAATTATATAGAGAATATTTCTAGGATAAAATTTAAAATAATTATATGGAGAATAAATTTACACAAAATTTTAAAATAATTATATGGAGAATATTTCTACAATAAATTCGTTGGACAATTGGTTAGACGTCATGGAAATGTGGTACACCAAAATAGTATTAATGTTTCTACCAACCAATGGAAAAGCATGATTAATTAAAGCCATCCCCTCGCTAATTGCCTGGAAAGTCTAGCCCTTCGTTTTCAGTGTTAGCCTGCCGCCACTTATATTGAGCATTGACATGTCGCACTTTGAAATTTTGAATACATTAATGCCAGTCTAATTGTACCAGCCTCATCCGACCGACTTAGTTCCAACTCCTAATGGCCGCTTTAGGATCATCCACGCGTACGAGGCTGGATGAGAGCTAGGGGCGTTTACAAATCGGGCTGTACGCGTTGGAACTTAATTTTAATCTTAATTTATTTAAAATATCTTAATCTTAATCCATTTATTAACTCATTTAAAAAACTTTAATCTGAACTCATTTACAATCCATTTAATAAATGAGTTAGTGGGTTGTTAGCGGGTTATATAGCAAATAACCTAAAAGCCTAAATTCTAGTAGTTGATGATTTCGCAAGGAGAGACGAGAGAGTGTTTTCGGCGTAGAGGAAATGAAAATAGGGTAGTAATAAAAAATAGAATTACAGCAGCAGTGAAAAATTAAAAATTAGGTGACTTGAGAAAAACTTAGAGACGGAAAATAATCTAGGGATTTACATGTATATATAAAACTGTAATGAGTTAAGCGAGTTAAATGGGTTGAACGAATTAAACGGGTTGAATAAGTTATATAGGTTAAATAGGTTACTAAATAGGTCGATGAGTTCTAAAATCTCAACCCTAATTCATTTATTTAATTAAATGGTTAAATGGGTTGGTGGATCATAACTCATTTATTCAAAAATCTCGACCCAAACTCATTTATAAACAGGTTGGACGAGTGGGTTGACGAGTTTACTATGATCATTAACACCCCTACCGAGTTGTAGAGAGGCTGTCGTGAGAAAGGAAAAGGCACTGGTGCAAAGGTTTTTATTTTTGCGTAAAATGTAAATAGGGTTAATATAGTAATTTCTAACATGGGAGTATGGTTGCAAGTGAGGTGTGAGTTTGGGTTAGTGAGATGACTTATAGTAAATTGTGGTGTAAATTTATTTTTTTTTACAGTAAATCATACGCCTTCAAGAAAATGGTATTGATTGCGAATAATCCGAGACGTCTAATCTGTAACATAACTATCATAAATGATAATAGGAAGTTTATATTAAAAAGTGGAATAATAAATTAGATTTATCTAAAAATCTAACTAAATGAACGAAGCAATTTAGTACGCTTTACTTATTCTACAGATTTCATGGGTTTTACACATTCATAGATTTTACAAATTTTATACGTTTCACGGAGATGATGAGTTGTATAAGTTTCTATATTCGTTTTATCCTATTTAATGTATTTTATAGGATATTTAGGTATAGTAGAAAATGTGCATACATATTTGATAATTTTGTATCTTTTACGAATTTTACAAAACATATTATTTTGTTGTGGAGTCATTTAATGGCGTAGACCAATTTTTACTATTTTTATGCCTTAAATAAGATTTATGTTATTTTATTTTCATAAATTACATAGGCGTTACAGAAGTTACAGTAATGGAAGAAAATCACGGACACGTATTTACATGTTTTGTGATTTTTACGAATTCTTTATATTCGGATGAAATGATTTAATGGATTTTATGGATTTTATGGATTAATCGTACAATCTGTATTGAACATATTACTAGCATATAATACCAAAATTTTTAAAATATTAAATAACACATTTCAAAAGCCTATTATATTTTCATTAAATTATTTTTTATCATATTTTTTGGTTATGATCTTAATCAATATTTTTTATTTACATTTCGATTTATTAAATAAGTATGAAATAAACATTGTGCTCTATAATTTTTTATAATGAATATATATATACACAACTATCAAATTAGGAGAATAAGCTTAGGTGCACCTTGTTTATAATTATATTCGTTAGTTGAAATTTTAAGTATTGAACATCGTTAATGAGGTGCATTTTACGCTTACTTTTCTTAGCCCGTGTTGTAGACCAAAAATAATTTTAATTCAAAAAATCTCATAACATGTAAACAAAAGTTAACGAGCGCATTAACTCCATAGAATTAGGCGGTGTACAACCTTTTTAAAGATGTTTAAATAACACATTTTGGAAACATATTAAAATTCCTTTAAATTACTTTGTTGATCACATTATCTAGTTGTAATCTTAATCTATAATTCTAATTTATATTTTAATTTATTAAATAGGTCCAAAATATACGTTATACGCTATAATTGTTTAGAATAAATATATATAATAAACTCATCGATTTAAGAGAATAAGTTGATATGCATCTTTTTCAAAATATAGTTGTAGGCTAAAATTTTAAGTATTGAATATTGTCAATAAGGTGCATTTTGAGATTATTTTTCTCAGCCTATGCTATAGATCAAAAAATAATTTAAATTCCTAAAAATTATGATAATATCGAAACAAAAGTTAATTAATAAGTAATTTTAATTACCTTTCTCATTAGTAATTCTCTTTGTTTATTTTAAAATTACTGAGCACTATAAATTGTATCTAATAAGTACATGTAAAGTTATAAAAATATTAAACAATAAATTGTTGCAGCTTATCAAATTTTCATTAAATTTGTTTTATCGAACATTTCTTCTAGTTGATATCTTTAATGATAAAAATTTACATTTTTAATGATTATTTACACTATAATTAGATTTATGAATGTACCAAATAAGTCATTTACTCTAGAATCAGATTAAAATACTATGATTTATTTTTTATAATAATAAAGCATATTTTTAAATAATTCAATATTATTTGTCATAAAATAATTCAATAATGATGATTCATTTTAAATTTCACAAAAAAAAAAATAAAGTTGAAAGTAATTCTAATAAACACACGTAATGAACCTATTAATTAAGAGGAGCTAACCTCCGAATGGGGCAACCACCGATCGCCATCCAATCTTCCTCTCTTATAGTTTTTTTTTAATATGGCTTATGTTTATATTTTTAAGAACTGAATAATTAACCTTATGATTATTTTGTACAAATTTTATTCGGCACCATGTGTCATTAACTCAAGAATAACTAAAATCAAGAAAACATTTGTGTATTGTCCATTGCAAATGAAAAAAAACTTCACAAAATATTTTATCGATAAAATTATACAATTCAAAAAAAATTAAAATTTTAATAATCATTAAGCTTCCAAAATAATTATTTATGTGTAATTTATAATCAATGCATTATAGAGCACGAGAAAAGTGAACATTTGTAATCATTTTGCTTTTGATCATGCGCAAGCATAAAAAAAGAGAAAATGGTATATTTTTAATATTCTATTTTAAAATTTTGATGTACACCATGTCATGATGATCAATTCAATTTTATATATTAGAATATAAAGATGAAAACTTTTAACCTCTTGAGAAATTTTAAATTTGATATACTAATAGAAAATAGAACAACTTATTTTAATTTTAAAATTTGGTTTTAACATTGATAAAATAAAGTTAGATTGATCTTGTTAGCCTTTCCCCATTAAACACACCAACATTAATTACTTAGTCATCTAATATGGTGATATAATTAAAAAAGCGATGCCCATTTTATTAAAGAATGAAAAATATCATATTTATAAATGCCTAAAAGTTTTATCTACATGAATCTATTAGGTTGGAACCCACAAATGTATAAAATATTTTAAATAAATAAAAGGCAATCGTCTAATTAGTCGTATAAGTAGATTTATATTATAAAAGAGATAGGATCAAAATTATTACGAACCAAATAAATTACATGCACAATTTTTTATTTAGCACCTACTAAAATTTACTCAAAGATAATCTTAATCCAGAAGGAAATACTCATGTAAAAACATTATTTAATAGGTAATTTGGCAAATTTTTAGACAATTCCAAAATAAACTCTTACACGTTTGCAATTTTGCAAATCAAATTAAACTAAACTCTACCGATATGATACACCACTTGGTTTATTATTATTATTTTTATAAACTGTCACATGCAAATTGGTAATAATTCTTATGAAAATTGGTTGCCATTTAGAAGCTAATTTTTTAATAGATAGATAGGAAAATTATTTTGAAAAAGAAAAACAAAATTTTTTGTTGTCATTCATTATTTATATTACGGCACACAAAATTAATAGATAATTACAACAAATACATTAAATTAAACTAAATCCATATGAGACATTCATATGAATCTCAACTAGAACAAATCCAACAAAATTTTATAGCTCATTATCTTGATAATCCAAAGCTAGCAAGTGATTCTTGAAGGAGTTTCCAATGCATCTGCAAAATTTTTAAGAATACATTTAGTAGTCCAATGTACAGAAATAAACAAAAGAATATCTTAAGGCTAAACATTTTTAATAGAAAAATTTCTAAAAAATTATAAATTTCTAAAGATTGAGCATTAATCTTTCAAGCAATTTAAATATTTTATCATGATCATTGATGTTAAATTATGAACACATTAAAAAATAATAACCTTATTAGAGCATAATTTGAGAGGATACATTTTCTGAAGTCTTCCATTATGCTATCACAACAGAGATGATAAACTAATAACAATCATCAATAAGTTATGAATACTTGTTCACCACTTTAGAACCTGCTAAAAAATATAACAATTCATTTCTATAGGGTAACTAACAAAACTATCATTGTTCATTGATTATTAAACTAGCACTATTAATCAAACTTGATTATGGATAACATAAATCCTTAAGTTCTCAAATATTCTATTAAACTAATTATTAAACTAGTCAAATATTGTCACATGTTTTGAGTCACCTATAAGCAATAGAAGGAAATGTAAAAATCATATAATCAAATTAAAAAAGACTAGCTCTCAGTCACAAAGACAGCTAACCACACCTTCAAAAATAAAGTTTTGGATTATTAGTGTCAATTTATCCATGCTATGCATAGAAAAGACGTGTGTGTTCAAATGCTGGATGAACTCAATGAATGGTGAGGAATCTACTCAAAGCAGCCTGACAGGCACTCTTAGGAGAAATTTTGACACAAGCTATAAAAAATGAAAAAAGAGAAATGGGACGAAGACTTGACAGAGAACCAATAACCACACAAATATAAACAAGACTTCCTTCCATGTAGTAAAAATTCTAATATTTGTCATTATTTGTAGCACATAGATCACTTCTTTCTATGCAGTAAAAAGTTCAAATTTTGCTATTATTTATTGCAGACAAATAACTTCTCTGTAGTAGAAATTCGAATATTTGTCATTATTTGTTGCATACAAATCATTTGATTCTCAAGTTTTATACGAATGAAATCCATCAAAAAAGTTATATATAAATGAAAAAAAGATCATTTATGAAACCAAAAAAAGGAAAAAATAATGCCCTTCAAAAGCACAACGCATATTTTCTAGAAGATGATTGCACTTTGTGAATTTATGATTGTCTCGCTAAAAAATGAAATAAAAAGCTATGCAAGTTTGAGACATGGAAGTACTGTTAGATGATAGCATCATAATTCTTATGGAAAATTATGTGATGATCTAGGTTTCTGACAACATTAAATAATGAAGACGGTCTATTTAAAGCTCTTTCTCATATTATTATCTTTCCATTCATCATAAAAATTTGGTTTTGCTCACCAAAAAAAGGGAGAAAGATATAAAGAGTTCCCCTTGAAGAAGTGCAACATGACCACCAAATTCTTCTTCATTGATTTTCAATATTACTGCATAATATCTATAGACAATGGCAACTGATAGCACTAGGAATCTATAGGGAAATATTAAAAAATAAATTAATTCATTAATTACATGTACATCAACACAAGTGTAAAAACATTTGCATTGAATCTGGTTCCTCAAACTAATCGACTTTAGCGCATAGCTGAGAACAAGCAAAGGCCCATTTCAATAGTTTCAGTATTCCGCCAAGCGCCCATCATAACAACTTCAAACAAGTTGGAAAAAATGTATATGTGAAAGGAATCCCTAAAAAAAAAAACATCAAGGCATCAGTCCCAGTTGTATGCATCGCTCACTCGGCTTTGGCATGATGACCTTACAAAAGGAGCAAATAGATTTGCATACAAGTCATTTGCAGGGTTCTCGAAATCCATTTCAATATCATGTTGCAAAAACCTTATTGATTAAAAATCATAATCACCCCAAGATCCTCCATGTTAAATCACTAAAAAAATAAACCATAAGCGAAAATGTACCTGAATCCATAGGAGTAGTTCTTGTTAAATTCAGAGGTTTTCTGTTCTTCTAAGTTAATGCACTGGGGTTTTCTAGAGAATATGACTCATTTTTTTAATGTGATGTAAAAAAAGAAATCCCAAAATATGCATAACTTGTAGACCACAACCGTATATATAGCGTACCCATCTTTCTAATTTCTAATTTAGCCTATCATAAAAATAGAAATAAGAAAATGGGCAATAGGATATTTACGCATAGGAGACCCGTACTCTATTAGATAATTTGAGCCAACTAACCTTATAAAATCACTTTATAATTTTGGGTCACTATTTATGATAACGTATATATAATTATTATATATGTAAGTCCAAAAATTCAACAATCTCTCGCTTGGACTACATGTAATTTTATAATTATATATATCCTTATGGAGCTTAAAACCTTCTGTTATCATAACTGAATTCATCTCCAAACAATCTCATCCATTAGTTATGCCAACATAGGATCAAAATGGCCTTTGTCACATTCATCGTAACCAGACTCATCCATGGTCACTTATATCAAATATAAAAAAATTGACATAGATCAAGTATGGATGCGTAGCATAGAAAGTACATATAATGTAATTTGACATGCCTATTTCCAACTGGCCTAACTTATTTGGCGAGATCAAACTAAAATCAAAGTACTGAATAACCAAAATATTGATAACTTTATTTCTGCAGAAAATATCCATAATTGTAACAAACAAATTGTGTGTCAACCAGAAAAGCACAAAATATAAACTCTTACTAAACCAAAGTATCGTCAAGTGATACAACACCTATGTGAATAATATGCTTATGGAAGACCTTGGGTGGTAGTCACTTAGTTAGCGAGTCTGCAATTATAGAGTTTTTTCCTATGTGCTCTATAGACACTTGACCTTCTTGAATTCTTTCGTTAACAACTAGGAACTTGAAGTCAATAAACTTTGACTTCGTTGAGCTCTTATTATTGTTGGAATATAAGACTATTGAGTTATCATCACTAAATAACTTAAGTAGTCTTTTAATTTCATCTATAATGCGCAGCCCTATGACAAAATTTTGTAGCCATATGGCCTGATTGGATACCTCAAAACATACTATAAATTCAGCTGTCATGGTAGAAGGAGCAACGAATGGCTACTTAGCACTCCTCTAAGAGACAGCTCCTCTAGCAACCAGATAAATATAGCTAGAAGTAGAATTGAGATTCTTTTAGCATCCAACATAGTCGAAATTTGAATATCCAATGATCTTTATGTTATCCGACCTCCTATATGTAAGCATGTAGTGTTTTGTTCTTTGAAGGCATCTTAAAACTATTTTAGTTGCTTTCCAATGATCCATTCCCGGATTACTCAAGTATCTTCCCAACATCCTAACAACGAATGCTATATGTGGACGTGTACAAACTTAGGTATACATGAAACTTTCCACTGCAGCAGCATAAGGGATCTTCTGCATTTTTTAAAATTCGAAATTATTCTTAAGGAATTGATCGAGATTGAATTTGTCTCCCTTCGCAATAGGGGTATCTCCTGGTTTACAATCCTGCATGTCAAATCTTTCAAGTATTCTTTCAACATAGGTCTTTATGATAATTCAAGAATACCTCGAGAATAATCTTGATGTATCTGAATTCTTAATAAAAAAGTTACTTTATTAAGATCTTTCATCTCAAATTTGTTCGATATAAATCTTTTAGTTTAATGCAATAAACCTATATCATTATTAACAAGTGGTATATCATCAACATATAAAACAAAAAAATATGCTTACTCCCACAGAATTTGTAATATACATAATCATCAACCATATTCATTTCAAAACCAAAAGAAATGATAATTTGATGAAATTTATAATACCATTGATGGAAAGCTTGTCTGAGCCCATAGATGAATTTCTTTAGTTTACAAACCATTCGTTTTGCATCTTTGGACACAAAATTTTTTAATTGCACCATATAAATATCTCATCAATGTTACCATTGAGAAATACAGTCTTTATATTTATCTGATGTAGCTGAAGATCCAAATGTATCATTAAAGCCATTATTACCCTGAAAAGAGTGTTTTGATAAAACAAAAAAGAAAGCCTATTTATAATCAATACATTCTTTTTGAGTAAAGCTCTTTGCAACAAGATGAGTCTTATACATTTTCACATTATCCTTTGAATCCCTTTTAGCTTTGTACCTTTGGGCAATGGGACAAGTTCTCAAATGTCATTCTCTCATGGACTTAATCTCTTCATCCATGTCATTAATCTATTTTTGAGAACTTTTACTTTGCATTGCTTAACGAAAGTTGATACGATCATCTTCGATCATTGCAATGTCATTCTGATATTATTGGAGAAAGATAATGTAATCATTAAAAATTGCACTTCTTCTTTCTTTAGTAGATTTTCTTAATGACATTGGTTCTTGAGGTTGTTGAGCTTGATCGGTAGGAATATCATATTGACATTGATCAAGGAGGTTGTCAATAATATCTTGTGATTTTGGTATTATCACTTGAACAATGTCAGGAACAATAATCGAAGGAAAAAGTTACCAATTCCTCTTCGAAGGCATAGTCTCTAACCTTATCCCCCTAAGCTCAACTTTCTCAAAGAACTATACATTTTTCATTTTAAAAAAAAACCTGGATGTAGGATTATAACATTTATACTTCCAAGATCATTTAGAATATCCAATGAAATAATTGTTAATTGTTCTTGAGTATAGTTTCTTTTCATTTGGCCTATAAGACCTTGCATCTTCCCAAAGTGAGTCTGGTAAGGTAATACGATTGATCATACTCCTTACCATATCTTTTAAAGTTTTGGTTTGTCTTTTAGCAACATCATTCATTGTAAGACTTCCTAGCATGGTGTACTATGGGATGGTACTGCACTCTTCTAGAAATTTGGCAAAAGTCTCAGATGTTGTTCACTTGATCCGTCATATCTACCATAGTAGTCACCACCACGATTAGATATAATGATTTTAGTTCTTTTACCAAGTTGATTTTCAACTTCAGCGTTAGAAATTTTAAATACGTTTAGTGATTGAGACTTCTCATAGATAAGATATAGGTAGTCGTAACGAGAGAAATCATTTATGAACATAATAAAATATTGTTGACCATTCCAAGAAGCCATATAGAATAACCCACAAATATTCGTATGTATTAATTCTAAGACGTGTGAAGAGCTGTTGGCACCAAATTTTCTTATGTTTGTCTGTTTTTCCTAAGCACAATCAATGTAAACTTAGAAATTTGACAAGTCAGGAGGTTTAATAATTTCATCTGACATAAGTCTTTTAATTCTTTATTTACATATATGTTTTAAATATTTGTGTCAGAGTGAAGCAGAATTCTCATTAGTTAATTTGTGTTTCGTACCACGTGAATTCACATGCAAGAATTCAACAAAGGAGACAACTGTATCAAGCAAATAAAGGTTATCATAACAAGGTAAAATGCTAGTACTCACAATATTTGAATTTAAAGAAAGATTAAACTGACTATTTCTAAATAAACAAGAATAACCAGATTTGGTCAATATAGAAATAGAAACCAAGTTCTATCTAAAAGACGGTACAATATATGTATCTTTCAAATCCTAATAAAACCTATCTTTAATAATAACCAAAATATGTTTATCACCTCAACTTTAATTGGTTTACCAGCACCCACGTAGATAAATCTTTCAACATCATTTGGCTTTCTGTAACTCAAGTAACCTTGCATGGACACACTTATATGAGTAATATCACCAAAATCTATCTACTAAGTGTGTCTAGGTAAACATGCTAAATTAACTCTATAACAAACCAAAGTAAGAAAGGTTTTCTTTACACGCCAAACATGATATTCGGTACAATTTTTCTTCTGGTGTTCGAGAGTATGACAAAAGTAATAGCCTAATTCCTTAGTTAATTTTCTTTTGCTGTTTCTTATTTGTCATCCCACATACAGCTTTTTTATCCTTTTTTTCTTGATTTTTTCCTTAAAAGTACTTATCAAGTGTGTACTTTTGGACCTATCTCACTTTATTCTTTCTTTTCTCACACAGTACAAAATGAGCTCATTAAAAGACTATTTTTCTTTCTGACAGTTGTAACTAATCTTAAACTGACTAAATTATGTTAGAAGAAAGATTAAAACTAAATGCACTAGCAAATCATCAGATAGTTGTAATCCAAGTGCCTTTAGTTTTGAAGCAAGATGAGACATCTCGTTGATATACTTATATTTTCTTTGCCCTTATACATCATTAAAATTAAACTTGACAGAGTCAAACTTGTTTTAGCATAATTGCTTTTTTTAAAGTGCTTTTCGATTTCATCAAGGAAATCTTAGAAAGTAGTATCTTGTTCAGATATGCCACCCCTAAAAGTTTCTGGAATTGTCTTGCGTATGATCATGAGAATAATGCGATTTAAACGATCCCACCTCTTAAAGTCTTGTTTTTTCTCAATAGAACTTGTGATTGTAAGAGGGGTGGGTTGTTTAACCCTTAATGCAAGGTTGAGATCCATACAACCAAGGATAATTATAACATTCTCTTTCCATTGCTTGAAATTGGATCTGTGTATCATGAAAATAAAATTGATGTTAAAAGATATAGTAGAAGCAGATATATTAACTGAAAATAGAACAAAACAACATATTCACATAAGTTCCACATAAAACCTTAGAAATAAAATTTAAATAATAACAGGACCCATCAAAAGGTACGTAGCACAACATCAATATCTAATCTTTGGACAGAAATATTAACTTATAAGTAGTACTCTTGTTGTAACAATCAAATATTAATAATAAAGTCTTGTCAAATAATAAGTTTTTCTTTCGACCAACTTACTATTCAAATGGAAAACTAAACAAAAGATTTTAAAAAATTGAATTTTTCATAATCATAGGTTAATATAAATTTTAATAGAAACTAACAAATCATGAAATCATGAAAATTATTCACAAATTGATTTGTAAATTTTCATAATTGCACATATAATTCAAAAATTACCTGCATTTATACAAAATTCATAAAAATTGATATTTCTAGACCTATTTGACTTAATTAAACCTTTCCATTTAATTTAGAATGTCTAAAAATATAGAAAATCACTATTGTATTGTCCAAATTCGATAACGGAGCCACGAAATAAAATAAATACTATTTGAACCATTCATAATGAGCTACATGTCCAACAGGATCAATTACCTGAGCCAAGGTAGGACCGCACCTGGGCCTGACGAACTAGGCTCAATGTTTTGGACCCGGGCTCTTCCTCGGTTGTATATGAACACAAGCCTAAGCCCAAGCCCAGCCCAAAGCGGTAGAGGGCTTGTTTGCAAAATTTCATGCCAACCTATGTGCAAAATTGTTTCTGGCCAGAGGGTTTTATGCAAATATTTTTATCTTCTTCCCCAAGCAAAACACTAGCCGTCACCTCACTGCTGCTGCTGCCAGCACTGCCATGCCGTCACCGGTGTTCTTCGGGCATTCCCTTCTCGGCGAGCAGCCTCCATTGCTGACTAGACGGGTTCCTAAAATAGGGAACCTAACATGTTGTCTTTCCCAGCAGCCAACTGCTGCCAGCAACCAAATCTGGTTTTTGGTTTTCATTTTTTTATTATTAGTAAAAAATGGCTGGAATCCATAGGTCCTTGAATCTAAATGTTAGGTTTCGAAAACCCAACCAAAGTACCAAATTATACCAGAGCAAAGACGAATTGTGGGAATTTTTCGGGGAAAGAAAAAATTGAAAGCATGCATCTGTAAGTTCAACCCATCAAACTAGATACGAATAGGGCTTTGGTAGATACTAAATCGTTGTATCCAGAATCTGATCCTTGGAAAACAATATACACAATAGGTTCCTAAGCATAGATTTCCATAAAACACCCAGGTCTTCAATGCATTGGCCGAATTCAAAATCTAGTATCCAAACCAAATAAATTAATGC
Organism: Annona squamosa; assembly: GCA_035584095.1. NCBI lineage: Eukaryota > Viridiplantae > Streptophyta > Magnoliopsida > Magnoliales > Annonaceae > Annona > Annona squamosa. The sequence goes on from JAXCLR010000092.1 coordinate 23,919,056, forward strand.
CAAATTCAATTATTTTCACGGATACTTAAATTTCTAATCCAGGCGATGATTTGCAAATCATTCATAAAAAATGTGATCTACCAAGTTCGTAGAGCATATGAAATTCACAAACATGCCAATACAAGAAAAATAATTGAAAGACCAAACAGTATATGCAATTAAACCCAAGATAGCGTAAACTTTAAACTTTAAATTTTCTTGTCACCTGCGGCTAGTGCAGGTGGCAGGGGCATTGACCCTTAGCGAGCCAGTCGTGGGTTCGAATTCCACAGGTGGAATTTCAGCCCAGGAAAATAGTGTGGGAGCTGTGGTCTCCCTTTGAGGTGGGGTGGGAGCTGTTGTCTCCCTTGGGCTGGATGG